>CM046723.1:51781289-52381289 GCA_025584915.1 Monochamus saltuarius
TTTTACAGCAGATGCCACAGTGAGGCCTTGCATTGAAATGCTATTGGCATAGGAAAACGCTCCTATTGATAATAGCCACAAGGTATTTTTACGACGTTGAACTTAACCAAGATGCTTCGAGCAGGCAATTGAAGCATGTGAAGATGACATGCTATTAAGTTCTTTCTGGTACACCATATTTTCCGTTTAGATATGTCAGTTACATTTAGGATTTAATTATATCCATCCATTGTTCTATACTCCCTTGGTGACTGCAAAAAATTGCAGTTATTTGAAAGAATTTAGGATGCAATTTTGTAAAATGCTTGTAATTTCCAAACATAAATCAATCGGATCTATGTTCGTATAAAAAAAATGTTTGACATTATCGCAGCTACTATCTGCCAAAGTTTGTTATAGATCTTGTAGAACACTCTGTACAATGTTAAGTACTTCTATACTGGTTTCACGAAACTCTTTCTCCAGTTTCACTTCATAAAGCTTGTTCCGTCAGCTATCAGAAAGCTTTTGAATTGATAGTATACATGTTTGAAGATAGAGAAACTACTATTAAAAATTCATTTACTATTCGTATATTTTTTTCATTTCTGATTATATCTAAATGGTTTTCGTAGACAAGGTTCGGTTGGGAAAAATATTAATCAAAGAAAACGAGTCAAACATATCTGGGACGACAAAACACGTTACTGACACATATTCGTTTGTTAAATGAAACCGTAAAATCAATTAAAAGCGAGTGTTAATCAAAAGTGAAAGCGAATTGGGCATCTCCAAGTCAAGGTCTTAGAGAAAATAAATAATTAGAGATTTTGCATTCGCGACAGAGAAAGTAATTTGCCTATATTTAGAAGAATAACAAGCCCAGATGATGATAATTAATGATTAAACAATTTGCCGTTTTCCTTTTTCTGTTCTAGATTCAGTGTTGTGGCCATTATTCATTTTAATATACCTGCATTTGGACTTGCAGCTTTCTGCATTCACTAAATTGCTAACGATTTACAATTCTGGTTGAATGCGCTGTTTCTAATTATTTTTTATGAATCACGCCCTCCAGTAATAAACTGTATTTCAGATAAGATAAACGTTTATACGGTTAACGAATTTGTATCTGTCAGTAGATAAAATAATAATAAACGAGTATTTTTAGAAGTATTAGTTTTCTAGAAACAATTTTATTGATCGGATCTGTTTGTTTTGGAGATAATTCGTCATAAAATGGGAAACCATGGGATTTCTAGAAACAAACTACTCTAACACAGAAGGTTGTGCGGAAGGGTGGCAATCATATCACTATTTTATCAGATGCGTATCAATAAGGTTTTAGTTTGTAAAAAATTAAATCACAACTGAAGACAAAATCTAGTAAATACGTATAATAGTATATTAAACAAGTTTAGAAAAGCAAAGTTTTACCAAGCGAAAATAGCTTTTGAGTAAGGGATATCTGCCATCTTTCTTGCTGACAGTGGAGCGGATATTCAAACACTTAAAAGATATCGAGAATGGCAGTCAACTAGTGTGGTTTCAGGTTATATCAAGAAAAGCATCGTCAATAAGTTGAACATTTCAAAAAGTATATTTCATCAGCAACAACTAGTGGCACATGAAGATCATTCATGAATGCAGACAATCATAATAATATTCAGGAAGAATAAGTAGAATTGAATAAATTTCGTGTAGTTAACTTTTCAAATTTGAATAATCTTAATATACATATATAACAATGTTTCCAATATTTAAATAAACAATTTTCTGTCAAACTGTCTTTTTTAACGTGGCATTAATATATAGTAAAGTGGAATTTCAATGTAGTAAGTGTCACTTTAATAAACGATTTTAAATTTAGTAAAATAGCATATTATAAGTCAAAATGCGAAAAATCAATTTACTATGAAAAAGTATTTTCTCTCTTATTATTGACGGCACAGCAAAATTTAGTTTTGTTGCTAATTCCATCCTCAATGTCACTAGACATCCTAATATGCAGTATAATTTGATGCAATTTAATGATAATTTAACCTTTTCAATTTCGCACATGTGGTATTTTTCAAGTACATATATATCAACATCATTAATCACATTGCTTCCTAAAAATTTGCCATTATCACCGAATACACTAATACAATATTATTGAACATTTACTAGGTGAATATTAAGTATCTTTACTAATGTATGCTAAACATTTAATATATATTCTGTAGATTTAACTTTATAGAAACTGGTAATAACTTTATAATAACATTTTTTTTTCTTTACAGGTAAGTCGTTGCTCCAGTCACCTTGAGCTATAGGTAAGGCGTATTTAGATAAGCTTTGTAAAAAACGAATAGCATAAATTATAGTTATTAGCAATCATTTCCCCTATTTTCAAGTGTTTATTAAGACTAAATGTCATTGGCAATATCACGAAGTTAAGAATTTTTTTACGTTTCCCGGCAAAATTCCGTAAGAAGTCTGGAATTTCAATTGTCTTCTCAAGGCTGCTTTCTTTGTTTTTAATAATTATATTCCATTGTTGCTAAAGCTTAGCGCCAGTTTATTATTAGGGATGATCTGTTCCATAATTTACGAAGTCAAAAATAAATATATATAATATTTTAGAGTATCAGATCTTTTTTATTCAGTTTCTAAAGTATTTAAATTTTAATAAGTAGTACAGAATAATGATAAGGGAAACAAAACTGTCATTCGTTTGGTGTAAAGCATTTAGTTGAAATCATTTATCATCATCATTATTATCAGTTGCACTATCATCAGCATCATTATTATCATCAACATCGCTTATCAGGATGGGTTCATGAAAAATATATCCACTGTGTCTAATTTGATATGTGTCACCCAATACATCTTTCAACATTTGGATACAAAAACTCAAGTTGATGTTTCGTTTTTTTGAAGACTTTGGATAGTAGATATCAATACCACCCACCTTTGGATTATCGGATTTAGTACTAAAATTTTTCAAATATCACTATGTTCAGTGTGCTGGTTATATATGTCTGAGTGCTGGTTACATCGGGTGTATCTCAGACATTTATTATTTCTTATTTATATTAACAATATAGTTCAAAATCTTGATTACAATTATCTCTTTATGCGGATGATTCGAAATTTATAGTGATGTTACTATAGTTCATGATTTTGTTAAGTTACAGCACTGCCTAAGCCGTAACTGTAAAGATCTAGGTATTTATTTCGATAACAAAAATATTCATATTGACAAAATCGTTCAGTTTGTCTAGAATTTTTAAGTATAGAATGTCCTATGGCTTTAAGAATATTCAAGTATATGTATTTGACACTTTTCAATGCTCTTGTTAAGTCTAAACTCGAGTACGCTAGCATAATTCCGGTTGAAAGGTGTTTCAATCTTAAATTGAAGATGTTCATAGGCGACTTTTAAAGTTACTTTCATATCGTCAGGATGGAATTTATCTTCATATAACCTCCTCATGACATTTTACTTGACAGATTTAAAGTGTGGAGTATGGAACAACATAGAAATATGCATTTGGTCATGTTTCTTTACGAAATTTTACGTAATATGTGTGATTGCCATTAATCTATTTTCAAATACCAATCAAGCAACACGTAGTAGTTGTCTGTTTTACTTGGCGAGGGCCAGAACGAATTTATTAAACTGTTCACCTTTATTTTGAATGTGTTTAACTTGTAACAATCTGTTAAATGAAGTTGATATATTTACTGTACCAATAATATTTTTTAAATTGAAAATTTCTCTTTTTTTGTTTTTTCTTCTCTTTTACCTTTGTATCTGTGAAAACACTTTATTCTACAGATACTTTTATTTTACATTTACATTTACAATGACATTTTATAACACTGTCAAAACTATATTATTTTACAACCTTGATCGTACTCAAAATCACTGTTCCTCGCGGCGGCACTTACTACCGTGTTACAACCCGTCTCGCGGGCTAGGGCTCTCATAGGCGTAGGCCGTTTTATTTTTCACAGTATCTAATATAATTTGTTTATTATTTATGTCATAGTTTTAATTTAGGAATTAATTATTCTTTTGTATTTGCCACTTTTCTATTATTTGCTGTTTTATTCAACCTATAATTGGATTATCTCTTGAGCCAAGTGTTAAATAAAATAAAAACATCACTATAATCATAATCATCATCGTCATTATTTTTGTCTTCATCATTACCATTACCAGGACTGTCCTCATTATAAAAAATATATGTATTTATTCCTAAAAGGGTTCAGTATGTCCTACTTCCTGCTCTTAATTCATTTTCTTCAATAACTTAATGCGACCTTTAATTTGTTCAGCGAAAATATCTTATACGTCTGGATTCACTTGTTCTGCCTATATTCCTTGTTTCACGAAATTTAATCGTACATCCATATCCTTTATTATAGTTTAAATTTACACATTTTCCTTCCTCGTGTAACTCGTAAATATGTCTGACGTCTTTCCCTTGAAATCTCCCATCCTGCTGGCTTTGTATATCCTGACCCAAATATTGATTTCAAATAACAGATATAGGTCTTCAGTAACATATACTTTGTTTGTTTACAAATCAATTAATCTTGAGGTTTATTACAATATTTCCCCTTAGTTTAGAATATTTCAGTTTCAGTCAATTTGGGCAGATCATCTTCGTGATTTATTGGCTTCACTAACAAAGAAATAGCACGCGTCACGTCCATTATATGGTTTCATTTACCATTCCATTGTCCCGTTATTAAAATTAGTGGCCTACTAATTCAATTAATGCGACTCGTTTTACGTTTTAGGCGACTGTTTCAAAATGAGCTGTAGCATAGTTGTGATATGCCTTGCTGGAAAGAGTTATCAATTTCACTAGAGCTAAATGAACTTATCATCACCGATTCTGTGTCATGGATGCTCGTTTCTCGCTGTATGGTTGTGTTAGGTAGTCTTTGTTGCAATGTGACCTTGGAATATATAGGGTGATTCTTAAGTAGAGATCAAAAAAATCCAGGGTCGTATTCTGTGACCAAAAATAAGGGTTTTTTGTTTACACGTATTCTAGCTGCAATTTCAAAAATATCTGAATCAACTTTGGCCATTTCCAACATTTGTTACTTATAATAAATCATAGTAAAGTAATTCCATTGTTAATGAATTATTTTGTTATTAGGTATGTTAAGTAATGTAATGAGTACTTATTTTTAATTTATTTTTTTTTAGACAGTAGGCTTTTGATAACATTTAATTCTTCTGTTAACTTGTCAAGCTTGTTGTATTGATAATGAACAGTATGTATCTGATTAATTATATTGTCTTTAAACTTTCCATAAAAAAGCGAAAAATACAGTACATTATTTATTCATTCGATATTATGTATAAATTTAAATATTTCTCATGGTTTTGTATGTAGATGTGATGATAAAATGTCAATTATGACCGGCTTCCAGTTACAAATCTTCGATATTGATTAAATAAAAGTGATTCAATCTCCCATCGATTAAATAACTGCTACTAAAGGGACATCTAAACAAATCGCGTGGATATGTTCCCGGATTTCCTCATAATAAACGATAAATCCTCCGGTTTAGATCCCTGAATGTATTAAGAATGACATTTAGAGTTTCAGGGGAGGACGAAATGGAATAGTGAATGAATCGGAATCGATACGAATATCTTAATTCTTCCGCTTCGTTTATCGTCGTCGAGTTTTTCTGTCCCAGATATTATTCGAGTGAATTGTAAGGGCGATCAATCTAGTTCTACCAAAGAAACGCAGGCACGAAGTTGGAGATCATTTATATTCGGTGATTTTGTGGAAGGGGGATCTCTAGAGGTAAACAACACAACAATCCATCATCCCTTTGGAAGTGTTAGTACTTCGAAACAAGATTTTATAAAAATAAGTAATGAACTAAGATGTATAATCTAGTAATTACTTTTCCTCGTTTATTAAATACATTACAGTAAAATCCTAACGATTTGCTTGAACAGGTGGAAATATTTTGTGTGTGAACATTTTTACATGACATAATTTTGGATGTTGGGGGCAAAGGAATATTCTCGCTTTCGCCTAAAATTTTCATAGCCACTCGTTTCTTTTTTTCTGTAGAAGTTTCGATGTAGCCTGTAGCGACAGAATTAGACTTCCATCCATCATGTCTTTTTATACTCAAAACATCTGCACCACAATAGTCTTAAAGGGAGGCCCAGTACACGCATTTGGATTAAGCAGTTTAAGAAACTGTGCAATCAGTAAT
Source organism: Monochamus saltuarius (assembly GCA_025584915.1). NCBI lineage: Eukaryota > Metazoa > Arthropoda > Insecta > Coleoptera > Cerambycidae > Monochamus > Monochamus saltuarius. The sequence continues at coordinate 51,787,518 of CM046723.1, forward strand.
TGGCACATTGCCAATAGTATTTATACCAATAGGTTGTTTGGTGCTTTTGTCAAATTTATGTATCGAAGAAATATAAGAACATCGTCACAGTTTTCAATTCTCAATTTGACATATTTCCTTCCTACTAAACCCAAGCCGTCAATATTTCCAGATGCTGCCAACAACTCTCTGGTTATTTACTTCTTTGTTATTACCTTACATTTTGTTGTTAGTATGTACTCTTCTGATATTTGCTTCTGGAATGCAATTAAATTTAAGTATTCTTTGATGTGATACTCCTGTTGAGTTAAATTGTTCTTATCATTGAGTAATAGCAAGAGATAAATGCTTATGTGTCTTGCTTAGTTCGTTGAAATATACTAACAATCGTTTCTCGTTAGTTATGTTAAATATCTTTTTTTCTCTTCACCATTCTTGCGAACAAATACTTGCTCGTATTTCCTCCGTGATTTCTCTAGCACAATTTGTTTGTAGGTTGTACTTGAACGGCCATAAATGATGCAAAAATATAAACGACCCTCAACTAACAATCCTGTTAATTTCCTATACCCATATTTCTTGGGTAAGAACCATGATTCTTCAAAAGATGACTACGTTTCAAACACAGGTCCCCAGTAAACTAATATAGAATGTATCCTTCCATATTTGATTGTATAGCTATGTTGGCCAAATAGTAGTAGTAATTATTTTCCTTACTCGTCTGAGAGATTATCTTTGTAAGGATAAATGCGAAACGTGATGAGCAGCTTCTATTTTAAATTCAGCTGACAAAAGTAACTTGTAAAATTATGGCAATTTTCGTTTTGCCTGGCTAGTGTTAATGCAAAGTACACGAAGTACAGACGAGAAAACACTTCAGTAAATTGCTTTGAAAGATGTCTATGGGATCGAAGGATACGACGAGAGAAAAAACGAAAATTTAATTTGAATATAAATTATCGCTTACTGCCTTTGCATGTGAAACCTGACGATAAAAAGAGCAGTGTCGAAAAAGCTTCATAATAACTGGGAATAGGAAACAAAAAAGTTAAAATTATACTTTCATATAAACAGGGGAACCTGGAAGGACAACTAGGACAATTTTTAATCTTGTCTAGTCTTCGTCGTACTGGTCAAACATTTTGCAAGATATCACTCTGTCCAATTTTGAAAGTATAAAACTGCATTTATTTTGTAGTGTATAGCAATTATACTTTTAAAATCCTCATAATTGGAGTTGACGAGAAGTGACAATACCATTCTACTTGTACACTAAACGTTTTTCTAGCTTGTCATTAATGATAACAAGTGAATTAAAACGTCAAATGAGTAATTCAATAGAGATGCATTGTCAAATGTGTTTAGCTAAGAACATCGAATATATAAGTACACATAGTATTACTAACGTTGAGTATTGCGACGTATTTTTTGGCATCATCTTAATATTTCCATAAGGAAGCTGGGTTTGATTCTGTTAAGACTTAAAAAAATGACCTGAATTTTATGTTGTCTCCATAATCGCAATTTCTAACACTTGTATCTGTTTCTACCATCTGTGTCTGTTATATTCAGTGATTAGGATATATCTAACCGATCTAACTAGGAAGTGTTAGTGTTACATCACAGTTAACTGTGACTTAAACAGGCTCTTAAAAATAAGGAATCTGTTACATAAAGAGCCGTTTTTTTAGACACCGTACATCATATTGGTCGATTTTAAGCTAATATTCTTCAGTTATTTCCTGTTTCACGGAATTAAGTAACAATTGAGGTAATTTCAAATAAAAATTACTTGTTTTTGTGTACGGTGGCTTAACTAGTATGTGATAGTGTCAAACTTGAAAAAATAATTTTTAGAATTATGTATTTACCATTTACCTTAAACATATTCCACATATTCAGAGTATTTTTAGTACAGTGTATTGATATTGTCATTAAAAACATATTAGTGAATATTCAAACAAATGTAAGGCTGACAAATCAAGTGATAAAAATCAAGAAATGGATTCACCTCGAAAATAGTATCTAAATATTTCTTAAGGTTTCGTATCCATAAATATCTGCTATGCTAATTTCACAAAAATTATGCAATTTTGCTATTGTTGCAAATGTTGCTGTTGTTGAATCGGATGTCGTTTTTTTTAATGAAAGACTAATCTTCACATAAGCTACATACTTAATATAAATCTCTAATTTTCCAGCTTAATTTTTTTGGGAAAAAAACAAGTTATGCAGGGTGCAACAAGAGAGCAGGTTATCTCGTTAACTGCATATGTTTGAGTGTTAAAATTGCTTTTCACATTATTTTTTCACTATTTCTTCAGATTTTCACATATCACTTAGAAATTTTATAGAGATAATTCTTTCCTTTAGGCTAATTGTGTATTTTGTCACCGATCTGAAAAAATAAAGATTAATTGAATAAACCATTGAGCCAAAAGGATAAATCAAGAATTATTTTTGAAACTAAGTTTGTCTAACCAAAAAATCTTACACTAAAAAAGCAGATAAGTGAAAAATAAAAAAAATCATATCACTATCGGTATTTTTTGATGTTTCGAAAATGTGTTAAACGTAAATCAAGTTTGACAGTTTAAAATTTGTTTAACTGCTACCATAGACATGTTAAATGATTTTTATTTTATTGTTACTTACTTCTTCTTGCTACAACTGTAGCCAACAATAGTCAATGTTTACTGAACAATTTGACACACACTTGTCTCCGTTTAATAAAATATTAGAACAGTTTTTCAGACAACTAATACTTCGATTCATTTTATCAAAAACGCATACAAAAAATGATAAACAAAATTTAAAAAATTGCATCTACTTACAAGCATTTCTTGTGTATGCAATAAACATTATGATGGAGAAACGTCTTGACCTATGAATGTTAGAGTTGAGGAACATACAAATTATATAAAAAAATTAAATTTGAAAAACTTGCGAACACGCTTGGGAAACTAGTTATTTGATTCAGTGGGGTTCGGCAAAAATTTTAGAGAATTGGGATAATGCAACAAAAAGAAAATTAAAAGAGACCGCGATTATTTTGTTGAACGGAGATAAGTGTGTGTCAAACTGTTCAGTAACCATTGATCTTTGTTAGCTACTGTTGTGTCAAAAAGTAAGTAACAATAAAATAAAAATCATTTAACATCTCTACGAAAGCAGATGAACACATTTTAGACTGACTTGACTTAGTTTTTCGAAACGTCAAAAATATGGAAGTGCGCAATAGTGATAAGATTTTTGTTATTTTTTATTAATCTACTTTTTCAGTGTGAGTTTTTTTTTGTTATGAAAACTAAGTGTCAAAAATAACCCTTGACTGATCCTTTTGGCGCAAGGGTTTATTCAATTAATATTTATTTTTCCGAAGTGTGGCGAAATACCCAATTAGACTAAAGAAGACTTCCTGTTGTTAACAAAATCCTCAAGAGTATTATTGTAAACGGCGCCTAAAAAACAAACCTACAAGCGTCATGTGTGCCTCCTATAAATCTGAATAAACAGTCCTTGTCCTGATATTAAAATATGACCATAAATTAATAACAAATACAAACAAATAATCGCAAATTTGTCACATTCGATATCAGATAAGAACCTCCAAATAAACACTGATAACAATTCCATCGTTCAATTTGTTAAAAACCAAACAATCCTATCTCGAAACGGCCTTCGAGTTCGTGACCCAATTACAAGAGCAACTTGTTGAATAATTTTCGGAGCTACGATGTTAATCTGCGTGACACGGAGCTGCTCTTGGTAGCACAATGCCGTCCTACCACGGCCTTCTCCGTCTTAGTTCATTACGTGCCATTACGGCAATATTCATTTTTGGGTCCCTTAATCACAAGAGCATTTTATCCCGACGAGGATTTGATCTGGAACGGGAATAGTGGACCATGCGCGTGGAGAAGGCGCTGGCGGACTAGCCAAATGGTCTCTCTCGCAAGTTGGACGCTCCAAGTTTCTCATATTTCATATACAGGGCGTACCTTTGAGTGGGGTGTTAGTTTTTAGTATTCCTCAAAATGCTAATCTGACATTATTATTTTTTAAATCAAACAAACAATTTGTATTTTAATTTATACAAAAGGAGTGACAGAAAACGTAACTGCAATGGAAAATAATTTTTTAAAAACAATTCGCTTTTCCATGACTAATACATTTTATTTAAAATTTTCAGTGTTAATGACTGTCCAACATTGAACTAGTATATATGAACACTTGCTATGATATACTAACAAGAGATTAGACAGGCAGAAAACAAACGGTTACCATTAATTTGTCGAAACGTGAACTGCTGAATATGTCACCAACAATTTGAGGAAATAAACTTATGTTTTGTTTTTAAAGGAGGTACCTTTCTTATAAATCTGATCTCTGTTCAATTAAGTCGACAAAATAACAATGTATGTCCACATAAGTAGTCACAAACAGTTGCTAATTGTCAGACGCATGCGCATTGTATTTGTAATAATTAATTTTCTTTCCTTATGTAAGCATCAGAAATGAACTAAGTCAATTATTATGGGTAAATATCGATATTGGGGCAAAGTCAGTGGCTTCACAAAGAAATTTCAAATAATTTGACTATATTAAAACATTGATCAGTGTCTCATTTTGTTGCAAGGTAGACCTTAATATGTATCGGTATAATTATACTTGTTTTAGTTCTGAATATAAAATGGTCTTGGAACAGTTCTAAATACAACCCAGTTGCATTGCCAATTTTCTCATTCTCATACACTATCATCGGTTAGTACATAGTTCAATTATTTTGAATTGTTTTTTAACTAAAACGAGACTATAAATAACTGACTTCTGTAATAGCATTTTCAATTGCGTACATTTACCAGACGCATAAAACGCACTCTCACATTCTCTGATTTTCCTCTCAACAGTTTTTTCTCATTCTTTGTGATTTAATAATTCCTTCCTTTTCCTTAGTACTCATATAAGAATGTTCTTTTTCTGCTTCTATGAAACGAATCTGTGATCAAAAGTTGATTGGTTTTAAATAATAAAATATCTATTAGGTATATCGCTACCACTTCCATTGCTTCATTAAGATTATTGTCATCAATAACAAGCCTAATGATTATATGTGTCTAAAAGTGTATGTAAACTTTTTAACGATACTCGAACATGAAATTAAAATTATTTTGTCTTAAATAAATGTCTAACCCCTACGTACACATTGCTACATAATATATTCTTTCACACAGTAAGGCACAGACACAAGATGTGGGCAAGAACGACCTTTACGTCCAAATATAAATTATTGTTTCAAGGTTTGATATTTATAACAATGACTTTCCAAATTTTATTTAAGAAAGTTATCGACTACATCTATTTGGTGGTACATGGATGAAATTTTAAATCAAAGAAATATTTATTCACTTGATTAAGGCTAGGATTTTGTATATATATTTTTATCGTCTAACAGGGCTTCAAGCGGTGACACAGAACTCCAAGAAATATTGAAATATTTGGTTAAATCAACGTATTCACAAAGGTTCCCGCTAGTGCGTGAGATAATTTTTATTGCTCATAAAATTACAAGAATAGTTAAAATAAATGTTAAAATACCTCAATTTTAGCCACACAGTTACTACGCCAATATGTCGCAATTACGGCAAAATTATCACAGCCACAGCCACCAAATTACTTCACTCACTAGCCAGGACATATAGGACAACTTGTGTTTCACTTTCAGATTAATATTTATTGCTAATTTTACATTCAGTGACCGAGTAAAATCATAACATATATCACGGCTTCCATTTTTATGTACGTCAAAATGCACGATAAAATTCAGGGAACCTTGTGGTTTGGGCCTATACGGTTTGTATACTGTCTCATAGGACTAATTGATTCGCCGTTTCGCTCACCCAGGCTGTGCAATTTCTTTTCTACTAAATCCCCGCCTTAAATGTACAGTTAGAGAAGCTACAATTAGAATAAGTAATTCTAGGGTCAATCTCATTTGTAGCTGTTATTTCTGTGAAACTTGTACTAGGGTAGGAAGTAATGTTGTCTGCCCAAGTTTTGGACAAAATTTGGCCCGTGATGTGTGCCTAAATCATTTTTTCACTGAACATTTTTCATATCACATCATCTCAAGAAACGATTGCACGAAAACTCATACTGTTGCATTGACTGGCTAAGGTTTGAAGTTATTTGTCAACAAACAATCAAACTGTCATTACCTTAGCAACTTTACAATACATTTTACGGATATACATAAATGTAATTCATTTTAGTTTTTCAACTGATTGCCTAGTAGATAATTCTAAATACCTGTTCGTGATTTCTTTCAGGACAGTTCTCTCTTTTGCCAATGATGCAACTAAAATAAAGAACTATGGAATCAAGTAAACGTAATAACGAAATCAGCATTACCAGCATATTAAATATTTTATCGTTCTGCCTAAAAACACGCTATTTCACTATTAGAACTACTTTGTTGCACGGAATAATGTAAGATAAATTTCAAATCATTCAATTTCCAGTAACTTGAGAAATAAGTCGAGGGATTTCTCGTCTTCCAACCAGGTTTTTTAACCAAGATTGATAAATAACTGCCTTGCAGCCTACTAGCGAGTACAAAAGGTGATTAATGATAGTAGGCCTTGCACAGACTTCATTTACAAGAGTGAATCTCGATGTATACACAAAAACGGTTATTCCTCGGGTCCCATGAAGAATGTGCTATTATTATGAGTGATTCCGGTGGAACTGTGTATTAATATTTTTTAAATATTATTTTAATAATAACGAAATCAAGAGTGAAAAGTTTGTGATTTTCCGCACGTATTATATTACGGATCGGCTATGATTAATCGTTGTTTTATTACGGAGAAGATAAGCAAAACACTATGAAAGGGAGATCGTATTATTTTTTATAATCTACTCAAGGTAATCCTGGGTTTTGTACTGAAACATATTTTTCTTCTTGTTTTTTTTTTTATCTATCGCGTTTTGTCCTGTATATCAATCCTCTAATAAATATTGTCGTTGAAGAATGAGAATGGTGTGTATTGTGCATTTGAATGTAAAATAATATGAAGATAGAATTAAAAAAAGGAAATATCCCTTCAGAAGTATTTCCAGCCAAGCATCCCCGAATTTCATTTTAATGATCAGCAAAGAAAGTCACCAGTTCAAACCACCAGCTCATCAAGTTTACTATTACAGAAACATTTCATTCATTTTCTTTCATATAGCAACAACCATCTATAAATATTATGACAGAATAACAACTTATTGTACATAATGGATTAATGTTGGTTGAGATAAGTCTTTCAATTTCGAAAAGTCTTGTCTTGTCTTGCAAAACAATACAAGAGTTTTTTTAAAAGTCTTGGTCTTCCAAGATCATGTCTTGTATTGTCTTGCGATTCTCGTAAATTTTTTGTCAAACAATTTTGCAAGACCCTTACATGATTCTTGCCACACTCTTACACAAATGAAAAACATGAAGGTTTACTATGAATTTGGTAATAGTGGTGGTTAGTCTCGGTCGGCTACGGTCCCGCTTGGAGGTCACATAACTATCGATATGGTCGATTGTCGAATTAAGTACAAACATGCTACTTGCTAACTTGGAAAAGTGGTTGATTGGTGAACGTTATAAAATATTTACATAATAAGTAATGAGCAATGGACGACAAAGGCGAAATATAAAATCAGAGCCCTTTTAGTCAAGCAGCAGTGAATTTATTATGAACATTAATAATACACTTTGTACAATTAGAAATTTGTGTACTGGAAGCAGATGTGATGGAGCTGTTTAAGTTCGAATTTCCAATCGTTAAATTTGTATTTGACCTCATGATCTTCTTTGCTTCTGTTTCTTATTCTCCAAAGAATTCTCAACATATCTTCTGTGGTAGAAGATTTCCAGCCCCCATGACGCTTTAACATCTTCATATCTGCACTGCCATAAACCAGAATGGTGGCTGATGCTGAGGGCCTCCTGTGAGTTGCATTAGGAGGACGAAGTTCAGCATATTTTCGAAAATTATTTAAATAATTGATACCTGCAACATTTCCTTCTGTTTTAAAATATTCTAGGACAATTTTTGTTTTCGGGCATGAAATCATGTTTTATATAAAGGTAATTGTATTGAATATGATCGAACATTAGCTTAGTTAATTCCTCGCAACCTTCATAAGTAAATATGTATCATCTGCAGTACTTGTTCCTGTAAAAATCATGGAATTTTTGGCCTTGTAATCCTCTCAACTCCTTACCAAAAATGGGACTAGTTTAAAACATCTGGTTATATATTGATTTTTCTTAACTGAAATCATAGCTTTCAACATTGAGTAGTGAATCTATAGGAAAAAAGCCAATAAGATCTTCTCTGACACCTCCTTTACATTGTTAGCTTTGCACCAACCTTCGAACTTTTGGTACTCCAACTCATTACGCCTTGGATTTGGCATCAAAACTAGACTCAACTGACGCCTCGTTTGGTAACTTTACAACACTTATGTTGTAAATAACTAGTATTCACCAATTCCTAATTTTTTCATCTTATAATGTTATATAGGTACTTTTCTTTCTTTTATATGTATCCTATAGAAAGATATTCCATTAATGTTATGAATTTCTGCCCTCACTTCAAACTAATCTAACATGTTCAGATTTCTTCTGTTATACGTATTATTCCTGCCCTCGTTATTTTGAGATAACAAAAGGTTATATGATTATTTTCCGGTTTTTTTTTTTATAAAAGTAAAAGAGGGTCTATTGTCCGCGTTTAAATAAATACAAGTTTATACAGAAGTTAGAAGCAATGAAATATTATTTCAAAGCTTGATTCTTGACCGATCATAACAATTTTTAATTTCAAATGGGACGATACTACTATATTACATAGTTTTCAGTGTTTTTAAGAGAGAAATCAGTATCCATATGAGAAAAGTTACTTATCATTTCTAGAATGCGCTATTAAGTTCATTTATAAATGAAGTGCTGTATACGAGTTCTATGTTAGGTGGGGTTAAGTAAGATTTTATTGATGAGTAAAAATTAACGCCATGCAATGTCATTTGATGGGTTCGCGGTTTGGCTTCTCAGTGCAGTTTTGTCCCGACTGTTCCTCTCAATTATACAACCAGAATCACAGCATGTACGTATTAATTTATTATTAGATTATGGCGAAAAATTGACAGATCAAACAAACGAAACTATTTCCTCTAAAAATATACCATAACAGTTTTTTAAAGTGCAACTTTTGCGCCCTCAAGCAAGCCCTTGCAAGTCCTGCTCTGTGCCGTGGTATTGATCGCTGATGGCAGAAGTTTCGAGCTCTCACAGCATCGCGGCGACTTCGGCACGTCGACAGCGTATCCTCAGTACGCGACCTCATCTCCGGAGAGCCAGACCACCGTCTCCTCCCCAGGTGCTGGTGAAGTGATCGACGGATGATGGGCAGAGCCCGTGACACCGCGACGGCCCACGGGCCTTGATGTGCGCCTACCACACCTACCCCAGCAGCCGGGGGTCCCGCGCTATGGGCTGGACCGTTGCTGATCACCCGGTATTTGCTACAATTGTTAGCACCCATTTTAGCATATAGATGTAGTGAATACAGTGCTGTTTGCTCTCCTTTTTGTTGTCTCGGCGGCGTCTTGGCTTGAGCTTCTCACGACTCTTACTTCTTGTTTGATTTTGCTTCGCACAATTTTTTTATTATTTTTACTTTACTCGATTTTTGGACCAGAATTTTTTGTTTTTGCTACAAAACTTATTTCTAAAATAAAATGTTTGTTTACATACATTTAAATTTTAATTAAAACAACAAAGCAAATTGTTATTGAGAAACAATCCTCGAATTTATTCTTAACCAAACTCAGTTGCACTTTGTTTTGAAGAAAAGTTCGTTATACAGGACGCAACTGAAATGCTTGGTCCAGCCTTATGGACGGATATTGGGCTATATTTAGATAGGTAGACAACTGTAACTGTAATTTTTTGAAATTTTTAATATTTTTGGAACTCTTTAATAAACTTGATGATGATATATTTCAAAAGATGAATTTTTTCTATCGAGCTACATTTTTATAATCCATGGGGTAGAATTAAGGTATGGTTTTAGGTGATTATGTCGCTGTTTATATTTTGAAAATCATAAACATTTTTAATTTATACCATAGGTTTATTTAACTGTCATGTATTTGTTATACTATGTCATAAATAAATTTTAATTTTGTTGCAGCTTAAATTGGAAGTTCTCTCAGTTACACTCTACAATAATAGCTTTAAATATTACGCGGACGTAAAACTTCATCTCGACCTTATTTCGAGAGCAACTGGACATGTTTAAGTGTTCATTTCATTTCATTACATTGATAATGTACAAGATAATTTTATGGTAATCGAAAGCACGTTGCTTCCACCAAGCAATGTGCTTGAGAAATTTGCCATAAGATTAAGAGAGAGTTTTTAATGCTAGAGGAATATTCTGTCAGAAAATTGTTGACAAAAAATCAAATAAATCGTAAAACAACAAAACAACTATTTGTTTATTAAAAATACAGCTGGTAAAGGTACAGTTATTAAAATTTAACGCTACATTAGAGCGACTATTTTTTTCTACTATAGAAGATCTATTACCACACGTGTATTTATAATCTTATTGTGGTGTTTTTGGTCGATGTTTAAGTATGGTTTTATAAAAGTTCTTGCACACTACTTTTTGCCAATTCGTAAACAGCAGTTGACCTGTTCAAATAGTTTATCTTTTTGTCCTTTAGATTCAGGCCGATAGCTTCAGCAGATGATTTAGTCCATCCGTTAACAGTATTTTTTCCAAGAGAGACATTGTCGTACCAATTATCGCTTTTCGTTTTCCAGTATCGATTAAGTTTTAAGACAGAGTTTTAATATCGTGGTGATATTTCCGCATTGTTTTGATATTGGTTTATGAAAAAGGCGTACAGCTTTGACATTCACTATTGGCAATCAACCTTATACTATTCGTACAACTTTTGAACCGCCTTGGCAAGTTTTGGTGAACATCGGATTATATTCAATGCGATTTGTTGGAGAATCATTTTTCTGGACTTGAATAAAATCCAAAAGACAGGCAACTGCTTAGCTTCCTCTCCATGCTAATTCTACAGCAGCAATATAGTAGAATGTACGCATAAGACCTCAAGAGCTGTTTTCATCCCAGAACAATATTTCAACAGCCGTTGAGAACTGGTTCTGAACTGTTAGAAATGTTTGACCAGCTCCGTCTTATGTCGCATTCGTCGAAAGTACATTAACAACTGAAATGACTGAATAGTTATGGACGGTTTGGAATCGATTCTTGCTGTTGTTGGAACAAATCTACTATCAATGTCAGTTCTTCTACGCTTCTATACTCATTTAACTAGTATTTTTGTTCACAGCAAAACTCCATAAATATTTGCCAAGTGTATTTGTGACTACTTGTATTTTTTTCAATGTCTTTTTTTAATTAGTGCGTTTAAAGACTGAAAATTTTCATTGCCAAAACATGATTTATATGAAATATGTTGTCCAACTTAAACAATCTTGGTGTTATAGTGATTGAAAAGATTCCTGAATGCCGTTATCAATTAAATGTTTAAGCGATTGGGTGATTTGTGTCACATTACAGGAGATAATGAAATTTAAATGGCTGTAACTGTCACAAAAATATCAGTGCTTTTACCTAGGCATGACGCAAATGCTTAAATATTTACAACGTGTCTGATAATAATTTACCATGCTATCTACATAATGCAAGTGGTCAGTAGATGCACTAGCTAATGCGTATAAATTCCAATGCGTAATATACGTCAATACCACTTGTGGACCTCTGAAATTTAGTGACAACAATATATGTTATAGGGTGGTGATTAAAATCTTTTAAAAGTTGATTTTTAATTATGCTATGTCGCTATATGTTAGGGTGGTTATTACAATATTTTTAATTATGCTGTATCGTAAATTATCTTTAAAGATGTGTAAAAATATTAAGATTAGTTGCAGGAGAAAAATCCTACTGTATATATACCAATATCTATATATGTTACACCTATTTGGAGAAAATAGTTTATATTAAATAGGCTCAAGGTTGTTTTAAATGTATTGTATTTGATTCACGATTTTGTTGTCAGTTGCGCAAAATTCAAGATCTAGATATTAATCCAGTTATACTAGATTATTGTTCAAAAGTAAAAGTTAACATTTGATTTCTCTTTTCACTGCAACGTATTTTTTAACCACTAGAAAAATACTTGGTCTAAAAATTAGCAGGCTAGATTTTCATCCAACAAGTAATTTGGTTATATTTTACATATTTGCATATTTTATATATTTAAAGAAGCATTTCTTTTTCTCATATGATACGCAAGTCAGTATCCTGACCTCTCTGAGGTATAGAGCTAGAGATAAACTAATAATGTATTGTGAGTGTACATTTTACAGTAAACTTACTGTACAGTTTGATATCACCTAACCTATATAAATACTAATGTTAAAGTCGATAATACGTTAAGTTTTGTCACACCAAAATAACAGAATTATTGCTAATTAACAAATGAACCTAATTTTAGCTTAGAGAAAATTGAATATAAATTATTTATGTAAGAATAATACTTTCCTTGTTACAATGTGTCCAATAAAGTAAATTGCGTTTGTATAAATATATAAAAGTTTAGAGTTAAAGTACGTATAAAGACTTGATGAGCATAAAGTTTATATATTTTTCGGTGGTAATTAAAAACTGTGCAATAACACGGACACACTAAAATAATTATTATCGTGTTTTAAGAAATCGGTAAAATTTTGAAAAATAGTTTTCATGAACCGGACGTTTTGTCGTGTATTGAAAAATAAGACAAGAGTTTCTTGTAGCAGTGAATTTATAATTAGTTAATGATATAGTCAATAAATTCAAAAATAATTTTACATGCTGGATGTCCTTTAAATAAAGGATATGCCTGCAATAAAAATGCAATAATTATATTTTCAGCTGATGTTCGCTTCAATACTACTCCTTTCTTACATTTGCAAGATTTCTTATCGTAGCAGTATTTCTTGTCTTATCTACCGACTTTTTTTTAAATCATGTCTTGTAATTCGAACTGCCAAGTTTTGTCTTGGTCTTGTCTTGGTCTTGTCTTGTTTTATCTTATTTTGTCTTGTCTTGTGAGATCTAGAAAAAGCGAGATAAAAATACCAACAATAATCGTAAGGAAAGAATGAAGTTGTTCTAGATAGCCAAACGTGTATTTTGATATGGACAACAGGAATCTAATATTAGTTAAACCCGTGGTTAAACCTAACCAGCTATAAGATTGACGTACTTCATCCTGCATTGCCATAAATTGTCATGAGACAAGAATATATTGCTCTAAATTAGCAAGAGTGAATGAATTGATGCATCTACCTGATCTATCTATAAATGGACGTTAAAATTTTTGAGTAAATTTTTTTATTTGGTTTCACTTCCTGAGCGCAAATGCGGTCTACTTACCTAATAGTAATATACCTCCCCCTCTTCCGTCTTTTTGATTTCTGAGCTAATCCTCAAAATTAGGATATCTAGAGATATAGTATTGATATCTAGTATATACAATTATCAGCATGGTAAGAGGGTTTTTACTGAAGAACAGGAGGATATGACTAGCAAGTCATAGACGAGCCTGTCACCCTTTGGCGCCAGTAAAAATCTTTACCTTATATTATTATATATTTTATTTATTATTCATATGTAAATATATCAGATAGATATTCAAATTTCGATTACAAAGAAAATCCTCAATAATTTGTCGTAAGTTTTGGAAGCGCTACCGGGACTACATGTTGTGTATTTATTTTGGTGAAAATGAATGTGCCCGAAGCCACCAGCGTGGCTTCAAGATAATTGCCAGAAAAACCATCTTCAAGGTACGAGCGTGAATATAGCGACTTCAAAAACTGGTAGAAAAAAAAAAGTGTGTTTGAGGTCACAGAAGATATTCTGCTGGTTTACATGAATCAATTATCTGTTAGATTCAGTCCGAATACATTATGGACAAAATGGTCCATATGCTAAAAAGTTGTTTAGAAATCAAGGAAAATGTTCAAATTCACAGGTTTGACATTGTCGATGTCTAAAGGCCAAGGTTTTAGCTAAAAAAGAGATTGAACGATTTCTGTTGGACGGTCCTGATGACCATTGGTTGCGTGAAAAATGGTAACAACCATGGATGACGTAGAAGATATGGACAAATACGTATTATATTACCGGAAATAACAGTTGTACCAAGATTTTTAACCTACGTGATACAAATAAAACAGAATTATCTAATATAAATAATGTTACTAACTTGTAAAATTGACAGTTAACTTGTAAATCTAAACTTTCTTGATTAATACATAAATATGTTATATGTGCCTTTAAAAAACCTACTGTATTCAGCGGCCCTGACTTTCACGCGTTAGTACTAACCGAGGTACTAACCCTAGTCAGTACAAAGCACACTTGTTATAGTAAAATTCTGACAATTATTCTCATTTCCTTCGCTACTGTTTTACTCGACTAAAACTGATTCTATTTATATATCCGTAAAATAAATTACCAAGCCATATTTCACATTTTTGACTGCATTATAGCAGTTTTACAAACGTTCTTAAAATTATAAATCGAAGCTAGTGGCATTAAAACCAGACCTTTCCCTCGCGTGTATATAATTCTCCTGACGACCGTTTCGGACCGATAGAATGTAAATCAAAATACATTTTACGATAATGTCGGTAAATTAAGCTACCGATAATTAATAGGGCCTGTCGCAGGGACTAGTTGCGCCGGATGCGCATTAAAATATTTCTGGATATTTTAAAATGTAATTAAATAGCCTCGGCTTAAGGCGGCCACACACGGTAAACAAGTTTTTATATATTCGTTTTAGAATACCTAGAATGTTTCGAATTAAAAGAATAAAAATACCATGAAAAGATAAAGTAACCATTTGTTGCAGTCTTTACTTTGCTCTTAAAATTTCTCTTCTACCCACGCACTTCCCCTTGCCCACTAACCCAATAATTGGCGATTTGTTGTGTCACATTAAGATGCTGTGATCTATGCAAGTGTGTACTGGGTTGTCATTAACAAAACTTAGTAACAGAACAAGGAAATGATATTTTACTTTCAGTGTATTATAAAAAAGGTTTGAATATTCTTGATGAAATGCCGATCGAGTAAAAGAAGCACATCTATAAATGATACTGCAGGAAACAATTACTCCGCGGGCTAATGCCCCGACCGGCATTGAATTACACCTGCAGTATCTGTGTGAACAGCCAAGAACCCTTGTCGGACACCCACCAACATAGATCGTTTTGGGGCTTGTTCCTTCATATGTATGTTCACATATAAACCGAGTGCAGGTGAGATATAAGTGGTCTGCTACTTCCTGCTTGGCCTAAGCGGCTTGACTTGCTGAAATGATACTGCAGGAAAGAACTACTCCACGGGCTATTGCCCCGACCGGCATTGAATTCGCTTAGGTCGAGTAGAAAGTAGCAGACCACTTATATCAGACCTGCACTCGGTTTGTATGTGAACATACATATGAAGGAACATTCATTTCAGTTGTCGGTCATCTCACCTATGGCACTGATGGGGGCTAACACGCCCGAAACCGCTCTATGTCTGGTGGGGTGTCCGACAAGAGTTTTTGGCTGTTCATATATATTTTCCACTATTAATGAATATTATTCTTAACACACATCGTATTATAATAATAATAAATCTTTTGTATTATTTGTTTTTACTTTATTTTAATAGTATCTCGCACCTTGAGATGGAGCTAATGACCGTTGCAGTCGATGCTCCTTACCTTGAAAAAAAAAAATAATAATAATAATAATAATAATAATAATAATAATAATAATAATAATAATAATAATAATAATATCTCTACCCCTCATTCTAATCACAGGGATTAGCCCAGAAGTCGGAGACTTGTGCGGGAGAGGGGGCGGTATATTATTATTAAGCAGGCCGCATTTGCGCCCAGGAACGACTTACGTTGGTAGGCCCTAACCACTATTCAGTGCAGGAATGAGGAAAACCTGGAAAACCTCATTAATTAGGGGGGGTGGTCAAATATCAACCGGCATCAATCTCTCACATTGACCCAAGCTAACATTATTCCACCCTACCATACCCACAGAGAGGGTGCCAATCCTCTCCACGAATATAGCTTATATACGGTCTACCGGCAGCTGGGCTCGAACCAACTCCATCTAGTCACCTCGATTCAAGTACTAACGCCTTAAACCGCGCGACCACTGACCGATCCAATTATTATTATATGGTATAGTATTATTATATAGTATTATTAATTGTTGTGCGAAAGATCCGCTAGATATAGCATAAAATACTATTTATTATATAACTTAATTGTTTAAACAACTGTTTATTTTGCATACATTTTTAATTAAGGCAGAGTTTTCTAGATACTCTGCAATTACAACGAAATTGAGACACACTACAGATATGCACGCAAGAATACACAAATAGTTCTAAACTGAGTAACCTTCTTTGTGTATGGGCGCTTTTACGCAAGTTTGTGGCATTTCTAATATATCGGAAAGTTCAAAGTAATTACAAACCGTGTTTTATATGGTACTTCATGAGAACGCAACCAGTTTATGGTAGGATTTTAATACTGATAGCGGATATAATCAATTCAATTAATCGTATAGGTAATATATAATATTAATGAAAATAGAGTGCTAGAACGACAGTTACACCACTTATTCATGCAAATATATACATATATACTTCTTATCATAACGGATATAATAACTATATTATTGTTATCGAGAATAATAAGGAAGATTTAAGAAATTTATGGATAAAAATCTTGATTCAGTAGCCCAAGATGACGCTAATATTATGATGAGTGGCCTTACTCTTCATTTCGCAATTTCTTTTCATTCCTTTCGTAGAAAAAAAAACCATTTAAAACAAAATAGGTTTATTCCAAATGCATAGAAAACCGTAGGATGTACGGTTTCGAGTCTGCGCAATAGCAAAAAACTGTTCCAAATTAAAAATTATCATTCATTGTATGGTTTCCTTAGCGTTCCAAATAACTTTGGGACGAGCATTGAACCGTCCCACGGCGATAATATCAGTACATGGTATTATATGTGTAGGAACTACTTGTGAACTGTTTGTATAGACATGCGCACTAAGTAAACTCGTTTAAATTTGACATTAAAGCTGTTCAATTTAGTCGTTTTTTTGATTGATAAATAGTAAATTGAATTTTAAAATGTCCATCCATGACTGGTTTTTAATTTTAAATAATGACTTGTATACGAGGTTGTTTACAACTTCAAAGTTAAATTCAGAGGTTATAATATGTTTGTCCCCACTCATTTTTCGGCCAAGAAAACATTCCAAATATTTGCGATTCCATGCACGGTCCAAACTTGACGCATGCGCCTATGATCAGTGCATATAATCTGGTGAGGGTATCGTAGCCGTACAAAAGTTTTTATTTGGAACAAACCCAATGTTTGCGAGACAATACAAGAAATATTGCTACGGCAAGAAGTCTTGCAAATATAAGAAGGGGTAATATTTATATAAACATTTGCTAATAGTTATTAATTATATAAGGGAATTAACAAGCCCTTAATCCACGAAAAAAAATGGACACGCGAGATGCCGCCAAGAGTAACATTTTTTTGAGAGGATTAAAGGCTGGTTAATTTTCCGAACTTAATTCAACATTTTATCCACGACCACGGCCAAAACCGGTCAATTAGGAGAGTGAAAGCCGTGTGAGAGCAGGTGAAAAATGATTTTGATTTTGAAAAACGTCATATTTGACAAATTTGTTTTACTCAAGAATTTTGACTGTCAGCTGAGTACTAGAAAGTCTTGGAATCGTTTCTATGACATCCGTCTGTCTATTTGTCAACAAGAGTGAAAAAATTTGCAAAATTGACACAAAAAAAAAATAAGTAAAATGCTGAGAATTTCTTCATTCCGGCTGAATTTCAGCAAGAATCCCAAGAAGCAACATTACGTCTATAACAGCTGAAAAAGGGGCATAGGAGAAGGAGCAATTACAGAAGAGGTGCTACTATCCTACATTCTCAATGTGGAGAAACGGTCTGCTGCTTCTTCGATTTGAACAAAATATTTCATGTTAAAAACAATGTTGAAAGTGCACAAAAGTATTGATATTGCGAAGTATGGCAAACTTACTTAATATTTGAAAGTACAATCAAGAAATTATGAACCAAAGAAGGCAAAGATACTGGAGAGAAAAAATCGAAGAATTTTTGAAAAAAACACCGGATGAGAAATATTTGCCAGTTAAAGTAGAAAATACACGATTTTAATATTTTAATTTATACTTTGACCATATTTTGAACTTCTTACAAGTTGCAACGAACATGAGAGTCGCAGGCGCTTATCGATGTAATGAATTCACATTTTTGAATATCACCCATGTCCAAGACAAAGGTTACTTACCTATACGTACACTCATTCCTGATACGAAAACAAATACTTCAAGAAATTTCACGATCACGGAAGACATTTTTTCTGTCAGTGCTGTCGAAATGTGTCGAAAATCAATCTGCGACCTAGAAATGCCGGTGGCAGATTTTTCTTGCGATATGTCACTGGAAAATGTACTACACAACATGTAGGCATCAACATAATTTCGAAAACGTTTTCAAAAGTGGCTGAATTTTTTATAATCCCTGATCCAGAAAGTTTTACCGGACATGGAATGAGGCGTTCTTCGGCAACATTACTGACCAACGCTGGGGATGATATTACCACTGTAAAGCGTCATGGTGGTTGGAAATCGACTGCGGTAGCGGAAAGTTATATTGAAGATTCACTTCATGTCGACGCAATATAACTTCCGTAACCGCAATACCGAAGTACGTAGAAGCATTCATAGAAAAAACAACGGAAAATAAACGTTCCGTTTTGTTGCCATTCAACGTAATGAAAAATATGAAATATCAACGGAAAGTATTCAAGCGAGACCCACTAGCGGTTTCAGTTGCATGCGTAGAGATATTTAAAAACATTTACCCGATGACGGCAAGCTAAATAAGCGTGTTTCGAAGTTCACATGCAATTCCATTGGTTTTATGGTCATGCGTCTTCGATAAATTAGGAGATATGAGCGAGTCGCGTCGATTAATATTAATAATTCCGCTTGGAATCAAATCGGAAAACGCAGAAGCCATAAGCGATGGAATTAATTGAAGACAACCGATGACATATCTCGTTAAAATTAAGTAACTTCCAAGGCTTCTGACGGGAATAGAACAGATCTGATTTACGTATTCATGGCGACTATTTATAATTTCAAATTTTTCGTTTAGATTCAGTCCCTGAAAACAATTCAAATATATTCATAACGGTTTTACCGAACCGAGTGCTTCATAATGGGACCAGATCTTTCGAATTTAATAACTCGTTATGGATTAGAAAAGCTCTTAGGTCTGATCCTTGTTGAATGTGAAAGTTCAACGCGTTACAAATGAGGCTGAATGGAGAATAAATCTGGTTGATTTGGTTACAGGGCCCTCTTCAAGTTCAAGAAATATTCGAAAACATTTATTCCACAGATACACATCTGAACGTAGAAACATTCTGAATGAATAATTATTAGTTCCATGGTAAAATATTAAATTACTTCTCTATGTCAAAGTATAACTGAATTTATACATATATGCCGAAACGTCTCATATTCCCAAAAGCACATTATGAGGAAAAAACAAAATATTCTTACTATTATTTAGAGGACATTTTACTACATTTTTTAACCAATAAAAATAATAGTGGAGGCATTTAAAATATAACCAAATATTAATTTTGTTTTAAAAATTATATTTTCTACAATAATTTTTAAAATCAATGGAACTTGACTTTTCTGCATAGTCTAAGGTAAAAGTGTAATAGTTATTTCCGTTTAAACACGTTTGCATTACAGGGTAATTTTTCAAACATATTGAAAGGTCAGAACGGGTATCTGGCGGTAATAATCACATAACAATTAAAATATAACAATAAATTACCATAGAATGTAAACAAAACCACGTGACCAAAAACGCAATATCATTGGTATGACGTTATCCGCCGTTCAGTGCGCTTTGTTTCTATGGATACAGGTGCAAGTTACAGTGTTGGTGATGGAATCAGGCGTTTGTTGCTAGTATTTTGCTTTTTTGTGGCATTTTTGGGTCATATATACCAGCATAGTGTAAATACTGTGAAAATAGGTAATGTCATAATTGTTAGTGATGATGTGATGAACTTACGGTATGGTAAACGTAAATTATTCCCACAAACAAATAGTGTTGCAATGCGTCCATTCGTCGCGCTTCATCGCTCACCTTTATATTTTTGTTTTAATTTTTTGGCATGCTGAAATATTTTTTATTAGGCGGTGGATCTATCTGGATTCATTTTCTGCGATATCCCAAAGTTAATATGGACAAAGACGGTATCATTTCTGCCTGTACCAATTTAACTGTGCTATAAATATTTGTTTTAATGCACATAAATTTCAAGCTTTCAATGAAAATAGTTTCCCATTACAATTTAATACCTTATGTTAAATTATAGAACAGCTACAATCTAAAACAATATATCTACCGACCGTTGAATTGAACAATCATAATTTCCTTTTAATATTTCTGCAGAATATGACAAAATTACTTTTGAGAATAGTAATGACTGCAGAATGTCTTTGAATGTTCCCATAACCTATAAAAAAGTAAGGCAGCAATGACTTTCCAAGCAATTAATACTGAAGAAGTATGTAAACAGCATTAGTTATAGTAGTAAAAAGTAAATTAACAAGCAGTTACAATTAGTATCCAATTACCAATTTAACGCGAACTTATTTGAGGAAACTTGTTTTGTAACGCTCTGTTCCAAATGGAACTCATAAAGTTGGAATATTTTCCGGACACGCTCAAAAGCAGGTCAACGCAGCTCTTAGTGCTCATTCAATATTTAATAATCCATCTGAAGATATAGAAACTAGTTTCGTTTTCTAGACCAGGATTGGAATGTGTCGGCATTGCTGTTTCTTAACGTTGTTCATTGTTTGGAATCATTTCCAACCTGACCTATTTTCTGCAGCTTCAAAGGTCCTATTATATAAATATCCAGTTTGAGTAGTTCAAGTACGTGACCCCATGCTGAAAGTCCACATTTGCATTGTTCCAAACCATATAAAATCAGGTGGTAAATTTCATATTGTTACATTGATAGACATTTCGTAATATTTAAATGGAAATTTAAACAATTAAATGCTTCATTTCGTCTGTCTAAATGATATCAATAGAAATTGACTTACTTACAAGGCTATTGAAATTAAACTAAACCAATATCCAATATTGCCGAACTGTTACAATGTCGCAACTGGCATTGAGTTATATTTTTTATCTGTATCTCTTGAGATAATGTTTAATTCGGGATGGATCATGAACAGTTGTACAAACATAGGAGTGATTAATTTTATATCCTGGATTTTGGGTTGCCAAGGATGTCTGTACCCACATGGTTTTGTTAGTAATCCTTATATCAAGGAGGTATTTTATTTGAAAATGTAATGTTTGTAAACTGCCTTGAAATAAAGATACATAAAATTAATATACCAACCCCCTCTGCTTCGTGTAAAAACGTGGTCAGGCACATTATGTGAATATTATTGTTGTTAGTTCCAAAATGGTATTTAAGCATACCTTCTTGAATCATTATTTCCGGATTTAAGTCTGAATATTTGTTTTATTACTGCTTCCTTGATCATACTGACATTTAATGTCAGCATCCTACAACTTCCTTGTTAATTTTGAAGTCCAGCCTTAAACTATTGAAATAGAGGTGCCAATAGCTGCTACTGTCTTGAAACACGTACTATTCAAAAATCTCCAAAAGTAGATGATTGTTGTTGACTTTTCAAATTTAATCAAAACAATAATATTTATATACAGATTATTTATGAAAGATTTAACAAATAATAATGTTTTCATGATTTATTTACAGGTAAATATTATTATATTTTGCAATATTTATAACTGGAATAATATTACGATTGCTTAGAACATTTATAACATAAATATCAAAGTCATACTTAGCGTGGCATCCTAAAATAAATGACAGTAGGATTATCTTGTAACCTTCCAAAGAAGATTATTCTCTCAATAAATCATATTTTTCTATATTAGAAACTTACTTTATATTTTACATTGACATACGCTGTTATCAATTTATCCTTGTGGCTTCTCTCTTCATTCTTCTTTCGATTCTATTGAAATCAGTGCAAGTAGTGTTTTGATGTTTTATTTGTTCATAAACAATGAAAGTAAATTCAATTAGAACATAACATCTTCAAGTATCACTAAACTAGAACGTATTTTATCGTAAAACTGTAGACATGTTTTACTTTTGTTATCTATTAAAAACTCGCTTAATATTTCACAGAATTATAAAGTTACTATAAGTACAGTGTGCCCCGTTTTTCAGGTCTGGAAATGTAAGAAGGCTGTGGAATTTCGGCAAGCCATTTTTTACAGTTAGTAAACTGAAGAGAAGTTATGTTCTATTTTTTTTTTATCAAAAAGGTAATACTACTATTCTCTTCAGCACCCATCAAAATACCCGTATATCAAATTTAATCGATAAATGTATACTGAGTGTTTTTTCTGAGTGTTAACTTCGAAAAATCAGACAACTAAAAATTATAATAAAAAGATGGCTATGAAAGAGGAATACAAATGCCAATCGGACAAAGAATACATACACAGAAAAAATTATTAACGTACAAAAAATTTTATGAATTGGTACTAAATCGTTAACAAAAATTACAAAATGTTAATCTAAATTAAATTTTAGTTTTCTCCACCATAGCTCTTTCCAGGCGAACACATTTTTCCAATCGTCTTCTTTAGTTTATTATCTTTTTGATAAAAAAATGCCTAATTGCACTTTCTGGAACAACGGCTCTTTTAAAAAATTGTAGTAGGCCATGCTTTCGTGGCATCAGTAAAATATTTAGTAGAATATAAGCTCCCTTCAGGGAGCTCCTCCAAAGAAATTCCACAACCTTCTCACATTTCTAGAGATGTTAACCTGAAAAACGAGACACACTGTATATTATCTATATCACAATTTTTGTTGCACTAATGCCATGATGAATTGTTTTTTGTCTTTTTGTGAATCCGTCCGCTTAGTTTCCATACAAAGAAAATTGATGGAAACCAGACGATAGGAATTGATCAATTTCAACCCATTATTCGACACAGATATCTCAAATAGAGTTCCGATTCTGTTTCCTTCCACAAATTGACATTCTGACGGTTAGTCCGTGAACTATCGGTAAAGCAAAACTCATTTAATAGCCACTGCTACGCCCATCGGCCAATTAGATACCATCTGACCTACTTGACCATCGCTTCAGATAATGCTAATGATTGATTTAGTCCAGGAGGCAGCCGCCTGTGCCGCGTAAATTCACTTTCTGTTCGCAATAAAACGGTTTCTCTTTTCACGAAAAAATACGCTGCAATACTTTATGTGCAACTGTTCTGCACAGGACCGGACTTGGAAGCTCTGTAAGGCTCTGACTCCTTTGATCTCTGTTATATGGCTGCAATGTCTTGACTGCAACCAAATCATTGGAATTCTATCGATAATTATGCCACCTACATATTAAGATATTGTTACAAATTTTCTTGTCTTACTTTTCAAAATCCTATATTGATTTATCGTTCCTACACACACACTCACCTTCTACTCTATGTATATTTTCTCTTGTCTCTAAGTCTAGCTTACTTATTATTTTCTTCTTGAAAGCAGGTTAGCATTTGTTGACCCATCTAACACTGCAAAGACGTCAGTCGTCCAAAAATCAGGCTTAATATATTTAAATGACTATTTCCTTGAACCTAGAACGGCCTGCTTATAATGTGAAGAGGTTAACAATAAATAATCAATTTGTTATAAGAATGTATAATTTATAATAGTTGTTTCATTCGTTGTTCAAACTGAATGTAGTTAAAAAAATTATTACTTGATGCTCTTCACGGTATATCTCTATATTCATTGCAATAACTATAATTGATTAATGTCTTGAAGTTACATGGTCATATACAGGGTGTTTAAAGAAAATATTACATACCTTGAGATGTTGTAGAATAGGTTAAGATATGAAAATATGAGATAGGAACTTCGGTTGTGCCTGCTTAAATGGAGGAGGAGGTTACATCCATGAATACTCCTCGAAAACTTCTAAAAAGACTTGGACCAATACAAATTACATAACGTTGACGTTAACATATAGCTTTTGACAGAATCTTAATGTCAATAAAGGACTTACCATTTGTTTAGTGACCGACTAGAAAACTGACTCAAAATTAATGACGACCTTGAACTTCATTACACTTATGAAGACAACGAGCCAAATTCTCTCGGATCCTGTTGAATGAAAGCACGAATCATCTCCTCTTCTGGCGTCTCATAGACTACTGACCTGAACTGACTATTGAAAAAATTCTATTGGTGCCGGATCTGGACTTCGGGCTGGGCATCTAATTGTTTTTCTTGGAATATTATTTTCTTAATTAATGTAACAAGAATATTTCACACTTCAGTTACCTATATCTTGGATTTAATTCAAACTCGACTGTTAGTATGATAATGCCATCCATAATTAATAAAGAACTGACATTTGGTCATAGTACCATTGATTTTATAAGCTTATTCTTATAAATCTTATGATATTATCTACAATGAGTGAAAAAGTCATAGTAAATACTACCAAAGTCAATTTTATAGCAATAACTTCCAATTTGAATAAGGAAAACCTAAATCAAGTCTCAATAAGATCTTCATTCACGGACTAGGTAAAAGTAAGTACCTAGTATTTTTAATGACCTCGTAATTATTGCACAGAAGTTAGAAATCTAATTGGAAAAAAACTTGCAAGAGATAAGCGACGATTTCACAAATTGGCAATTAAATGCAGTTATCTTGTCTGCAACGATTATAGTTATTGCTTTGAAGAGAATTAGATACTACGATGTGTGAGAAGCAAAAAATGATATGTATTAGTGGAATACAACAATTTAATGGAACCTTGTAAAATAGATCGAGATTAGTTTTAATTTTGATTTTCTATCCAATCAGAAAGTCAGCGAATAATCTTGATACTGTTACCAATGACTTAAGAAATAATGAATATAAAATTTCACTTTCAATATTTTCGTGCATAAGGTATTAATTTTGGTGAACTGAGTCAATAAACATATCGAACTATTGAATCATTATGATACCTAGAAGCTAACAGAACATTGACCTACTAAAATAATTGAACTACATTTTTTTATCTAAATTTGGTGACATACTTTGCTATTGTTCCATTTTCATAATTCCTATTTGGAAATTGTTTTGACACCGAAAAAACTAATGTAAAAGTGAATAAGTGTAAAACTTAATAGTGCTAGTTTTTCATTTCCTTCGTGCAAATGGCAGTAGGTACTTCTTTGCCAATGGAGTCATTTACCAATTTTTTATTACTTATTAACTTTTATTGTTTTCTGAAAGATTATGTAATTTTAGTGCGATCTGAAAAAATTTTAATTTTCTGACAACTCTAAAGCCATTAAAATAATTTCAAAACTTGTGGCAAAAAGCAATGAAGCGCGACATATTTCTTTGATCTTAAGCAAGTAAATATTTGCAAGTATAATAAGATTTATAATAAAATCAGTTTAATAATAATTTATAATATCTACTTATGTAGAATTTATTCTTTACTTTTGGTTTAGTTAAGTTTAAAATATAGGTACATATATGTATATACATTAGTACCTTCAAAACTAAACAACATGCCTGAGTAGGTACCTTATTAATTAATCTTTTTAATATCGTGTTTATAGATTGGTTTTACAAAGCGACCCAATAAAAGAAATCACACTACTAAATTCTAACCCGAAATTAGTTTGCAATTTAAATTTGCATAAGATTTATAAACTAGATACCTTAATTATTCTTGTAGTTATTGTGGGAAATTGAAGTTTTCGTTTAGTTAATAATAATAATAATAATAATAATAATAATCTTTATTAATCCTTTGGACATAAATATGTATAGGACAAGTCAGTATTACAACAAATGTTACAAACAAAAACGATCCACTACACAAATGAGTCAGCAAGATACTCATTAATAGTATAATAAGCTTTCTTAAGCAGTACTTTTTTTACATTAGTTTTAAAAGCTATTTCTGTCATTAATTTATAGTGCGGCGCTAGGTGATTGTAAAGCTTTATTCCCATGTAGAATGGAGATTTCTCAAATTTTGTAGTTTTGTGCCCTGGAATGCACAACAAGTTTCTATGTCTAGTAAGATAGTCATGGTAGGAACTGCTTTTTGCTAAATTATTCGCTGTTCTCTTGCGTATAACAATATTTTGTATATAAATATACAAGGAAAAGTAAACAATTTATAATTAATAAAATAAGGCTTACATGATCCCCTATCCGGAACCATAAACATTTTACGTATAATGCGTTTTTGGACAACAAATATTCTTTCGCTCTGTACAGCATTACCAAAAAACACTTGTAAATTTATGTTTTAATTTAAACATAACCTGCACTGAAGGTTTGTACCTATAACTAGTAACCAAACTTTAAATTGACTAAAATTTTAAAAAGCTATCTAATAAATATATATAACAAAACAAATAATGTTTTATTTTATTGTAGGTACCTACATAAAACTCTTTGTGCTGATATTGATAATTTCGTTTTAGAATTTACTGTTGCATTTTTACACTTACAAATCTGTTATCTAGCATTCAAATTCTTGTATGGCAATTCAAGGAATAACATGGATATCGTCAAAGTAAAACCCAATACGTGAAAATCTATCAAAAATCTAATCATATAATTTAATTAGACACCTTACTTATCTGCATTTCTACCACATATGATTGATGGCGCCTTCAGATTTTTCCATGAAGATCCCAACTTACCGTATATTCCCCGAACTGAAAATAATCCTAACAAAATCCTATTATTAATAACTGATAAAAATGTGACGACTTCTCAAACAAATACAAATTAGTACCATATTGCATTTATTAAACATACATCTGTTAGCAAAATAACGGAAGTTCGCACCATATCATCGTCCCACGTGATCTAAGCTAAGAACTTGTTCCTGATGGGAGTGTCTTTTCTAGCACTGACATGATATCTATTCCGCTAAAATAGACATTGCATGCTTCGCTATGTACAACATGTGTGCGTATGCAATTCTTGTGGAAAATCACTTTCTTTATGCAGACTTAATATCCGTATAACACGTCACTGTACAGATTAGATCGTACGTAATTCGGTTTATCGTTTGAATTATTTAACTAGGTATGCGAACTTAGAGATAAAATAATTATTTATACGCCTGTTTCGTATCAGAGCAATTAAAATAAAATAGATTGCAACAAAATTATGTCATGCGTGGAGCTAATAGCTTATCTAGGAAAAATACTTAATTTTTAGAATGGTCTGATAAAATTTTGCGATTTTCCAGAACAAATTCTCCAAGGGAATATCAAATAGTAATACGTTTTGCTAAATAAATTGACATCATCAGATGAAATGGTTCCATAATTGAGATGACTAACTGGTTTTATCAATTTCAAGTTGCCTGTGCATGTTTCTTTATTCTATTGTTTTCAAATTTCCCAAAGTTCAATGATTTAGTACCCACCTTTATTCTTTTTTTTTATCAATGGATGAACAGTTCATTTGTTACAATTTTATTACAGCAAACATCCTGGAGTGTAAGTATAACAATGGAATTCGTTCACACTTACTGCTTGCCCACCAAAACATCATTTGGGCGTTATTTCTTTAAGGCTAGAATGATTTTTCAGTTCATCGTTTGTTTACCTTTCAATATCTAACATTTATGGGCCCATTACATATTTTTTTTAGAATAAAGTGAATATGAAATGAATTGTATTCTTTTGAAGCTCGTTTACCGTTCTTAATAAATATCATTCTAAGTATTTGTATATACAGCGTGATTGACAATTTATCTAAAAAAATATGGATGCGTCATGAAAAATGGAGCCAATATCGTATAAGCATTTTTGAAATTCTTGTATTTTCAACCTTCACGTCAATAGGCTACTGTAGCCTTCGACTGATTATAGTAGGTATTAACGTTTTTATGAAGTGAGTATTTACATTAGTTTTCTAGTATCAAAAATGGCTTATGTGTATAGCAACTCGCAGTTGATTGATATCGTTTCACCTAATTTATGGTGAAGTGAACTATTTCCCGGTAAACATGTGCCAAATGCAGCTATTTTTACCGCGCTGTGCAGTGATTGCAAGTGACAAACGAGCGTGACATGGGAAATTTGAGACCGAATCGTGGAACAAATGGAGGTCCAGGGAGTGCACGGCGTATTACAGCAGTATTGTGTATCACACACTAACCTCCATTATATATGTATCATGTACAGTGTATCTAAGCATTAATACCAAAGATTGGACAAGGAGGACCGGTACCATGGCCGCCACGCCTCTCTATTTTAAATCATTTGGACTTCTTTTTGTGGGGATATTTAAAAAATGAAGTATATTGCACTGAAGTGAAGACTACTAATGATTTAGGTCAAACTGTTTTGTTAAAACCACATTACTTATTAATAACAATAGTGGCAATGCAGTTGAATTTGCTGTATATGTTTACTTGGGAATTTCTTTAAATTTTTCGTAAATTTTTAAAACATTTTTGAACTGGCCTTTTTGATTTGCTTTACATAATTGTATTTGTAATATTCCCCTGTACATTCAATTTTTTTTTAGCGTTCTGTATCACCTTATATATTCTTTATGGTGGCAATATGTATTATTCTGTATATTATACTATGATGATTAATGATCATATTATTTAAAAAAATTTATTTCTTTGCATATAAATTATTTATTAAGTATTTCTCTGTTATTAACGAATTGGTGGTTATCATCTGTCTCAATCTTAATACGCTCCATTTTATAGAAAAATAATGTTTCTTAATGCCACTATATATGATGCCTCGACTTCAGTTTTGTGTGTGGCATATTTAAACATAAATCACTATCTTTTAATGGCATTTTAAGCCAAATGAACGTCCTGAAAACTAAAAACTTTCTAATTTGAATAATTTTAGAACTGCACACCACCAGATATTATTAGGCCAAGCATAATAAACTGCTGACCTATTTTTAGCACTATTTATAATGTGAAGGTAAAATTTAATTATAATATTTATTGGAAGGAAGAAACCACGCAATATGCGACACTACCATTGATCGTTGAATAATTGGCTTTAAAAAATGTATAAAGTTAATGTTAAAATGTTTTACTGTAGGTTATATTTACAGCAACGTTATTAACATGAAATGTTGTATTTATACAGCTTATTTATTTAAAGTAAAAACTAATGCTTTATACGCAAAATGTCGCAAGATTATTTGCCGCATTACAACCACCTTCTCATAAACAAATAAGTTGAAACTGAAACACATATAACTAACGAAAGGCAGAGGTGCATGACATATTCATTATGTGCTGTTTGTTTTTTTGCCACTTTATTTTCATACAGTTGATTTAAAAAGGTAACAACAGGCACTGATGATCAGCGCGCTGATATAAGCTCAGGTACCTCCCAGTGGCGGTGTAGATTAATGTTTAAGGCTGGCGTTTCAAGGACAAACAATCATCTCTAAATATGCACACAAAAAATACACACGGTAGGTGGAGGTCCTTATTAATGTAGTACTAAAATATAATGCTGAAATTGAATCATTTTTTTTAACTTTTGAAGAAAAAATGTGCTAGAGAACATAAAAAACCGTGAATTTGTACCTTATCACTGTGTTCTATACACCGTCAAAAATACTTGATAATTTACATAAATTCAAGTGTTGCTAGTTTTTTAAAAGAATTCTGCGGGATGTGATAATGTTTATAATGTTGTATACAATTTTCTCAATGTGCAGTTGACTTGTAAAATTCAGTAGATTTTATGATAAAACGTAATAGGTGAAAATGATGCTCTTTTTTTCTTATTCTAAATGACTTGTCAGCCTGAAAATTGTTTTATATCCCGGAGAAAACTTGTATAATTGACATAGTGAAGAGATATTCTTTCTAACTTACTCAGATTTTTTTTAGACTGTCTCAACAAACAGCTATGAAATTCGTTGAAAATTTGCCTATAAAACGGCGCCCTTAAGTGTGGTTTAAATAGTGAAATATAACTGTTAATTATTTGATTAAAAATAGTTATTTACCTAACAAGGCCGGGAAGTGACGATACGATTGCAATCAGCGTGTAGAAAAGACTCTTCCCGTACGTATTAGGTACAATATTTTTCTTACGATCATGACAGTTCTAATAAGGTGAAACCGCTGATGTTAGTTACCAATTTACAACATTAACAAGTAATTATTAAGTAGGTTATTTAAACTAATAGAATATGTTAACGAGGAACATTGAAATTAAATGTACAATTTGTGGCATTTTGCAAATTCAATGCTGAGGCAGTAGCTTGAAGATGTTCTTCAGCTCTGGTATTCACTGTTGAGTGCTACAGT
This sequence comes from Monochamus saltuarius, assembly GCA_025584915.1. Taxonomy (NCBI): domain Eukaryota; kingdom Metazoa; phylum Arthropoda; class Insecta; order Coleoptera; family Cerambycidae; genus Monochamus; species Monochamus saltuarius. The sequence goes on from CM046723.1 coordinate 51,818,175, forward strand.
GTTGAGTGTAGTATGTGCTACATGATAATCTTGTAACTTCAGTGATGAGGGATAGCTGCTAAATGCTGTTCTTCAGTTACGGAACATGCTGTTACTACTGATGTGTTTCAGCACGGTTTACTTGAAGTTTTGATGAGAGATTTGATGCTTTGAGAATCCTGTGGGCTATTTTCTATTTGATATCCAAGCAATCCTCAATGTATGACTCAGCTACCGCTGTGGACTGGAGCCCACCATGTCGTTTTATGTTTGTAATATTAGATCCGGAGTTGTCAATAATTTGGCAGAAGACCACCGAAAACAATGTCCTGTTTACGCTTAGGGGTTTGGGAGACCTAAGTAACCAGCGATGTTAGATGGCATTTTCTCGAAGCTGTTGGTACCCACACAGTGTTTACTACATTTAACCTCTTTATAGAATAAGAAAAACTGATCGTGAGAGACGCAAAATAGCATAAATTCAATAGATATCAACATATTTAATTGTTTCTTCGTTAGTCATCACAAATTTTCTTGAAACATTGGTTTTCGTGTTTTATATGGTTTTTATAAGCACCGTCCCTTTATCTTATATATCGTGGATATCATATTTGCTAGTTCTTCGCGGCGAGAGTCACCGATAATTTCAAATATTGGTTACTTTGATCATAAGATATACGTTGTGTGGGGACAATTTCCTACTTCCTTTCTTTCTAATACCTTTGATTTTTATATGTAACCAACATTTGATTTCTTCAAACATGCCGTTAGTTTGAGGAGTTTTTCAATATCAATGTCCTTTATTTCGAAGCATAGTTTCAACAGCGAGTACTTTGACCATAGAGTTGGCGGAGAGTTACGTTTTCCAATGTCATGTAAATAGGCCAAAAATACCCCTTCTTTTAAAGATGAAGTATTCTGCTCCACGCGCCATTGGTGGAAGGCAAGAAGCTCTTTTTCACTGAGAATTTTTGATTTTGCTGGATTTAATGTATTACTTGCGTCATTACCGGCTTCCAATATCTCTGTCTGAACATCATTGAGAGACTCCTCACTCATTTTGGACAGTTTATGGCCAAGAGAAATAAAAAATAAATCCAACTCATCCTTGAAACTGAACTGATTGAAAATTTGAAAGCTTATGTCAACAATCAAAACAGTACGTAGTTATGGAAATGACAGGAATATTTATCGGTAATTACTTATGTCCACTAATGCGGAAAAGTGCCACGTTCACAATGAAAAATCGTGAAAAAAAGTACACTTGGATTAGTATTCTGAGGAACATACTTTTACATTACTTCTAAAAAACTGACCTACATTTAAAGTTATAACCTGTATAGTTCACTTTTTATTAAGAAATAGAGAAAATAGTGAAATTCATTGAATTTCTGCCGTAAACTACTCGTACTTTGTTTTATTTTGTCAACCACATAGTACAAAAAACATTTTTAGGTAAAATTCAAAGACATAGTGGTCTCCTTACGTTCCACATTTTACTTCATCAGATTTTTAAAGTAGTTACTTAAAAATATTAAATAGCATGTCTATAAATACTAATTGATAAATCGTGATAAAACTACTTAAAAAAATACTAAATTGGAAATTATCCAATCATCATTGATTGAAGAAGAATCCTGAAAATAGTCATACATTTGTCGAGGAATAGATGCTAACTCCGTAACATCTGTTCACAAGTTTACACCGTTTTTCTTTGTACTTTATCTGCATTTTCCGTATCAATTTGAACTGATATGGTGTACGCCCACATATTGGCTCATTTAAAATTACAAAGGCAATGGGAGGCAGTTTTTGGGGCTTAATTTAGAGATTCCGCCGAACAAAGGATGACGTCGGTCTTTGAGCTACCTGACAAAAAGATCCGTATTTATAGACATTTCACAGGCTATTTTTATCCATCCACAGTTCCTCATTATTTACGTTGAACCCTTACTCTGAGAAGCCGTAATATTTTCGTGCCCATGAAAAAAGGGTAAAATGAGGGTCTTCGCAGACGGACTTTTAGTCGTTTTTTGCCGCCACGGGTGTCGTTACGAGGTAAGGAAATTGAAGGCGTCTTTCGTTTGATGCCTACGTGAACCCTAAAGTTATTACCTCATATTCAGTGCAATAGAACAATGGCCGACAGTAAGTTTAATTTTTCTCGGTTCCATCAATCTCTTTTACTTAAGTTACACGCAGTGCACAGTGTGTTTTTTTACCTACAATTTGCAACTCACTTTTTCTTTTTTAGTGATCGGCTCGCATTGTATACACCAAGAAATAGTATATTTTTTTTCTAAAACGATAGAATTTTGTATGACGTGACACAATAGTGTTAGGGACCAACAATTTTACTTTTTCTTCAACCGTCACAAAGCTGACATGGTATCTTAGCAACAAAAGTATTTACTAAAGTTAACACTTTTAATTGTTAGATTAAAAGTATTAATTAAGTTTTAATTTATAAAAGTTTATTCAACAATATTTATAATAATTTTTGTTTATCCACATTGATAATAAATACACAGTTCGAACAAGTATTAAAATTAAATAAATTACGTATTCACAAAGGTTCCCGCTAGTGCGTGAGATAATTTTCATTGCTCATAAAATTACAAGAATAATTAAAATAAATGTAAAAATACCTCAATTTTAGCCACACAGTTACTACGCCATCAAATTACTTCACTCAGTAGCCAGGACATATAGGACAACTTGTGTTTCACTTTCAGATTAATATTTATTGCTAATTTTACATTTTGTGTCCTCGAGTAAAACCATAACATTTATCACGGCTTCCATTTTTATGTACTTACGTCAAAATGCACGATAAAATTCAAGGAACCTTGTGGTTTGGGCCTATACGGTTTGTATCAACACCACCTAAAAGAGGTGGTCTTTTAGGTGGTGTTGTTTGTATACTGTCTCATAGGCCTCATTGATTTGCCGTTTCGCCTCTCAGGCTGTGCAATTTCTTTTCTACAAAATCTCCGCCTTAATTAATTTTCTTCTAGCACAGTAAAAGAACGTGGTCTCTTGGTTTTGGTATTAGGAATGTTTCTAATGAAGGCGGATTTCACATCTTCAACATTATCAATTATTAAATTGACTAATTCATCAGAACATCATGTGCATGCAACCTCCAAAATAAAGACGTCTTATAAAGTAGCTTTTTAAATATGTTGTTTTATTTTTACCTTCATCATCAATTTTAAATTATCAGGTGCATTATTCAAAAAGCAATCGACTTGCTCCTTTGAAAATATTAGCAATTTGTTCGTTACATATCCCTCATTTTCTCTCTTGACAAAAGCACGTAACTTTGAATATTTTGGTTGAAAAAAAAATACCATGTTTTATTTGGATTAAAAATGTCTTTTTTGCTTCGCAATTTTAATCTTAATATAACAGTGTACTATTTTCTTCATATAAACATGGCTTTATTGTGCTTTGACTGTTTGTACTTCTAACTGAAAAATATTAAATTTCAGATTTTTTTAATAAATAAATATAGTCTTGGTTCATTTTTGAGTAAAATACGTTTAAAAATAATGTTACATTCGTTAATAATAGTTTTCAGTGCCAACTGAGCATTAAACCAGTTACTAAATTTAATAAATCCTTCTCATAGCTTGTTGAAAAGCAAATTACCCCAATTCATCGACTTCTCGTAAATTCTCATTACTAAGTTTGTTGTGAGAAAACATTATTTGCTTTAGGACTATATTTCATTTACGTAGGTAGTCAACAACATTATCCTGGGAATCGTAGAATAAATAAACTTTTATATTAAGTTTTCGTTGAAAACAGTAAATTCCAAAGCGCAATTAAAATATAATCAGTGGAAATAATATCTATGTTTGGTTTTAGGAGAACCTCTAAATAGAGATAAACACAGATTTCGAGTAAATCAATAAAATTTATATTTGGCAAGTCCGACATCAAAAGCAAAACTACCTAATCTGTATTTATCTGCAAATATTTTCCTGTTGGTTTATTGAACTTGGGAAGAATTATTAGGTTTCTACATACCTGTAAAATATATTGTTTGCGCCTCTTTTATGAGAATATATAATAATATTTTCGTTTCGTTTCGAAAATATTATTATATATTAGATATTTAGCTGAAAATTATAAAAATTTTGTACCTTCTTGGAAATTTGCTACCTGTACAATGTTTCATTCAGAATATGCCACAACTTTGACCTAGTGAGGACAAAATTTATATTATTGTTTAAATTTTCGTCTAAATACAAGAGAAAACTAAAAAGAGTACATATGTTTTGATTTTTGTGTCATTAGTTTGTTGATATTTCATTATTTTAACTGATTTTATCAGACGCAAGTATATCATTTATCTTACAGGGTGTTTCAGTCATTATGTAATTAATTTTAACCACGCATCTGAAGGCCTAATAAACACAAAATAATAAAAAAATACTCAACCTTTTAAATGAGAAGCAAATCAACTCAAACTCCCGACAACACGTCACTCCTGGTACACAACAAATTTTCTTATGACGAAGTCATGTAGCGTTTGAACGTTGAAGCGAAACAGCGTTGCCACGTTGGGATCTCATACATAATAATATTTTTTAACACTTCAGGGTGTTTATTCAAATCTACTGTCGTCAGTCGCATCTTCCGCATTTACCCCACACATATAATGGGGGGATACGAGAAAAGAACAATGCATTGCACATAATATGATAATTGGATAATTTTAAAAGTTAATTTGCAGAATTCCTTACATAGTTTAAGATTTTAATTTATTGATAGCTGAAGGGAGCGAGGAAAAACACATGAATTTCTAAAATAGTCAATACAACCGTTTATTTATAATGTCCAATATTAGGAAAATATTTGACAACGTTGCATCAGGCCGACATCGAATTGATTTGAGAGGTGTGAATGAATCGAGTCCGTCAGTGGTCACTAACAGTCTGAAAAGGGGTTTAAATAATGATTTGGAATAAAAAACTTTTGTAGTCGCGTATTTGTATTATGCCTATTTCCCCCTGTCTTTCAGTAAAATTAATGACATTATCACTGGATCACCCTGTATATAAATTATATTACAATCTACAACTGAGTCAAATTACTTCACTGTTATCAATAAATCTGGACTGAAGACGAGTTTCTTAATTCAAGACTTAGATATAATAACAGGCAATTGGTATGTGCGTATAGATCTTATTTATGATTGTTCTGGTATAAAACTTTTGCCGATATTAGTTTCACTATACCCTTCATATATTGTCAAAATTATTAGTTTCAAAGTTTTCCAGCATTTAATATCTTACATTTTTATTTCTAACGTTATTTTGTTTGTCGAAATAAAATGTCACCGTACTAACGATACCAGAACGTACCTATTTTCTTGTAATATTTTTCTTAGAATGAAATTTTGTGAGTATATTCTCACTGAAATTGTATACCGAATACAATCTACATGCCTAAATATACACCAATGCAAATCGCTACTAAAAATATTAAAGTTTTCCACACTATTAAATAGAAAGGTTTCTATTTCAGACTGACGTGGACGCGAAAAAAAGTTTAACAATAGACTGTACGCTGTACAGTACCCACGACTATATATTATGTGCTTGAAGCTTTCAGCAACACAACACAAAGAGTCCTTGACTTGTAATACACGTTTCTGCGCCCCACCTGAAAGAGTTCTCTTATCAGGCACTTGAAGCTGCCCCGAATAATGAAGTGAACCTAACGTTTTCATGGGCTTGTCACTATTAATAGCCCACATGTGTTTCGAATTTTGCTCCCGCTTTGTTTACATTGGGGGAATTTTACCAAATAGTAAAGCGCTGGAATTTTTGGGTCAGGACGAGTTCATGAGTGTGTGTCACACGTGTGAGCTCTCGCTTTGTTTATGGGATAATTTGAGGACTGTCGTACGATCGTAACTGGGAACAAAGCGCTATTAGCTCCTCCGCATCTTGCAGTGGGTGGTTGATCTATGAGTAAATTTGTCATAAGTACAGTTAAAGGTTTAAAAGATGAGTACCAAATCTTTGTCTAGTTTATTTTAAAGGTCAGACAAATTTGATTGCTATTTGCAACGTGAACTTTTTACTGTATTGGAAAGGTATTTATTAATAGGTAATCAAATTGTAAAAAAATTCTAAACCTAGCATATTAAAATCATTAAATGATTTTCAAAAATCAAATTCACTTTTGAACATATACGGCTACGCAAACAGCCACAATTAGTGTTAGCGTCTTGCCTTGCTTTTTCTGGGAATTGTTTTGGTGTCGCAAGACAAGACAAGATCAAGCAAGACACGACTGGACAGCTCAAATAGCAAGACAATATAAGATTTAAAAAAAGTCTTGCGAGACAAGAGGATAGATATTGCTACGGCAAGAAGTCTTACAAACATAAAACCAACTAATATTTAAGTGAACACTATCTGAAAAAATAAATATTGCATTTCTGTAGATATATACTTTAGTTAAAGGATATCCAGCATTAAAATCAAAGTTTATTGCGCTGAACTAGAACTAATTATAAATTCACTTCAACTTGACTGAAATAGTTCCGATTCTATTTCGCTTATTTCTTCCATTACCTATTACTTATTTTATAAAACTAGTCATTTCTATACTTTCGTCTAACAATCGACCACTGTCAACGATCGGCCATAATCGACGTAATAAAGTTTCAGGTTTCTCATGAAACTGTCTCGAGTTGTAAAATTTCGGGACAAGAGGTTTGCGAGACCCGCAAGACAATACCTAACCTACAAAGTTTCAGCAAGAACAATACTTTAAAGGCCTAGAACTGAGTTATTTTACTCCACTCCGTTCTGTGCCTGTATTTTTCAATCCATTACATTTTTCTCCGTTAAATCAATTGCCACTAGCTTTCTCTATCGCTTCCTTGGTCTCCCTCTTTTTTTCTTATAGCTAGGTTTACTCCCTACAATTTAACTGTCCTTCCATCTCTCATACGTTCCAGATGCCCTAGCCACTGCACTCTGGCTTTTGCAACTTTGTCTATTTTTGACACCTGATACATTGCATATATTTCCTCATTATTTATCCCTACATAGCCTTCCTCTGTCTTCTTTCCCTCTAGAATTCCTCTTAAGATCTTCTTTTCCCATCTTAACAGGTTTTCTCTTGACTTCTTATTGAGGATCCAGGTTTCACTGCCATACAGCGCTGTCGGTCTTAAAATTGTTTCGTACAAAAATGTTACTCTGGACAAATTTTTTAATTTCATTAAGTGGTTGACTGCTGCCGAACTTCTGTTTTCTTTTATTATTCTCCTATTCATTTCTTGCTCCTCATCATACTTAGCTGTTAGCTGTCAGCGTCCCCAAATACACATATTCTTGAACTTCTTCCAACTCCATCTCTCCGTGCTGTGTTCTCAATTTGAAATAGGTATCTTTTTTTTGTTCTCTCATTCTCAAACGCTTTTCTCTTGATTTATCTGCAATTATCACTTTACGTAAATCCTCCACAAGTTTTCTTGTTGCTTTTTCTAATTCCCTACTATGTCTTGCAATCATGATCACATCATCTTAGGTACTATTTGGTGACTTTTAAAAATATATGTCCTTCTCTGTTCAACTGATTATCTCTTATAATATTTTTTAGTTTCAGGACTTACACGAGCTTAAAAATAATGTAATTTTATTATTACAATACTATACGATATTGAAGTTGATGTTGCCAGGATATCATAGCATTCCAGATCCCAGATCTGATCTAAAAAAATGCAAAATCATAGGCTCACATCTTTTACGTCACATGAGCTCACGCGGTATCTCGAAACATGACAACGATGTGTATCAGTTTAATAAGAGATTTAAAAAACACACAATTAACTAGGATTTGTAAAGTAGATAATACAGACAAATATAATCAACTGAACGTGAAAATAATATTTGCAGTAATAAATAGAATATAGAACTGGATGTAAAAATTCACCATAAAATAAGTTGCCACTATTGGTATTAAAGCTTTATAAATATATACTTGAATTTTCGTTGAAATTTTCATCCCCGTTATAAACCTTCTTCAGATTGTCGAGGATAGTCTTGATTTATGAGCTGCTGACTACTCGAATCAAAAAATGTTACTTCATCTCTGGTTGAATTACCTACTTAAATTACTTATTCATTCTGGATGGAGAAACTGCTGACCTAGATGTCTGTTTCTCAGCATCTGCATACACTGAGATAAGTGTTCTAACTTTATTATTAAAATTTCTTTGTTCAGAGTGCATAGTTTTTGAAACACGTTCTACTTGAAATTTACTGCACTTTCAAGTTAAGATAGATAATAATACAGTTTGGGTGTCGTGAAGTAGTTTGTTTCTATATTATGAATTTTTATATTAAATATTCTTAAAACATACATTATTAAATCAGTAAATCATATTTCTAGAACCATTTGACATTAACATGAACGATTCTTCACGTTCAGAAAGCTTTAAAGTATTTAATACAAGTAAAACAGAAATCTCTTATGTAATAATGCTAACTTGCAGTTAACCTGTAAAATTGTAAAAGTTAATAGCTTGCAAAAATAAACTTTGTTGATAAATACGGTATTTTGATAAATTGACGTTTAAAAATGAGTAATAAATAAAAATTATTGACATTGTCTAAGAAAATGTAAAATATCTAAAAAATTGAAATTTAAATCAAAAAATGTTAAGAGACATAGCATATCAAATTTGCTATCAAAGAAATTCATAACCGTATGTTGAATAATATTTAGAGGGGAGAAAAGGGATGGGAAGGAACATTTGTCCAATATATGTAAAAATTATTTGTCCTAATTTTCAAATTTTTATCTTTACAATTAAGGTCGTTGACTAAAAAATTTATTGTTTTCAAAATTTTTAATACCTTGCATATCGGAAGTAAAGCCCATATTTTTATGAAGTTATTTAAAAAGTTTTAGCACTTGGTAAAGTTTGATCCCTGCAATTCGGAACACCCTGCACATATATATTTGCAGCAACTGTATAACTGTTATTCCGGAAACAAGTAGAAAATACACATACATTTTGATAACAAAGAATAATGTTTACGCGGACGTAAATACATTACTCCATAAAATATGATTAGTTTTCGGTGCCCATTCTGTATATTTTCCAACGGATAATCTAGTGTTTCATGAATCGGCAATTGCAAACGTTTTCCACAGCGATCTTAAAGCTTAAAATTAACTGGAAGTGATTAACATCAATTTCAAAATCCCCTATTATGAGCGTAATATATTCCATACAATAATACACCCATAATATCTTCCTCATCCATTGAATCTGAATATTCAATTGCAGCGTTGGTGTTAAATGTGAATGCATGTAGCGGTAACTAGCCATTAGATAAATCAAAATTATTTATTTTCATTTCAGAGCCCAGCGAACCACCACCAGAAGGAAGTTCTATCCTCGAAGTCTGGCCAGCACTTAGTCAAAGTATCTTCCCGAAATGGACCGCTGATCTCAAAAGCATCACTCACGTATACAAAAGTAAGGAAGCAGTTTCTATACTTACACTTTCATTAATATTCGTTTAATAATTCCGTATTGAAACTAGTTCACGATGGTTACGTAACGTATTACAAAAGAAGGCAAGGTTACTGTAACTGATTTACAACTACTGCTGGTGTTATGCAACGAAGTACGGCAATGTTAAACACGGTGTTCAAGATAAGTTACTGCTCAAAATTTACAGAAATCCGATTATTTTCGCAAGTATTAACTACATTTATTTATGTTTATCTGATTGGTACTTATAAAATCAAAATAATTAATTTATTAGAAAAGTAATTCAACACCAACTTCTACAATGTTCTAACCTGTATCCAAACACATATAGTTTAAATCGTTTAAAAAAAGAGTATTATTAAATGTAGAAATAATTCAGACATGTCGTGGTAAATTACTTGTTATTCTTTGTCTAAAAGTGTCAAGAATATACAGGGTGTTCCGGTTTGTTTGGAACAAATTGAAACGGTAGACAAAATAAGCGATTTTAAGAGGAAAACTTTATATGAACATGGTCTCTTTCTCGATCAGTAGCGGAGTTACGGGGGGCTAAAGTTTCGAAATAATTTTTATTTTTTTTTTATTTTCAAGTCAGTATTACACACAGCGCCTTCAAATTTGATACATGTACTGTTCAACTAGTCTCGGATATTATACAAGTTTGTTTTTTGAAATCGTTATACAGGGTGTTATTTTTTCAAGGATCTGCTATCATGAGACCCTTCAGAAATTTTTTCTTGTACGTCCCTGGTAAAGTTTGAAACGTTTTTTTGCTCGCTTGATTCATTGTCTAAATTTCGTCTCTCTTGACTTTTGAATGCATTCTTGTAAATTTTCTGGTAAAACGTTAATTTTCGTGGATCGAAGTGAAATTATCAACAAGTATCATATTTGAATAATTACGTAGGATAATTTGTCAAAAAAATAAAGAACTTTATAAAATTACTATTTTAAGATGCAACCAAATTTTAAGTGCAATTATTATGTATTCAAAATACCTACAGCTTACGCCTTCGATAGAGAAATTTAAAAATGAAACATAGAAAGAAATTATTTAGATATTACTGACATAAGCATTGTTTTCTAAAAATTCTTAACGTTATGTATTCAACTCGGATTTTCCTTATTTTAATTATCACATTTAATAAAAACACTTAAACCGGAACAAACAGTGAAATATCAACTAACCGTCGACACCCAAGTCACAAATTGTTTACAGTGGTACACCAAAACCTGCGGCAGAATGGGATTCATGGTAACAGAAGACCGGAGCCAGGAATGCAAAGGAAGAATAATAGTCTTTCTATGTTTCATTTATAAATTTCTCTATCGAAGGCTTAAACTGTAGGTATTTTCAATACATAATAATTGCACTTAAAATTTGGATGCACCCTAAAATAGTAAATTTATAAAATTCTTCATTTCTTTACAAATTGTCCTACGTAATTATTCAAATATGATGTTGATAATTTCACTTCGATACACGAAAATTAACGTTTTACAAGAAAATTTACAAGAATACATTCAAAAGTCAAGAGGGACGAAATTTAGACAATAATTCAATCGATTAAAAAAACGTTTCAAAATTTACCAGGGACGTACAAGAAAAAATTTCTGAAGGGTTTGATGATAGCAGATCCTTGAAAAAATAACACCCTGTATAACGATTTAAAAAAAAATAACTTGTATAATATCCGAGACTAGTTGAACAGTACATATATTAAAGTTGAAGGCATTGTGTGTGACACGGACTTGGTAATAAAAAAATTTAAATTTATTTTTTTGAAATTTTAGCTACCCGGAACTCCGCTACTGATCGAGAAAGATACCATGTTCATATAAAGTTTGCTCTTAAAATCGCTAATTCTGTATTGTTTCAATTTGTTCCAAACAAACCGGAACACCCTGTATATTCTTGAAGGTTTATATCATCATAATGACGTATATATCAAGTGCAGTGTGGCTATACACATGTTTCTGTACGCTCTGTCACAGCCTTCTTCATCTAAGAATTAACGGAATCACCCTTCAAAAAAATTCCAAACTTATTTATAAAGCAAAAAAAAATTTTTTTCGAAATTATATTAAATCCTGATTTAACGCCGCCTATGCGACTTGTCCTTCACATGTTTATAGAATCAGAGTCGGTAACGTAGGCAACTAGCAACACGACTGTAAAATTTCCAGTCATGTTATAATTTAATTCCTGTGTTTACTATGTGTTTACGTTGTAGTTTTGTTTCCTTCTTCAGTTTTTAGTGCCAATATTAATTTTTAAGCGTTGCATAGTTATTAAACAAACAAATTTGTGTTGTTTGTTATGAGATAAGACTGCCGCAGGTACATTAGACGTTTTCTATTATCTATTCCTTTCGTTCGATTTTGTTATAATAGATAGGCATTTTATCTAGCTGTACCTACGGGAAGTGTGTTTTATAGGTAGTGGGTGGTTATAATGAAAAAAAATTGTATTTTTGCCAGTTTGTAACGAAATAATGAAAAACGAATGCAAAATAGTGGAGCTAACTGGATTACCTGTTACCTACCTATCAGGTATTATTACTAATGAGAATGCAAAATTTTGTCGTTTCTGCATTTAGAAATGCTGCAGAAAAAGACCGCATGGTAGTAGATATTGTTGACAGATGTAATTTTCCTTATCTATGGATCTAAGCCATCTCAGTTGATACTTACCATAGACGCCGACTTGTCGTAGTAAAAGAGGGTTTTGCTCCATTTTTAAAATATTGAGCTAAAAATCTGGAATAATTTTTTTATTGTATTTCCGGCCTTCCTGAGTACGTGGTTAAAATTTTTGTTCTTAGTCATAGTTAACCCTGTATAAGTAGGTAGGTAACCAGCTGTACCCATAAATCTTATCTTATTGTTTTGCATGGTGAAGAATAGCAGATACTTGCATCTAATAAATACCTAGATTATGAATCGGTAGGCAACCACAAATAATTGTTAGTCGGCCAGTAACATCGATTTATATTGTGATGTTGACAGAACCATAACTGTAAGTAATAAGTAATTTTCTTTGATCGAACCTAATATTAAATATAAATATTCTCCATTGTACTGGCTGTGCTGATGTACTGAGTACATTCATATAACAACGTATTTTACAGTGCTATAGTGTTTCTAAATATCACAAACATTTTTTTGTTAAAGTTATTTATTTGACAAACATACTTTGAATTACCTTTAATATCATTAAAATTAAAATGATTGTTAATCATATCCTTTTTATGAACTATCGTATTTAATTATCACTTATTACTTTAGTAGACCATATTGAGCATACAAATATAAACTGTTGCATTTCCTAAGATTTCCAGTTTTATTGCGTTTTAGTTAAATAAATAAAAAAATGAGGCTAATAAAATATACCTAGCTACTGATTTGTTGTCGAATCGAAAGTGAACAAATGAACACAGTCACGAAAATATGTCTAACATTCGCACACATTATTTTTGCAAGAAATATGACAGATGTAACGTTATCACAGTATGTTATAATATAATTTTCTAAGGAATAAAATATTTTATGGTTCATATCTCGCTAGAGTGACATTCTTTTGTTATTCAAGCCCTCTAAAATTATTTTTTTCGTGAAATTAGTGGTTAAATTTATTTTAAGATCGGTTAGATCTGATCAGTGAACTGCGTTGAATATATTTTAACTTTCGTAGAATAGAAAACACGATGCTATAATTGAAAGATTAATGGTTCCTACTCAGGTGTCATTTTCAATTAAAAATTGATAAATGGCGATCGTTTAGACCAGTGTTTCCTAAACTCTAGACATCAGGTGATTTATATTACGTAAATATAGCCAGCCATGACAGGGCATGTGGCAGTAAATAGTGAAAATGTAAATTGTGCCTGTGTAGTTTAATTAGAGGCACTTTTAAGTCCAGAAAAGTATAGCAGTGAAAAACTGTACACTGTTACGCTCATTTATATTGTAACGTGATCGGTTTTTCTTTGCAATTTACGTAGGCTGTTAGTTTTCATTTTTCAAAACATTAATAAAAGTCTCTCTACTTTATTTGTGTGCGTTGGAATATGGTTGGAAGTAATAACGACAAAGCTACATTATCGTACTTGGAAACTTATTTTCTCACCGAATTTCCCAGTACAGCCAACAGAAATATTCTTTCTCGACAATTTAACAGTCACTTTTACGCATTATCAGAACGAGAACCATTTTTCTTTATAAACTACGTACGTATGAGTTTTCATTTTCAAAGCATTAATAAAAATACTCTCTACCTACCCACGTAATTTATATTCATAAGGTACAAACAGCAAATTTACCTTTTCCTTTGTCTAGTAATCAAAGGTAATTTTATTTGTATCAGCTGAAATATAGTAGGAAGTAATGACGATAAATTTACGTTCTCGTACTTGGGAATTTATTTTTTCACAGTATTTGCCAGTACAACCAACAGACATATTATTTCCCAACAATTTAAGAATAGCTTTGCTTAGTCTATTACGCATTATTTCCATCAGAAGCTCTCGAGTTCGTCTTCACACAAAGGAAAATAATTGTTATGAGATATTTTCATTATATTTTTTATCTATAGACATGTTGTTTTCAATAGACAGATATTTTATGGTTTTGTAAAAGAAACATTTTTAAATTGCCTTGATGTAGTACTTAATATTTATAGAAGTAATAAAATAGTTATACATGGTATCTGTTTCTTGTAAGAAGCGTTTGCCATACAAGCATCTCGTAGCCAGAGAGTTTTGCCTAGATTTGCCGTAAATTAACAGCTGGTTATGGTTACTACAAATTGTTCCATTTTTGTTTATGTACACTCAGACACATCAAAGAAAAACTAGACAACAATGAATCGCAGTAGCTGTACGCATCATTATGACTAATATTACTTTTGGGTTATCAGCAGCAGCCTGACACAGCAACGTTGTCGAATGTTGCAATTCGTTATAATTCGCCTTCGAGTTTTAACGAGTTTCTTGGAAACTTCAATTATTTATTTCATTAATACTGACCCAAAAATCAAATTATGAACAAATCCCTCTACAGACGCTTTTACTTAACCTTAGTTCGGAATTTCATAACATAGTTTTGCATATTATTGCAGTTTTTTTATTTTTGAAATGTATTTGTAGACAAAGTATTCGTTTTAGACATTTATTTCATAAGTTGTTGTTTTTGGTCACATCTAATGACTTTAAAATTACGGTACTCATATTCCGGACACCCTGTATAATGGAATTGAGCATTTCTTATTTCCCTGTGAATAAATAGCAAGAAGCAAGAGAAATATCTTGTAAAGAAGTGAATGAAAAAAGTGACCTAAGCATATTATTATATACATAGGTATATACGTAATTAAATTACGTATATATTTTAATTAACTATATTTATTTGACAAAATATATTTAATTGAATGAACAATTATTTTTTATCCATGTGATAAGGATGCGATAACTGCTTCTCTGCCATGTTTCGTATTAATACTAGTTTTAATTTTGATCCAGGAATAGTTTATAGAATCTGACGGTGCATAACATTCTGTATATCCTGTAAATTTTAACAACGGACTTATTTTTGCAGGACAATTTACTGTTCTAAACTGTACTGTAATAAAAAGTAGACACTTGTCCTTAAAATGGAACTCCAAATTCTCCGGAATACTTACTCTCCGAGCTAAAATGTTTTATTCTGTTTTCCAGACAATTCAGAGTAACAAAGACTCGTTCTCATCGGACTATGGATCCCGCCTGCATCAAACAAGTAGTTCGTCTAGCAAGCATTTAAGCAGTTCCTGTCACAACGGAATTTCCAGGAGCTCTTTTATCCACACAAATGTAAGTTACTATTCGCGATAATTTATTATCTCTGGTCGCGGTCTCTAAGTCCATTGTTGCAGACAAAGAGTTTTATTATGCGATGGCCGTCTTTGTCGATACGAACCGTCTGATTTCGTTTCGATAAGGATAGCGGTCCTTTTACAATGCAAATTCCCTGGTCTGCAGGAACTTTGGTGGCCAAAACATGATAGGAAACAGAATTAATTAGCATTTTGGATGCTTATGCTGGAGAGGTTGGGTGTTTTTCTAACAATAAGATGGTTCTGACTAAAACTTAGACTTAAAATATTAGTTTTAAAGCAGTAGTTACTTTAACTCATGAAAATAAAGACTTAGTTATTGTAATTAAAAAGCAGATACTTGGAGTTGTTTGTATACAAGGAATTAACTATTAGAGTCAAATGATTGTTTTGTTACCTTGGAAATTATACTACATAACTATAAATACACAAGAAAAAACACTTACTGAGCTTAGGTCAGCTTATAGTTTCCCTCGGGATCTCCCACTGGCATACAGTTCATGCAATAAGCTCAAATCCTTACCCTCACATTCTAATGGCTAACGGTCTTGACAAATAAAACTCAAAACAATAATGGACATGCCTCGTCAGTAATACAGTCATTCATAATCTGAAAATAATTCACTAATCAAATATTAAATTAGCCAATAAACAAATAATAAGCATGCTAAGATACTCAGTGATAACTCACCTAAGAACTCAAACAACACAGGTCACTAAAGTTCCAATTGTCTAGTCTACTCTGCAATATACAGAGGCATACAAACACCCGTCGAGATTTCTTATAAAAATAATGCCACCACTGTACACATCATATACTTTAATCTAAGAATGAAAAAAATTGATAAAAGGAAAAAGAAAATACACTTTTTAGTTGTTATTCGGTATTTCGGGAACTACACAAAATTCATTTTCAAAGAATTGGAAAACAAAAACGTGCAACTTTTTCCTAATTTAAGCTACCCTGTATATGATTACCGCTACCGTTTCGAAGATGTGTACTGGGCATCGTAAAAGTGACTACCCTGTACAGAGTCAAGTACAGCGTCCGCCTAGATACAGGAAGATAAGCCAATAACCAATCGAAAATATGCAAAGTAGAATAAGAAACCACCTTCTTTGCCCGGGGTGGTATTGAAAAATGTTTGGAGGTACCTAGAGACAGTTATCCTTTGGGGTTAGTGGTGCTTCAGTGTTTAGATTAGACAAAATATATATCAGTCAGTGGTCGCGCGGTTTAAGGCGTCAGTACTTGAATCGATGTGACTAGACCGCTGTGGGTTCGATCCTCGCAGCCGGTAGACCGTGGAAAGTATTGCCACCCTCTCTGCGAGTATGGTAGGGTGTAAGAATGTTAGCTTGGGTCAATATGAGAGATTGATGCCGGTCGGCATTTGACTACCTCTTTAATTAATGAGGTTTTTCAGGTTTCCCTCATGCCTGCACTGAATGGTGCTTGGGCCTACCAACGTAAGTCGTTCCTAACCGCAAATACAGCCTGCTTAATAATAATATGCCGCCCCCTTTTCCGCACAAGTCTTCGACTTCTGGGCTAATCCTAGTGATTAGAATGAGGGGTACAGATATTATTATTATTATATTATATTTGTTCAGTGTTACAGTAAAATTCATAAATTAGTTTGTAAGGCTATTTCCTACACAGTAGCATTGGCGCGTATAAAAAAACTAAAAGTGACTAGTTTAATATTTGTTAAAAACCCTTATTTAGAAAGGTGGCTGTTTTATGTTAGTCATTTAGGTAAGTGTGTATAGTGGCCATCAGCTACTTCATGCACCCTACCGAGCTGTAAACACCATTGAAAGTCCCCGACCTCTATCGCGTTTCGGCGATAACGATATTTACAAAACGGAATTCCACACCTGAAAATTCGTTACGGTACTGTTCGCAATGACAGTCAAATAATAATCTCCCCAAATTGCAAAACATTCAAGCCACTTCAACATTTTCCATTTTAGAGTTAAAATTCTTCACCCCAGTTATCACACACCAGCATTCCCTTTAAGATGCATGCGCATAGCACAAAAACAGAGTGATGAATTTCTTTACCACCAATCAAATAGCTAGTTGATTTTCCGTTGCGTCATAATTTCATGATAAACGCATCTTGAGGATAACAGTTTCATATCTTTCTAGAAACTTATAAACTTGCCTGGGAACTCTGGTGCAATGTGGCGACAACTTTCGTTGTACCTTTGACTTTTAATGTACCCAATGTAAAAACTTTCTTAGTAATATGCATCGCGAGAGCTAAAAGTAATGAATTCGCACGACCAAAGGCTTAAAATAGAAACTCGTGAGCAACTTTGTTTCTGCCTCATCAAGTACGCAAACCCGTGCCTAACTTAGTTTTTTAGTTTGTTTAGTTTGTTGCGTTTTATTGCGGCTTTAATGCAGCTCATATTTAGTGCAGTTTACAGTAAGCGTCCTAGAATAATATTTTCGTGTCGGAATGTTATATAATACGGTGCACGTGGATAAACCACAGCTCTATTGATTGTAAAAATGCGGGAATTTTACCACGAAACCGTTGTTTTGCTTTCTTTTCCAAATGTTCCTTCTCAAACTATTCCAAAGTGCAGCATTAAAATGTTACCATACTTTTTGAAAACCAACAAAACTCAAATTAACGAATCACTAGGTATAGTTTAAATTATTTCCATATAAAAGCGTAATTCTTAGCTTGAATCGTCAATTGTAATACTTCCAGAAAATACAGGGTATACTATTATACACTTTTATGTTATTCAAATCCAATCAACGAAGCAAACACAACACAATGCAATTCCATAAATACAATAACGTATGACAATTTTTAAAAAACTTGACAATTTGAATACACCAAAAACAGATTGGAGTGTATTCATAATATGGTCGAGACTTAATATACAAATCTCATAATCGCCCTATGATGATATATGCAACTATAAAATGTAAAGGTATTCACTTTCATTATTTTATAGATGATTATAATTGTTACTACAGTAGGCTTAGAGCATGCATATTTACTCGATGAAGAAAATTAGAAAAATCTTACTGCAAATATGAACTTTCTTCGATGAATCATATCTGAATTTAACAATGCCTTCGACAAATACAACAGTGCAAATATACAAATATAGACTCTAATAAATGAAATGGCAAATACCAGTGATAAATATGAAAGTTATGGACATTCACGTAAAGTAAAATAAGGACTGATTGGCATTGTTTCCTAAAATGTACTATATAAATTATCGCTTCGTCAAATATGCAATAAAAATAATCACTGAAATAATGTCAAGTCCTATATTTGCCAAATATGAAATATTTCTAATTGCCCACATATCAATTTAAAAACGTTATTTGTAAAGGTGTTCTAAGTATGAGGAATTTAATTTGAAACTTTTAAGACGCCGCATGTTTGTTTGAGATGTGTCAACTAAAATGAACCTCGTCTTTTAAAAATTCTCTCCATTTATCACACATTGAACTTGGATGGTCGTATTTGCATTGCATTAATTCAACTTCCTGAACACACTCTATCAGCTGTAAATAATAAATCATGAGGTAGCGGGTTTTCCAATAACGTGTAGATAAGCTCTTTATCTATATATCATTTCCGCTTTCAGATTATTACTTATTGTTTCCCAATACTTTAGGATTAAAGCGGAAAATCCTTTGGTAGAACCAAATATATTGAGATGCATGTTTTCTCAAATTTATTAGATTTATAATATACGGGTGAGAGATCCTATGATTATACCAATAATACAACCGACTGCAGAAACTATAAGGGTATACCTATAGAGTATAAAATCATGGCAAAGATAATAAAACAGAGAATAGAACCTATAGCAGAACTACAGATAGGGGAGTATCAAGCAGGTTTTAGAAGATCCACAACGAACCAAATTTTCATGGTGAAGTCCTTGCTACATGCTATGGATAAGGTAAAGCAATGATGAATTATTTATGAACTTCAGAGAAGCATATGATTCTGTCAAAAGAAATAAACTAAGTAAAACATTGAAACAATTTGGGATGCCAACTTAACTGAATTGGACAAAGTAACGAGAAAACTTTTGGAGGAGGCACGTAAAGTGGGATGACAAATAAATCAAGAGAAGGGTAAGCTTTTGAGAATAGGAGAACAAAAAAAGATGCCAATTTAAAATTAAGAATGCAGCACGGATAGATGGAGTTTGCAAAAGTTCAAGAATATGAGTATTTTGGAGCGTTGATAACAGCTAAGTGTGATGAGGAGAAATTAATAGGAGAATAATAAAAGCAATTTTGAGACCGACAGCGCTGTATGGTAGTGAAACCTGGATCTTCAATAAGAAGTCAAGAGAAGACCTGTTAAGATAGGAAAGGAAGATCTTATCAAGAATTCTAGCAGGAAGAAGACGGGGGAAATCTATGTAAGAAATAATGGGAAAATATATGTACCAGGCACCAAAAATAGATGAATTTGAAAAAGCCAAAAGTGTGCAGTGGCTAGGGTAACTAGAAGGTATGAGATATGAAAGGACAGTTTAAAAAATTATAGGGAGTAAACCTAACTACAAGAAGAAGAGAAGAGAGAGACCAAAGAAGCGATGGAGAGAGGCAGAGGCAATAGGGATAATTTAATTTATTTTATAATCTCGCCTTTCTTTTCCAATCCAATAGACCGGAGGAAAATAACACAGTTCTGGGTCTAAAAGACCTGTAAACAGCTTTATATATGTAATGCTCCAGTGAGACCCAGTCTTTTAGGCATGTTTGGCTAAATCCTAGTATTTTCTCGCCTACCATCTACTGTTAGTTATATTTCATTTCTTAAAAATGTCTAGAATTTTTGTTTTTATAACGTCACTATCGAGTGTTTGACAGTATAAGATAAATGAAGGTTTTCAGAATGTATTAGTTATCTTCAGTTGGTGCAAACCTTCTCCAACTAATCTAACAGAGGAAATTTTTTTAGTTAATCATTTAAAGCATTTGCAGATGTAATAAATGCGGCCATTTCATATACCGGCCAAATTTCTGAGAAATTGTAAAGCGCCTATTTCGATAAAAGTGGTAACAGCGAATAAATCGCCTCATACGTGACCCCGTTATGAACTAGCTGCTGTTATCACGAACTTCTAGTCTTATTCCAGTTTATTAATGCCCCTTTTAAAGCTACAAATAACCCGCATTAGTCTGCGTATGAACGAAAGGAGGTTATAAATGTAAATCTATCGAAATGCAGTGCTATCATTCTGCCGTTAATCAGTACCAATTTAAATATTCCTTATCGGAAAGTTCGCGTAGAGCGATTGCCCTGTAAGGGATTAAGGATGGACGACTTTCTTAGGCGTCTCAGTTAATAGCCCTAATAAATTAGATGCGATATTTGGAAACACTGGAATTTTATATCTTCAGATAACAATTACCAAGAGGATTCCCGAACCTGAAATATCGCTTTAGTTGGCAGTCTACATCATGAAATGAATTTCTAATCGAAAAATAATGGTATATTATCACTTACCTTTCGATTTTTCCTTTGGCTATGATGAGCATGTTGAGATTTTATCATTAAAAAATTTATTTCTAACTGAAACTATGACTTTTTGTAATGAGAAATTTCCAGAAATATTTTAAAGCGCATTTTTGTTAATAATACATACGCATGCTTTGATGAGTTTGAAAATATGTCTAGAAACATTCTTGGCTCTTGCACAATTATTACATAATAAAATACTTTACTGGCAATATCACTTCACACGTTAAATTTAACGATCCATACATGTTTACTTTCTACCCACCGACATATAGATTCCTCCTATTTAGTAAATTTATCCATACTATTTTATAAAGTTGTTGAAATAGACGACGATGGATTCTCCTCGAAGCCATAGAAAACAGAAGCCATTCTTCATGATTAGTTTATCTTATAGTATACAAACATATAGTAAAAGGTTCGTTTGAATCATTCCAAATAAGAACTTTATTTCCTTAACACAGTTTAATAGTGACAAAACTTTCGTTTTTAGAACCAGGATTTTTTAGAAAAGTAAATCCAAACAATTTTATTTCAAATAACTTAATTTTGATCTTCATCCAATTTGCTTCTAAACAAAAAAACTTATTTCTTTAACAATGGTTATATTAAGGGGAATGGATCAATGTACCCATTTGTTACTTTATCAGGACACAAATCTCTTGGGCATGTTAACACAAGTAAAATATATGGTTTTAAATTATATACCGGATATAGAGAAGAATAAATTCATTAGATAGTTAATATTACAACAATTTTTAAACCTTGGAAATAGATTTATGAGTCTATAATCGTGATGGCAACAGCTAATTTTTTTTTTGTGCTTTCACATTATTTCTAAATATATTTTCTAGAATATGCATAGAAATATGAAAGTCAACGAAATTTTTATCCTGTATCAACAGGATAAAACTTTCGTATTTCTTTCAAGTCCAGAGGGAATGTAAACAAATGAAAATCAGAATAAAGAGATATACTGACTCTATTCGTGAATGTTTAGTAAATTTATTGCATATTTTACTATTTCACTTTTCTGTTGCGTTAAAGGTCTTCAATTACAAAACTTAAATTTTATTCAATATCAATCAATATATATAGGGTGTGTTTAAATGAAGGGGCACAAATGATACCAGGTATTTTAAAATTATAAATATTCAACTTCAACCAAAAGGGGCGCAGGACAACAACTGGACAACATTATTTTTTCAGCGTGTTATATTAACATACATGAATAGACTTGTTGCATAATTTCTGTAAATGCATTTTCTTGTACATATGAAGTTATTAAATACTATAATAAAGAAGACTTTAGAAAAATAACAGTTTAGGTGAAAAAAGAATTATTTATTGTTTAATAGCAACTATTTGAAGAAAATAACAAATATAGGAAAACTAAGAGTCATATAAATACTATAAATACATAATCTAAGATAAATAATTTAAAAAATAAAAAATGAAAATTAAACAGAATGCATTTTGGAAAGAAGAATGGAAAGTCTAAAGATCAGAAAAAACAGTAGTTACAGGCAAAAAAATGTCGCAGTCGATTCCTGTTTCTCGTTTTGGTGAAACTATACAATTATATATATTCCTGGAGGTATAAATCTCCTTAACGGTTAAACTTTTATTTTATTTTATTGCATCCAATAGAAATAAAAGAAATAAATCGAAAACGGTTAAATTTATTGACATATAACAAGTATACCTTATTTGTGAAAAATAAATAGGAGCAATATTTTTCTGTTAAAACTTACGTACACACACTGATAAAAAAGTTATAACCAGTTTTTATCAACCAAGAGTACATTTCGTAGCGCCCTCTAGCGTATACAGCAAAATTAAGTACGGATTTGTTTTTCTTGTCCCAGAAAAACCCCCAAATCCAAATTTTCAAAAGAATCCTTTGAAAAGTTTCTAAGAATTTTAAGAATTTCGAATTCAAAATTTGAACGTTAACGTAACTTTTTTATTACTCACAAATGGACTGAGGTGAGTTTGGCTTAATCGCATTATTGATGTAAGGAATCTACTCTTGCTGTTTGTCCCATTAATTTCGGGACACCCTGTAGTTTATTACTTTTGTTGATATTTTGCATTTCTTTGCAGGTTGTTTCAATTTTCTAATATTTCACCCTGTACATACTCGTATTTTATTACTTTTGATGATGTTTTGAATTTCAATTTTCCAATATTTTTATCCGTATATGCGAGACTATTTTGTCATATGTGATGAAAATCAAACACGATAATTGCTTCATCGCTTCGCTCATCAATTTCTACGAAGAACTAGACGTGATCACTTTTTATGCTTATGAACTAATATGCAATTATTATTTTATTATTTATGATTGGTAAGGAAGCGAAACAACTTGCTAAATCCTAGAGTGGGTGGCAGGAAGAGCCTTGATACGTCGAGAATTAACGGTCTTTCGAATTAAGAACGTAGAGGTGAGTAGAGATTGAACATGACGGTTAGCCGTCTTACATTCAGCGGTTTTGTGCACCGTTTTGACGTGACCCTTGACTGTTTTGTTGCGATTGGCAGTGTCAAAAATCGATGGAGGGTATTTGCACACAACTTGAAACATTGTTGAAGTTGACATTATAGCGGTACTCCAGTAACTGTTTTAAAAATACACACAACGTCAAAACTCTTCGACCCCCCTCATACTTGTTAAAGAAATTTTTGCCAGAAAAACCAAATATATTTATAAAAGTATATTGTTTTTTGCATCTTTTTTGTGAAAAGAATATGTTCGATAAACTGAGAAATAGAAAATTAACAACCAGCAAATGTGTGACATTTTTGACAAAATTTATTAAATCAAAAAGAAGTAACCAAGCAAGTTCCCTACTTGACTAATAGTCTGTGCATTGAGACAATCAAGCGGAAAACGATCTTTTGGTAAATATTGTTCCATTCCTCTCCTGCCGCCACGACTAACTACTCATCTGCAGTCGATCTAGCAGCGAAATCCCACATGTTTTCAATAGCATTCTTGTCAGGAGAGTTAGCTGACCAATCAAATCTATTGATATGTCCTGCTTCGAGTGTCTCTTGAAACCTTCTTGCGCGATGTGGTCGAGCGCTGTCGTCCATAAACACAAAATTTTCACATAATTTACTACGTAGGGGCTAGATAATGGGCGTAATAACTTGTTTGGTGTAAATTTGAGTGGTTATATTTTGTGGTATGCGAATTAATGGGGTGTGGTGGTTGAACACTATTCCACCCCAAAAACATTACGGGGAAAATGAAATCGCTGTTGACGACTTGGTTCTCTCCAGACTCTTTGTCGATTGTCATCAGTAAGCAGCCCAATTCTGGTTTCGTCTGCCGCTGGCGTAAAAGCCAACCCATATGCTCTCGCGCCCACTGGAAACGGACAGCACGATGCCTTGAAAGTAGAGTGAGAATCCGTAATGATCATCTAGCACATAAATTTACGTTGTGGAGTCGTTTTCGAATAGTAGGTGTCGATATAAGTAAAACGGTAAAACGTACCTTGTAGGGAGCCTTGAGAGCTGAAGCTGAAGATGTGCGATGTCTACGGGCATATTGCACCAAATACCGATCCTCCCTTTCATTAGATAGTAGTGGACCTACGTGGTCTGCTTTCCACTGTATCAAATTCTTCATATCTATGTACTATTCGTAAAACAGATGATCTAGGAATACGCAACATGTTCGATATCTGGTTAGAATGTCTTGCATCATGTAAAGCAGTTATTATTGCTCGAGTAAACGCAGAAATTTCACGTTCTGGCATTATAATGTACAAAAATTCAAAGGAGAACTGGCTGAATGCACTGCCAAGATGTGTACAAACATTGGTAATAAAGTAAAGGTTCATGATCTGTAATTTTTTATTGTATTTTTTGTTCCCTAAGCACATTTTTTACCATATTAAGAAAACCGCTAGGTTTAATCGAATCATTTTATAGGGGGTCCAAGACTTTTGACGTTGTGTGTAGTTTTAGCTATTTTCTCGTTAAATATAAGTAAACTATGTCTAAATCCAGAAAACTGACTTTGTTTACAGAATTTACGTGAGATTAACAATTTTAAGTATTTCGTTTTACAGGAATGATCTAATCCTGAGAAATTTCAAATAGTATTAAAAACTTTCACAGAATTAAACACTAATAATGAATATACAGAATGTATGTTTTTTTGTTATAACTTGAAATTATATCATAATCTTTTTTAAACAACCGAATAACGTTTGCTATTTACTTTTTCGAAAGAGTAAACGTAATTATAGGTAAGTACATTTTTCTGGTAAAAAATTATTTATGGTTTTTTTCGATTTTTCCCAAAAATTAATCAGAGATACCCAAGCTTGCATACAGTGCAATAAAAAAGGTGTTTTATATAATTTTTTTATTAGGTATTAATAAAATTGTGTGAAACTAACTACTATGTGGAAGCTCCTATCAGCGATGTATTACACGCACGATATCTACCCATATATTCTTTATTATTAGCTTTTATAGATTTTTTTACTGTATTGTATCAAATAACATACATATGACTTCATGTAGAAGAATGATTTATATTAAGCTTATAATACAGTAAGAAAAAGGTGGTTGTCATTTAAAAAAAAAACTTGTAGGTACCCTTACCGCCGCCATTGGTTACATTTTTAAAAATGCTCCACCAAAGTTCATGCCCCCCCAAAAAAATTGATCTGTCTGATCGATTTTTTAAAAAATTTACAGTTTCTGAAATACTGACTTTCGAAACACATTTGTGCCACTTGCACAAGTCAAAATCCTTGGACAAATTTTACCTACACACACTCAACACAATAAAACTTCAATTATTAACTTAACACATGTCACACATTTTTTCATTGATGTTATTATCTACCTATTATCCTTCTGGAACTGTAGAACTCTTCCATCCCCAATGTCACTTCAGTTGTATAATATTACCTCCACCATGGACCAATAAAGTAGCTGATGTTCAACAATGCCCTGTGTATAAATCACACTCTGGTAGGTTAGGTTAGGTTAGGTTAGGTGGTTAAGATACTTAGCAATATTGTTTGGTATATTTAGCAATAACATTCATTTCTACCACTTGATTAGAACACTTGACTTTATTAAATTTTAAGTATAATCGTGCTGGTGTGTTTTCGTTTCTAGATCTCAACGCTACATACTTTCTGTAGAATGACAAAAAGTTGATAGAATTATCTCGAATGTTATCTGTGACGGTAAAAGTTCGACTTCTTCTTGTCTTTGAATCAGGAATATTAACTATGGACTTAAAATTGATTATTTGTCCTCAACATCTTTAACATTCATTTTTACTAACTCGTCAAGTCTGCAGGCACCCTAAATTCCAATAATTAGAACTGCCTGTAATAAGATATTTCTATTAAGTTGCAGATTTCACAATAATCAATATGTACAGATGAGATATAGAGAGATATTATCATTTACACAATATGTACAGAATTTACATTTTTTAATAAATATGCATCATCGCCTTGCGAAAAAGGTTTCCATTTCTTAGACCTATATCCAACTCCTTGCTTCTTTAATGCCATCAACTTTTTGAACTTGCTTAAATCAATATCATTTTTGGTAGATAATATTGTGGACTTTAGCATCGAGTAAATTGACCATAATGATGACGATTTTAGTGTCTTTGCTTTCTCACAAAAATAGACGAAAAGTACGTTTTTTGAATATTTATAAATTTTATTCGATTTACACCCTGTCATAAATAGGTAATATTGCTTCTTGTATAACTTCTTTGATTTGTATGGCACCAAACCTAAAGTTACAGTTTCTGCAGCACTTCTCCGGCGGTGTATTCGGGATATCACTGTCACTATTTCAACTAAAATTAACTTAAACTGCCCAAATTATATAAAATTTGACAAGTGTTAAATTTGCTACTTAAAAAGGACTCTGTTTACTTGGTTGCTATTGACGACGAGCGTTTGCAAGATTTTATTGCTTCGCAAGCAATAAGGTGACACTAATGTGATATTCCTCAATAAACGTCAACGTTTTGTTCGCACTGTCAAGCAAAAAACTTCTTCGATTAGTGATTGTATATAAAGTAATTTATGGACAAAAACTAAATGTTTTACTATAGGTATCTAACCAACCCAGAGTTCATATTTTTTCGAATTCGTTTTCTTTTTAGTAACAATATGTAGCGAAGCACACAATCTATTTTCAAACATCATCCAATCAATCCTTTTTTAAATTCGTCCAGTTTTCGTCTCGATCTATAGCGAGATAAGCAACCCGTTTATAGAACAAGTTATTTATAAACAACTGCCGTGCTTGGACTTGTAAAACCTTGACGTAAATTTCAATTTTCTCGCATTTTCTGCTAAATTGAATTGCCTTTCACAAAGGACAGACGATCTGATGCCACCCGAGGGTGCTGCAAACCGTGGGCGAAATGTAAGGGGGTGTTCCAACTCTGACCTTAAACTTCCAAGTTGTTATACTGAACGTGAGATATAGTGCTAGTGCTAAATTGCCACGATAAATTTCTTTTGGAATCAAATAACACGTGTCTGCGACTCCCTCAAAACTGTAATTTCACTTCATTTAATCAAGCAATAAATGAAACAATTTGTCAGCCGTTTCTCCTATAATAATCAATTTGTTAAGTGTCGCAATTAATATGCTTTGTGTTGTCAATTCATATTTATAGGATACGTTGCATAATAGCTTTACGGTCTTAGTGTTCCCACTTGGATTCATGGAATTGAGTGGGCATACGATGCATTGGTCAATGAAATTAATGACTTTAAGAGCAAGTTTTTACACAATTTTACTTTTGCGCTGCCGGTAAGCGATTAATATTTACACCTACCTATTAAATGCTCGATCTGGTTGACCGCAAGAAACTTAACTAACTTTTTCTGCCTCAATAGTTTTACTTCAATTTTTTGTCGGGCGCTGTACACTGACAAAAATGAATAAATATTTCCATGCTCTGTTATGTTCTTCTTACATAATATTTAATTTACTTTATACAGGGTGGTATTTAAGTAATGGCCCATGGAGACTAGATACCTTACATTTAGAAATACTTATTAACAAATTAATATGTCATATCCAAAAACATCTATTCCCAAATTTTGTGTGTCTGAACAATACAAGATTCATTTCAACAACATATTTATCTTTGTGACAGTAAAAATAGCAATAGTTTAAACAGATATTAACTTTAGCTGTAGTTACATTAATGTTAATTTATTGTAACTAAAAATTGAGCTAAAAATATTAATTTTTACACAGATATACGTATATCTACAAATATTTGCAAAAACCAAGGAATTTTGGATGTTTGGAAAATAATTATTTGTCAAAGGTTTTTTGAAAAATACTTCAACTTGATTTTAAGACAAGCAAACAGAATATTTATTTATCATTCCAATACTTATTATATTTCGTAGAAAGTAGTTATGATCACGGTGTTTTTTATAGATCTAGTCCTAGGAAAACAGAAAACATTTAATAAAAACTATCGATAATGACCTACTGTAAACAATTTCACTTTCAACCGTGACCTTGAGTGTTCTAGGATCAAATAAATACAACCAGAGAGGATCGGGATTTATTAACAAACATTTAAAACTGATTAAATTTGACGCTTTCTCTTCATTCTCGACTCATCTCGCGGTTTAAGTGAAACTGATGGACTGTATATTACTTATTTCATTAAAACCGCAAACATTCTATTAATAAAATTCGCGAAACCGCTTTCCGAGTTGTTTAACAGATTGGATTAAACAGAATTGTTCCTTTCCAGCTCCCGTTATTGGATACAAGCAAATCGTCTTCCAGGCTCAACTTGAATCAGGGGAAATCCGCGGCGAATACCCCCATATCCCCGATGGTCGATTCATTCCCCGCCATCAACAACAACTCCCACGGTTCCCACGAACTAACTAACAACAACAAGGAGGAGAATGGGTTCCCGATGACACCGTCTGGTAAGTTGTTTTATCTTTACTCTCAACCCTTTCAGTCCTTACGACTTTATTGAAATGTATTTATTTGTTTCTTTATTTTCTTACAATATGCAAATTACAAAAAACATACAATGTGTCCCAGAAAGATGGAACAAAGTAAATATTTTTTTCTAATTGAGATTAAAACAATTTACTTCAATTAGTTTATAGAAATTACCGCTCTAGCGCCTTATTTTCTATTTTTTGAGCATTAATTGACAACTTTACTGATATTTCTTTCTAAATAGGACGCTCTATATTTCATAATATAAATAGGTTTATTTCATAGTAACACATTATAAACAAATAAACCCTTACTTGCCGTAACTATAAACATGTTCCTAATTCCCTTGGGAGTTATACTAAGTAGTTATAAATCTGTAAATCTTGCTAATGTATTTACAAAAATAAACGGACAATTGTCGAATTTTCCACTAAAATTATTTCCCGAATTGCAAGAATTTTCCGTTGAAGTGTTGTCACTGCCTATGACTGTAGTCAAACATGAAGTTGATGTTCCACCCTTTTCGTGATACGTTAGAAAAAATCTTTCTGAATTCGACGGACGCAAACACATATACTTCCTCACTAGACCCAATGTGGAGAACCCGTTTTCTGCCACAGTTGTAAATTTCATACGCATATCTGTTTTACTTTCCGCAATGTCAACCACCATAACCAAGCCCCTATTAGCAATATGATCAATATTCAAAAGTTTTTGACCTTCTACAGCACCGAAATAACCCATAATCAGAGCCACCTGTACAATAGATCAATAAATGTGCAATTCTTATAGTTTAATGCATTACCTTATGTAATAAATGTTCTTCATCTGCAACATCCTTCAAAAATTTTACAATGTCATCCTGATTAAACACTTTAGACTTGTTTGACTCATAACCTCTACTTTTTCGTTTGAGAAACGCTTCCAGTTCGTAAAACTTTCTCCCATCTGTATTACTATAAATTGTCATCATTGATTTTAACATTGACCACTTAGTCCACAGGGAATTAGTACTGTACGATTCAGACTGAAGAAAAATAAATCAATATCACTTATACTAAAGCGTGGAAGAATAAATACATACTATGGCTTGAAAGTAAGCCAACATTATAGTTTCACTTATAGTTTCGTTTTCCATACAGTTAACTTTCAGCCACTGCAGGAATTTGTCATATTCTTTTTTATGCTTTGGTTCCGACTTTGTTGATAGTAGTGCAGCACGAGCTTTCTCAGCCTTTTATAACAAATCGCCTAAAATCTCACTTCTCTCTAGGTTTTCATTCATTTTCACAAATTAATAAATTTGATTAACTTTTATTTACAAACTTGTCAGTTGATATATCCATGGTGATCATGCCTACTTAATTTATAATAAACAACGTTCGTTTAATTTCGAAAATCAACAAAACTTGGTTTTCATATTTCATTAATGTGAAATAAATGGAAATTTTGTTTTCACATTTCATTAGAAAAAATAAAAATCTGTATCTATTACGTGAGGTGTTGGATGTTAATCTTGTGCAAATTACAATCTGCAATTTGCCCTCGATAATTAACATCCTCATAGCTCCCTTCATACATGAATAATTATAATATGACAATAATTATAAACAAGATACTTTGACGTAAACGTGTTTTTATAGCCCACGGCCATTATTATGATTCATTGGGCTATAATGAAATGTCAAAAATTAAAAACAATAGATACAAAGCTATAAGCTTATTTAATGTTTACAACACAGTTATTACAATAATTAGTCTTGTTTATGTTGGGTGGTACAATTTGACTTTGGGTACTATTTGAAACCATATTGGTGCGAGTGCTACTTGTCATACTATTAGAGGTAATTGTAATAATTGCTAATTTATTCAACATCCTGCTTTTTTGAAACATTTTTCAGCTAGTTTTATTTTATTTGATACTGAATCAATCCTTCACATATTGTTCGGCAACAGCTTTTAATACCCAGCTTCTCAATTGTTTTATCGTAACAAATCCTTCTCCGAAGTTTGTCAATACTTTTTCTGAACGACTAAATAAATGTCCAATGTATAACTTAGGCGGTTTAAGGTGGGTAGCTATCTTCTTTGGAATTTCACCAAAAACGTTTTTTTCAACACCGTGCAATACCCATTTTTGTAAGCTAAAAAAAACTACGCATTTTGGTAGTTGATAGGCCCAAAGAAACATATTTCTCGTGAATATAAAAAAAACTCCGTTAGCTATCATTGTTAATAACACTAAACGTTCAATTTTTGTTCGTCTTACGGTGGTATTCATAGTCCATCTCCGGTCGCCGGAGAGCAATCTCGGTCCGAAATTATGCGAATTTTATAATGAAATTCAAATAATTTTGGACGGACAATGAATACAGTGTACTGTAACAGTGGTATCTTATATCTTCTCGAAGTTATATGAATTTCATTATAAAATTCCCATAACTTCGGTACGGAGACCGCTCTCTGGCGACCGGATTCGAACTATGAATCACCCTTGGTATCACGTAGAGTAAGATCCTATATCTTGAATATCATCACTTCCAACTGAACAAATTCCTGCTTTCGGCATGTCTCAGCAACACCAAAAATTAGCGCAATCTATTTCAATAAATCCAAATTAAAGACTTATACAAAATAAAATAGTTTATCTTAATCTTATTCATTAAATATATTTCATCGGGTTCTTGATACAGAAAAGATTCGATCTCTTCCATGGTAAAAACCTTAGATTTTTTGGGCTTGTATCTATCTAATTTTTTAATATCTAGTCTAGTTGTACATATTAAAGGTCCAAGCACGGAGCCTTGTGGGATCACTGAACTCCTTAGATTTGTACAAATTTGATTCTTTTTGAAAAGTATGATGTCATAGATTCAATCCGATTTAGGTGATATGTCATAAAGTATCTAATACATCTTTACTGCAAAAAATAATTGCTACTATTCTAAATTACTATTTAAGCTATAAGAAGTAATGTGTTACATTAAGAACGCTTTACTAACTTTCTTTCAACAATAAAGATTTCTTCGCAAAGTTATGAGCTTTCAATGCAAGTCAATTATAAAATTGAAGTAATTTCACTAAAAACATATCACTGATTTTTATTGGAGTTTACAAAAACCGACCTAGCGATTCACTTTCTGTTACATTGTAAGTCCCAGGCGTCACGTAGTCAGCTGTAGGCCGAGAATGCATCATTTGTTGTGGGGCAAGTGCACATTTCTGTAGAGTAGGCAGATGCAAATCAGTTCCCTTACTTATCGGAGAACGGCATCAGTTTCTTACATTGAAAGTTGCACCTTAACTTTGCGATGCATCTCATGCACTCTCAGCAAGAGCTGCATTTGCATGCAACAACATCAATTAGTTTGACGGTTTTCGAGACGAGTTTTTAATTTTACATATATAATCCAGTTGATGTAAAGATGATACTCGAAAGAAATTGAAGATGTAGAGATAGTTAGTAAATCAACTGCTTTTTCCGATATTGTTGTTAATTAATAAAAATAATTAGTGGTTTAAAAATAAAATAATTTGACATAAGTATCTGATGTTATCACAATCCAGTCTTCTGGCTGCAAAAATCTAAAAAAATGTTTTGTCAATAAAAAACCTGCTCCATAATCTGTTTTTTTATAGCTCAAATTTATTAAATCTTGAAAAAATGCTGTTTGGCATTCTCACCATTTTTGGTAAGTGGTATGATACGTGGGTTTCTTACTGGTTTTGATATCTCAGACTGTTAAACTTATCTATATAGACAATGGTTTTCAAGTAAACCCACAAGAAATTGCCAAATGGATCTCCTACTACAGAAAAATCAGCATAAATATCTACCGGTAACAGCATAGTTTAGTGGGATGGAACTACAAGTAATATTGTCAACTACTACTGTCAGTAGCGTATCAATCGAATGAGTAAATAGGTAGCAGTTCATGCTGCTTCCATAATCTTGTTACGAATATACATCTTCTATCAACAAAACAAGTATGACAAAGTTAAACAAAACAAGCATTGCCTAATTATTTACCCTTCTGTTAGTTTTCCAGAGATAACACAGAGTTATTGGATTATTTGATAAAAGAAAGGAAGTACGTAATTTAAAATTTTCTCCTGCTTATCTGAATCCGAAGCATGTTTGCGATGTACAAACATTTCCTATCTAATTTCACCGGTGCTTTCCAAATTCCTGGGGCTGTTACAGTTTCAATTCCACTTAGGAATTAGCCAGGAAACTTCTCAAGTTTCGTTCCCTTGTCGAATCTTGAAGCCAGGATAGTCTCTAGATATTTGGTCGTCCTGAATTAGGTATAATCTGGTCCTCCTGAAGACGTCGGAAAGTTTCCATTTTCTTATTTATGTCTTAAAACTTTAATTGTTCTCGGTAAATTCGTCTGAGTCAAATAAGTATTACTTCTATTCTATTCTGGATTTACGCAATTTATACAGCGAGTAACAAAAAAAAAACAGTTCATAACGTTAACTGCGTATTTTTAGCGACAAAACATGACAATTTAACCCTACTTACCTATATACAATAATGTCTCCCTTACCCTGTATCTAAAGGGTGTTAAAGATGAACTTTTAAAATTCTTTTATCGTTGTTAACCTCAGGGGTATTATTGTAAATAACGCCTAAAAAACAAATAGAGAAACGGGGGGAAAGGGTTATTTCATTCCTCAATTTTTCCTGACGTACGTCTATGGACAATTTCTTATAACAACATGTATAATGATTGTAGAATTTGGTTTTAAATATTTCATTACTCTTGATTATTTTTTGTAAAAATCTTCATTCTCGAGATATATTCGATTTTGGGCATGCAACGTTAGAGATAGAAGTTTCTCGTAGTTGATTTTTTCACATTGCTCGACAATTTGCCACTTACTCTTCGTCAAAATGTGTGTCTTGGATTTAAATTAATTGTCTAATTTTTCTAAACTGATGGATTGGAAGCCATCGCGCTTCGCCGATTTTAGTCTATTGGACTTCAGTGTTTGGGGATTTATGAAGGGCAACGTTTATTCCGAATCAATTGACAATATTGATCAACTGGGGCAATAACTATAGAATTTTTAAAATGTTAGATATTCTTTATTGCACGTTTATACATTTCGGAGGCAGGTGGACATATGGTGCAATTAAGATGTTGAGTTAATAAATTAAAATGTTAAAATTACAATTTTTAATTAAATTTTAGTATAAATTTTCTGTTTAATAACTAATAGGTATTTTTCTTAAATGCCTGTTTTCCTTAACAAACAAATTTACATTGATAAAAACATTTATTTGTGTAAAAATTATACTAGGTGTTCAGACACGCTCTGTATAAAACAAGTTAGAACACAGATAAATCTAATTTATGGTGAAAATGAAGAGTTTTACGAAAAATTATCAAGAGTAGGTATTGTAAATAAACTTCTACATTATAAAAATATAGTATATAGATCGTATATACGACATAAAAAAGTGGAGGGATATAATAACCCCTCCCCACTTTTCTACATCTGTTTTTTAAACGTCGTTTACAATAATACTTTTTAGAATTTGGTTAGTAGCAAGAAGTATATCTATAAAATATCAAAGTGATACATCATAGCGAAAAAACAATTTCAAAAGTTCAACTTTAACACCCTGTATCTTATAAGGGAGGCATTTTTGTATATTCGTAAGTAGGGTTAAATCGTAATATTTCACCGCTGAAAATATGCAGCAATGGGATAACCTACTCTTTTACACCCTGTATATTAGATTTATTCTGTTTTGATTACACCTAGTCTGTTTTCCATGTTGTTGGTATTAACAATGAAATACAAAATAATTATTCATTTTGCTATTTCTTTTGCTAACCCATTTCATTTCACGCATCAATTTTTTTTACTCCAGGCGACCTTGTTAGTTGTTGAAAAAATGAAAATTTGTTTGACCTTTCAAGTTTTCAAGCGTACACGCACACAACGTCTCATGCTACGGCATAAACTTAAAAAATCGTTCTTTGAACATAATGCGATATTAATGTAGGCATTAACTTCAATTTTCAACGCTTCTTACGGTTATGAAACTGTGCGGAAACATATGGGCAACCTTGGCATTTTGTTTAAAAGCTAACAGTTGGTTTGGCCACAGTTTGTTTATATTTACTTTTGTTAATAGTGCTTTTTAATATCACCATATTATAATATGATTGCTGAGAATAAAATAGCTTCTTTATTAATGTTATAGGCAACATATATGACGATAATGCATAACAAATTTTTATGTATTAGATAATTAATTTTTATGATTTGTTGTTGCTAGATCAGTAAGAATCGTAATATAATTTCGTTCAATATTTAAGTTGTAAAATAAAATAAGCTAAAGTATTTTTTAAGATTGCTACTAAAGTTTGTTGAAACAGTTTTCAGTCTCTTGATCTATATTTAAAAATTATAATTACATTCTCTCTTTCGAACCAAAAACATAAGAATACATTTTGAAGTAAAATAATACGTTGATGAAGGAAAGAATGTCTTTGTTTTTTAAAATATGAGCTTAAAATCATATATCACAGTATATATTTTATTTTTAAATTTCCATTCCAACATCCACTTTGAAATGAATCGATTTGGGACTAAGATATATTTACCATGGTAGCATTTGTGCTTCTTCATTGTATACAACCCGCATAAGGAAGGCACTTTATTGTTAGTACCGTACTATTTTCTTGTTATATTCCTATATAACAGTTCATATAATGAATTCATCGTAAGACAGCAAAACTCATGACATTAAAAATTCAGAATCCATGTCCTGTAGAAACGACCTTGAGGTTTACCTCACAGTCCACATATATGGTAATCGGGCAAGGAACTGGAGTTCCCACGTCCAAATCGAACTGTCGGCATTTTTTCCGAGATCTACTTACTATACCTGACTGGCTCTTTTTTTATTAACATGGTATTAAATAGTAAACCTCAGTTTTACCATTTCCAAGTTGATTTGCTAAGAGACGCTTTTTCTTCTATTTTACAACATTTTATAAAAACGATTTCATGTTGCATATAACCTTGCGAAGAAAGACTGTGGGCCAGTGTTTTGACCCACTCGACTTCCTTACCTGGGTCGACCAGAAATATAGAAATTATCATTTGCCTTCGGTGCAAATATCGACAATTTCCTAAGTTATATACCAAATATAGGCTCTATAAAATCCAAATTATAATACTAAACTGCTTTTTACATTAGCTTTGAATAAACAACAAGTGTATACAGGGTGTTCTACAACCTCTATGACATTATTTTTATTTATTAGACTACTTTTTTAACATGCTTATGGCTTCTAAACAAAAACAAATCGGATCTATGTTCATATAACAAAAAATGTTTGACATTAACTCAACTACCATCTACCAAAGTTTGTTATAGAGCTGGTAAACCACCCTGTATAGTTAAATACATAATTGTTTTCGTTTATTATATATTTAATGGTTCTAATAATCTAATGTTAAATCAGTAACATATGCTGTATGCAAACATATAGAAATTGTTTAAACAAATATTTTGACGCGTCTTCAGTACATCAGATCCAATGTTATTAATTTGAAAAGTTAAGATACAACAGAAGTTCTCAGTCAAATTGCCTTAATTTACAAGAAACCCAAAAAGATAAAGTAAAGCTTCTCCTCCATCCGAGAGAATCAAAGCAGACAATCCTCTCTTTGCTGGCTTTGCCAAATCCGAATAACTTGGAGACCGGAAAACCTTTTATGTAATATGAAGCTTCGATAAAAATAACCAATAAAGAGACTTATCTATGAGCTTAACAAAAGCGCTTCCGACTTCTTTACCGTAACAGAAAAAAATGTATTAAGTGGCATCTTGTTTACAGAATTCTTTTGTGGGGAACATTACAATTATTACCTGAAACTGTTTCTTTATAGATTTATAGCGGTTTGTTTCGCAAGTCTGAAATAAATTAAGAATGTTAACAGAATGTTAGAAGATACCAAGACCAGTGTTAAATTTAGAAATTGCTGAGGTGGTTTTTATTTTCTTATTAAAATACAGTTGGAACAATTATTAAAAATAACATAAAACTAAAATTTTCACTTCTCGGAAATATTAAATTACAAGATGCCACTTTTGCCCAGTTACATTGAAACTACATAACAAGACATCAGATCTGGATTATTATTAGTAGTTATCCATTGTCAGTGTAGATTTCTTACAAACTGGCACCCGTTTCTTATTGTTTATATTAATAAATACACTGATAAAGGAGGATCTCTCTAATGTAGGCCATGGAAGGCCGTCATTCTCCCAACACGGATTCTCTTGCTGACGAGATGGCAGTGCACTCACATGAGTGCATGGAATACTGCCTCGTTTTCCTTTCCGAAACCCCTGCAAAAAGGCGTTTCACAGTTCCACATATAATAGAAGCGCTTGCTTAACCAACAATGTCCATTTTGGACAACTGTCACCAGGTGAAGATTCGTCATAGACATGACCAGGTACTTTTCGGATGCATCCTTGCAGGGCTACTCTAGGAACTCCTTAGCAAATTGTCTCACTGTTTTCTAAATTCTCTGTGGGTGTGTCCCTTGATAATTTCTACAAATGCTAACAACGGATGCATACTAGAGGGACCACATCCAAAAATATTGAGATATGATGCACTTTTAGCTTGTCAATTACTTAAGTAAATACACCGCTCGTGTCTCTTTATCCAGTATACAGATATTCTGTTATCGGTTGAGGCCACTATCAATATCTATAGTGGCATTGGCATGCTGATCTAGTTATTACCTTATGATTACGTAAGGTAAGTGATTGTCTACTATCTGTGCAGATTCTAATGGTTTTGCCTATTGTGTGCCTCCGGGTAATTTCTTTGGCGGCTATTATACCTGCGAATTCCATTTGTACCACGAGTAGCGTGCCTATATATTGCCTATTGATATCGGATATGAAATAATCTGGAATAGATCCCACATCCTGCACTTTCTTTCCTTTGTAATCGGCCAGGGAACCAGTATTCTTGAGGCAAAGCATGTAGTTGTCACGGCCAATTCTTTTGGATGAATATCCAAAAGTGGAAGACATAGCATTAATTCTATTGCTATGGTGGGTATTATTCGCATAGCTCCAGTTATGCACAGGCAGGCTCTGACCTCATTGTAACAGTGCTGGATATATGTCCTTAGTGCCTGGCTATTTGAAGGGTGAGAAGGTTTGCACTGTATATTTTATTTTATCTTGGTGTGGTAACAGTCTCGTTAGCAATATGCTAGTCCATGATCGAAGGTACATTTTCTGGAATGTGTCAATCTAAATGTAAGTCTGGATCTGCATCAGCAGTTCCAGCCTTTCATTTAGATTGACACTGTAAATACAGTTTGGGAGATTATAAGTATTCAGCATCAAATTCAATTGTTAATACAAAATGACAGCAACCTTTTCTTCCACGTATTCACGCTCATCCAAATTCACACACGTAATATCTACAAAGATGTAGATCTTATGAGTGCACTATAGTAGTGACAAAGTTAGATTATACCAATGGCTATTGAACATTTCTTTTTTTTAAGTAGTAAAGCAGCACAGAACTTGATTTATATTAGGTATTTTATAAAATTATATTTATTATCTTAAAATAACTCTAAAACAGTATTTTCGTTATACATCGCTAACCATCTAGGATATTAATATTAACCATTATAAGCACTATATATTTTAGCATTGCATCTAAATGTACTATATGAAATACTCATCCAAATTCACACACTGCCATCTACAAAGATGTAGATCTTATGCGTGAGTGCACTATAGCAGTGACAAAGATAGATTGTAACAATGACTAATGTACATTTCTTTCTATTTTAAGTAGTAAAGCAGCATAGGACTGGATTTAATTTTGATTTCTTATAAAATTATATTTATTGTCCATCGTAAAATTGAAGACTTTAGTGCAACGGTCCAACGTCAAAAATTAGTAGCTTTAATTTTCAAACAAATATGCTATTTTTAAAATGTTTTCCTCGAACACAAAATAGAAAACTTCAAAGAGTGGTTCTTCATTTTCATTTTATTTCAAGATTTGGTTCAAAGCTGATTGTCTTGAATGATAAGTTTTACGTCATGTATCATTGTTGCCCTAAGATCTCCAAATTACATTTCTTACGTCTTTTTCATAAGCATTATTGTGACACTGATTATAATAAACCCTCAAGAAAAGTTAATGCTGCTAATTTTCAAGACATTCAAAATTGATTTCAGTCATTATTTTCCAATTTTTGCGACAGGTGAAGCTCGCATCATGCTCATCCGTAATTATTTTTTTGCAGAGGCTCTTCGTCTGTACGGCAACCGGCTGTCGGAGTACGAAAAGACTGAAATAGAGAACTATTCGAAAATCTGGTACCTCGGGTTGTCTGCCTGCAAGATACACGGGGAGCAGGGCTCCTCGCAGAACGGCGGGTACGACGACGACAGCGGGAGCTACAACAAGGTGAGTTTACAAAGGAATTTTAAATTAGGGCCCGAGAGGGTTTAACGCGCTTGTTAGGGACGGAACGAGCCAGATCCGTCTCCAGGACTTTTTTATGTAATAACTAACCCCCGTACGCTAAGTTAATGTTTGTGGAAACTGAGGTGCAAATATACAGGGTGATTCATTAAGAATGGGCAATCTCTGAACTGGAGATACTACACACCAAAATATGGCGATTGAGCCAAATATGCCTTATCCGAATGTTGCTGGTTTAAAAAATACAGGGTGTTCAATGCTAGAATTTTATTTTGAAATATCTCAATAACTTTGAAACGTTGGTGGAGTATTAAAAAAAAATTGGCACAATTATGTTTTTTGGCACGGCAAATAAGAATTTTGAACTAATTTTGACGTCACTAGTAAAGGGCGCCACTTATGGCACAGCATATTTCTTTTAAATGGCAGTACCTACAACTACATACTATGTGTTTCTCTAACTTGGAGTTAATTATTAGCAGTAGATATAATAGAGCGAGGAAAATGTTCCCTCAGTTAGAGGCTAGCCGTATGACGTCACATGCTCGCTGAGATGACTGCAGACATTTCTTTACTATATGGGAAATTATTTAGAATATAAATTACGAAATAATACTGAACTATAACTTCTTTTTGTTTTTCAGCGCATCAATTAAATCGCGGGTACTCTCTAGATACAAGGCAGGCCAGCGAGCATATGGCGTCAAGCTAGTGAGTCAGTGTTTATCTCATTTAAACAGAGCAATTGACTATGTTTCCCGAGATAACTTCATATTTTGTTTGTAATGGGCTTAAGGGATAATTTTAACAAATTTAAACAATGTATTTTTTTGTGGGTACACCTATTGACAACGCCGCGGAAAGTGACGTCACAGCTGTTCGCATTTCGTGGCCATTTCGAACAACAGTTATCATAGGCGTCGATTTATCAGGAGAAAAAAGGGGTTTTGCCTCATTTTTTAAACATCAGGTTAAAATTCTGTAATAAATTTGTTATTGACTTTCTGCTCTCCCTGAGCACGTGGTTAAAATCTTTGTATAATAATAAAAGTACCCCATCCACGTTAATTATCCAATTTGCAATCGTGGAGTTACCTATTTCTCAACTCAGCAATATTTAATCTCGGTTTCGTTATATTTTGTACGTCACCCGCTACATAATCAGCTCTACCACGCTAACTCCACCTAATTATTAATGCAATTCGTTCCCGTTCCAATTAAGCATCGTTTTCGCTTCACATTTCATGTCTGGGAACAGCAGAACGACGCGGTACAATAAAACCGTCCAGTCCGTGGTGGATTGGAGCAATTCATTTAACTTTTCAAAGAGCTTCTTCACATTGCAGTTGTCGCCGTATTAAATCGCCGACTGTATAAATGCTAAAAGTAATGAGGTATATCCATGTGTTGTGCCTGCAAATGGATATAAATGGGATAATAATTAGATGTGTATGGGAGGCAAAGGCTATATAGAGTTTGTTTAAACGTTCGTTTCAATTTTATTGACGCACGAAGGGAGGCAACTTCAGGTCTGTTCTCACAAGAGTCACGAATTGATTTCAAACTGTTAGAAATATTCGACCAATTAAGTTGTGAATGTATTTTCAGTGCATGTAGTTTAAGAAGTAGTTGGTCGAATACTTCTGACAGTTGCAAACTAGTTTCTGACTGCTGTGTGAACAAGCCTTTTTCATCGCACGGAAAAATATCTAATCTGAATTTAAATACATACAGTGTGTCCACGGATGGACTTGACAAGAGGAGAAACTCTTTTGTTTTTGGCTTTATCAGAAAATGTCACTCTTTTTAAAAAGTGCTTTCCGAAAAAATTAAATTCTCATTGAAACTTCTTAGATCAGATATACAGGGTGCTCATAAATTAAGAAGACAAGAAAATACTCAAGACAAAAGTACCATTATTTATTATTGTATACAACATCTTTATGAAACAAATCTGTTTATAACTTCAAATAGAGTCCCAATACAAATTTTAAAATCAAAATTTTAACATTTACTCTACCTCTACCTTCCACCTCAACACATTTTTCCACTTAATAAATTGTTCGAATATTTAGCGGCTCATTCAGTTCATGTATGTGCTCTTTTAATACTTCTCTATCATGTGGCAAACCATTTGAATAAATGTTTTATTTTAGGGCACCTTGGAGAAAAAAGGCAATGGGTGTAAGGTTATGATTGGGCTAAATCTTCCTGTGAGTAGGACAACCGTCCTGTTGTCAGAACATTTTGGAAACATTTGGTTTACCATGTTTAAATACTTGAGAGCCAGAAGTACACAATAACCTGTTTTGGCAACAGGACTGTTGTCCTGCTCATTTCACAATCTTGCTCAGACAATGGTGAATGGTGGATTGGAAGATTTGGCTCATTATCCTGCTAGACCACTTGATCTTAGGCCCCCTGACTTTTTTCCTAAAACAAAAGGTTTATTCAAATGATCTGCCACATGATATTAAAAGAGCGCATAAAAGAAGAAATAAACTATTCTTAGTGTGTAGAGTAAAAGTCAAAATTGAAATTTTGATTTTAAAATTTGAATTAGGACTCTATTTCGGGTTATAAACAGATTTGTTTTATAAAAATGTTGTGTAAAATAATAAACAATGGTATTTCTCTCTTAAGTATTTTCATGTTTTTTTAAATTTATGAGCACCTTGTATATCTGATCTAAGACGTTTCTATGATGGTATCATTTTTTCGAAAATTAGAACTTTTTATAAAGAGTGACATTTTTCGATAAAGTCAAAAACAAAAGACTTTCTTCTCTTGTCAACTCCATCCGTGGACACACTGTACATATATTAATAAAATTGTAGACTTCACTCAAGTGTGCATTAATTCAGTATAAGTATATTTGATGTAAATATTCACATATTTTTTACATCAAAGCATTCTTATACTTAATTCAACACATTTTTTTCTTACGGTTGTTGGTTGCCTCACCTATGGCATACTGAGGAGAGGTAACAAGCTGGAAAGCGGTATATGTCTGATGTGCCACTAATGAACGACTAGTTTTACTATGTCTTTCAGGTGTTTGTACATTTTTTGTTTATAGGGCTCTGTTTTCTTATGACCCACCTTTCACAGAAAAAATCTGATCTTTAATTAAGTATAATGATATACTTAAAATTTTTAACTGCATTCAAGTGTGTATGATTAATTCAGTAATAAAGTATATTTGATATACATATTTACATATTCTTGACATCAAAGCATTTTTATCCTTAATTCAATACTTTTTGTTTGCTTATAAAAAAGACTAAACATAATAGGTTAATCTCCTCCAAGATAGATTTGAATGAATTAAAATTATTATATTTCGTAATAAATGCCATATTGTAAAATTTAAAATGCGGCTATAATACAAAATAATAGTATTTATAGATGGTATTAATACAGCACTTGTGGTGATCATTATAAAATTATGGAGACACAATCGTAGTATTAGTTAATATAAAGTGTATTTAATTAGTGTGTGCAGCTGGTCGTGTGCAAAAATAGAAAACTGCCTTTCTGTGGGATCAGGTTCAGCAGGTGGCCACACGCTACAGCTATGTGCTGCATCACGTCCACTCAGGTTCCCTTCTGTCGGATAAGTTGTCGGTTGCCTTACCTATGGCATACTGAGGAGAACTAACGAGCTTGAAAACGGTATATGTCTGCTGTGTCGCTAATCAATGACTTTAGCAGTTTTGCAGGTGTTTGTATATATTTATTTTTATAGACATCTGTTTTCTTGCAGCCTACCTTATATAAATACTACTCTAAAGAGGAATGCAATATATATTTAAAGCAAGAAAGGATTAAGTACTCCAGTTTTATTTTTTCTTAATTCAATGCTATTATTTACTTTATTCAAATTGTTTTAATATTATTTCATATTTCAATAAAGCATTACTGTACTTGAAAAATAGTGAAACTAAGCTATTGTTGGAATAAATATTTTGATCTTGATACTACCATTTATTTAAATTGTTGTTTACTCGATTCAAAACTCAATTAATTCCTTCATCAACCTCGGACAATCCCGTTTCATTTTCTGATTATTTATGATCCATTGCTTTCTGTTCTGATGAAGAAAATTTCCGACGCAATTTAAAGTCCAAAATAATTAATCACCCTTCTACTGTTGTTTTCTGCGTTCCCGGATCCGACCGAATTTTTTGCTTTTGCCGGATTCATTAATATTTCTCTTTGGTCTCGATCTGCAACCCAAGGGATGGGTTTTTGATGGGATCACTCGGAAATGTGTCGCTGGATTGTGTAAGCGATTGTCTTGCAACCCAATTATTTATCAAAAAGTCATCCGAATGCTGGGCAAACTGCAAATGACAAAGGAATATTGATTTCTTAAACGGAAATTCTGAATTTTATTACTACAAATTCACAGGTTAAGCTTGTCTTTAGAGCAGAATACGCACGCATTGACCACTCCTTTAGATAGGAGTTCATTGTTATGAAATCATTTTACAGTTCTTCTCACATAGTTCAAAAATATACTAGCAGTTGGATCTCTCTCCATTCCCCACTACTCATTCTCCCCTCTGCGGATCCATTTCCCCTGCCCCACCAAGTGAATCTTGACGACTGATCATCGGCTATTTATTGCGTCTGTGAGCCCGATAAATTTCGAGTACGCTAATTTTATTAATCAATAATAATGGCTTATCCTGGATGTTACTGTTCAGTCAATATATAACAAAAATTCGCGCGATAATATTTCGTTTTCTCGCTTCCTCAAGAATCTTGAAAGGTGAATTACAGTACCAATATCTGAAATTTTTTATTTAATAATAAAGTATTGTGCTGTGTTTGTTAAAATGTTTATAATGCCGTATAAGTTCAATAATACATATTCACATTTTGAAGGTATCGACAATGGAAAGATAGAACATGCCAATGCGATGTAGAACTTGTTGATATCCCTCGTAACGCACATGTGAAGTTGATTTACGACTTCAAGCAAAAAATCGTGTCGGCTCTGATCGCATAAAAGAAGTGGTATAACTGTTTAT
The DNA here is from genome assembly GCA_025584915.1 of Monochamus saltuarius. Lineage (NCBI taxonomy): Eukaryota > Metazoa > Arthropoda > Insecta > Coleoptera > Cerambycidae > Monochamus > Monochamus saltuarius. Next base: position 51,862,638 of record CM046723.1, read on the forward strand.
ATTTCAAGTATGCCTCTAATATCTGTCGTCGTACTCCAAGGATTCCATCTAACAGGAAATAAAGAACTGAAACTTTACAGTATATCATTTACATTAAGTCCAATTTCTCATAAAGAAAACTAGCTGAAGTTAATCGTGTAATGTGCTAAAAAGTTATATAATTTACAAAATTTTTTATTATGCCAACAGAATTAAAATTCAATGTCACGAGTTCATGTCCATTTCTGCAAAATGGGAAGTCAGATTATTATGTTATGACAGCAGCAATAACAATGCCGTCATTATATTAATAACTTCAAGCTGAAAATTATTTAATTAAAACGTTAGACTTCAATTACCTCAGTCAAGTTTTTAAGACAAAATATGGTCGTCCTTGAAAATTTTCCTTTGTGTTCCACCGTCACTTCACATAATGTATTAACAAAATTTCGTATTATACTAGATCTTTATTGAATGTAAAGTAGAAAAACGCGTTTGCAAACCGAGGTTATCGATCGCATCTATCACAATAAAATTAGTGACGTATTTGGCTAACTTGAATTGCCTAAATGATTGACGTTACAATGATGTTAAACAGGCACGAGTTTTTCTTAGACAAAACGATGTTTTCCTTAATTGTTCGCCCGGTCTTTGATAAACCGGTTAGGTCTTGTTCTCATTTCCATTTCACTAATTAGAATTCTGATTGTGTTTATGTACTATAAATATTAGCAAGGACGACGATATTTACGTGATTTACCTTTATTAGAAGGGAGGCCAAATCTAAATTGGATTCATCTGAAACAGAATTACAAAAAATTGAGTCAATAATAGTTATTTATGTATTAAGCGTAAAGTGAGACATTATTGCTTTAGAGTGACAGTTACAGTATGTTGCGAAAAAGTTTTTGATTTCTTAGGCTTAAGCCAACTCTTTCCTTCTTTAAAAATGTCGTCAACTTTTTGAACTTGCTTAAGTCAGTATCATTCTTGGTAGATAATGTGTATTTTAGCATCGAGTAAATCGACCATAATGATGACTATTTTAGTGTCTGCTTTCTCACAAGAATGTACGAGAGTACGTTTTCTGAATATTTATAAATTTCCTTCGACTTACATTATGTCACAAATAGGTTATATTGCTTCTCGTATAACTTCTTTGATTTTTCTGCCAACAAATCTTAAGTTACAGTTTCTGCAGCATTTCTAATCTCCGGAGATGTATTCGGGATATTACTGTCACTATTTTCAATTTCCAGCTTATTCTCAACTAAAATTATCTCAACTGTAGTGTAACATGCCCGGGTTCGTTCAACATTGTTGAAAGAGGAAGTATTTGGCCAATAATCGAGAAGATTTACCTACGTTGTGTTTATTTATATTATTTATTAACTTACATCGAATGTGCTACATATTTACGAAATTAGGGAGATTTGAGTAGTTTTAAATAAAACAAAACAAATTACTAAATACACCTCGTTTATTAGTTTTCTGTCAATGGTGTAATAGCCTACCTAACCACCTGTCAGTGCCGTACTCGACACGACAGAGAAAACCCCGATCACAATTCAAAGAATCGCTGTCGCTATTACAATGGTAATAATAGTGATAACAATAATAAAAATGTACCTGTACTTCAGTACTTGAATACAGGGTAATATAATCATAATTCTACATATAAAACTGAAGAGTGTTTTGGTTAGTTCGCCGACTTGCGTCAGAAGGTACTGAGGTCCCATACGGGAGGCTACCCAGCTAGTAGTTGAGGGGTTGAACAAAAATCTCAAATCATATCTCATGCATCATATGTTCTATCGAATGTTTGTCCAGTCACGGGAGAAAATAGTAATAGAATCACCAAGGCTCTTACAAACATCTGACAAATAAACCGCTAATTCATGTAATAAAGTAGTAGTCGTAGATGATTAATAATAACTTACAATACCATTTACAACAGCATAACTTCGACTCAAACTAAAGTTATACATATAATTTCAACAATAAATCAACAAGTACTGTCTTATCTCAAAATTATAATAAAATATAATGAAACTGTAATAAAATATTGAACAGACAAGAAAATAATAAAAAGAACACAATGACATTCAATCTTTAAATACAATATACAAAAACAAGTTACTGACCTGTAAAATTAGAACAGATGCGGCCTGCCTAATAATAATATGCCGCCCCCTCTCCCGCACAAGTCTTCGACTTCTGGGCTAATCTTCGTGATTAGAATGAGGGGAGAGATATTATTATTATTATTATTATCACCATTCACTGTCTTCCAGCCAACCCGCTGAAGTCTTTAAACTCAACTAACTACCCGTTGAATCTCGCCCCGCGTTCCCGTGTTTATTATTTCTTCGTCTTCAGTCACTCCTCTAGCTAATGCGTATATAATATTCTATACAGGGTGATTCAGCAGTACAGATACGACAAAATAATATTTAACTAAGTGGATTCCCACACAACTAAACTTCGCAAATTTAAGAAAAATGATAATTGTTAAATTTACTACTTAAAAGAACGCTGTTTCCTTGGTTTCTATTGACCACGAGCGTTTGCTAGATTTGTTCGCTCGGCAAGCAATAAAGTGACACTTCTCAATAAACCAACTTTTTGTTGTCACTAGCAAGCAAAAGATCCTTTGATTAGTGATTGTAGAATGAAGAATATTATAGGAATGTAGAGAAAACATATTTTTTTATTTTCAGGTTTTGCACGACCATATCTGCTATCGGTATGAAATCATTGAAGTGATAGGCAAAGGCAGTTTTGGGCAAGTCATCAGAGCCCTAGATCACATGACCAATAAGCACGTGGCCATCAAAATTATACGGAATAAGAAGAGGTTCCACCACCAGGCGTTGGTCGAAGTTCGTATTTTGGATCATCTAAGGAAAAAGGACAAAGAATGCAACCATAACGTCATCCACATGTTGGACTACTTTTATTTTAGAAATCATCTCTGCATCAGCTTCGAATTGCTCAGGTAAGAATACACAAAAATGTGTATTTAATCTAGCTATGGTCTCATGGAATAAAAGGCATTAAGATATATTCGTCTAAAAACAATATAACCTACTATTTCTACATATTGTCATAATATAACAAAAAAATTCTAAAAATGTTTGACAGCATAATTTCCCCCTAATATACCCTCAATTCGGTAATAGCCTATCAGATGTGTATACTAGAAAAATATTGTCACCTCTACGTTGACTTAACCCTGAAATACGTCACGTAGAGAAACAAACTTGTCACTACTTGATTACATAACAAATGTACTTTAAATAAATTCACAACTGTCAAACCTTTACTTTGACGTTTCGGTCATTCGCGTTCGACTGCCGTAAATTGATCTTTAAAGACGAAGTCGATCTGCTTGTATATATTTTTAGGATTCTCGAAGCTTCCGCGGTCTTGACAACGCGACTAGAACCAAATCGAATATAGTCTGGAATGTTCCAGAAAACGTTAAAATAAAGGTATCACAAAAATTATAATTTCAAACGCAAACAGGAACATAAGTAACAAACTAAAAAGATAGATCAGCTTCCGTAACAATATTAATATAGTCAATACAGTTCCATCTACAAAATAATAATTAGAAAGTATAAACCAAAATTAATTTTAATATTGAGTATGTAACTTATAATCTTTGCATGAACACTGCCATATTTTTTGCGGTTGTCTCCATATGATTGTATTGCAAGATGAGTCAAGATGTAATAGAACAACGTGTACGAAAACTCGGTCAGTTTTAACACTAACTAAATCTTCATGTCATTCAATTTCAGATTCGTTCAATATAGACCATAAACACAAATGTATGTATTTCATATATTACCTTCCTAATGAGCAATTTTAAATAGCTTCATAATCATTTACTATTTAGACAATGAATGGTATTAGAGCAAAAATTTCCACTATTAACTACTATTGTTATTAGACAATGAGACTGTCAACAAATATTTGTAATGAAAAATTTTTCGCTCTGTCGACACACTACTAATTTTCAATTCATTAATGAATTCTTCTAATAATGTTATTGCTGTTCTTGTCATTTGTCTTATATCACACTTATCCATTACTAAAGCTCAAATTTTATTAAAAATCATTTTCACTATTGAAACTAATCTCCTTCTTAGCTTTTTTATAGTAATGTATAGACATTAAAAATTCTTATCAGGTATGCTAAAAACGCCTCAAGTGTTATTCGGAGAATTACTGGTACGATACTAACACAAACCTGCATAAATAAAACATAGGAAAGGAAAATATTATATGAGTGCGTTGACCCCAAACAATTATAACACTACTACAAATTAACAAAGTGTATATGGAATGAAGCCCACGATTTGTCAAATTTGGACGGCTCTTTCGCCAAGTGAAGAATTGACAAAATCAAATCGAATATAACAGTTAAGTAAGAGCGCGATCAATAGTTTTGTGTGGGTTTGGTTGAATTAACGGCTTATTTTTTATGTTGATAAAGTTTATTAACTCATTTAACTGTGATGTTATGTTAATTGATTAATTTGTGTATAAAAATCGATGTGTTGATGGCAATTATCAAATAATTAACAACATTAATTATATACGAATGTATATTCAGCCAAAATGTATTATTTTCTTCATCATAATTTACCGAATAAATTCGTAATTTCTCGCAAATGTTTCAAAACTTTTTTTACCGACATTTTTAGGTACTTAAAATCGAAAATTCAAGACGTTCTGCTGACAAATCCTTTCTGCTCCATTTCATATTCCCTCATCTAAAAACACTTATCGATTTTGTCGAGAGTTAAATTCTACAGACTCTCCTGTGCCCAGTAAAATATGCTGTCAAATCCTTTACCACGAGCCGTTTCACATATTTTAAAGCCAAAATTTTTAGAATTTTTACTATGTAATCCCTTGGGAAAAATATGGCCAGCTATAAACGCGTTGTGAATTATTAACCCAATTGTAATTGTTAATGAAGGTATGCACACTGCACAGTAACGTACCAAGGTAAATAGCACTTGAGACGAAGCGTGATGATGTAACTTCTTTTTGTTCTCAAAAATAGTTATTAATGTACCAAGTCTGTAAAGTGATGCTTTATTGAACGAGCCTGATATTAGGTAGTTGTAACAGGTAAGTTCGATAAAGACACTTCACTGACGTGGTGCATACAAAATTTTATCACCAACTGTAAGAGATGGTAATTACATTTTACTCTTTGGATATAAGAACGTCAAATTGCACAACTTTAATTACTGAAATTTGTGACATTAACTTACTTAAGCGCTTCTACATAATTTAAAATTTGCCTGTATTTCAAGTGAAACTTATACTTTGTTTGGGTAATTAAAAATGATGCAAATTAATTGCTTTTATAAACGCAATTATATTTAATTAGTACCAGTTCGTGTCAAGTGTGATGCAAGTATAGAAACTCTTTCTGCTTGTATTTCCCGGGTTTTGTTCAGAAACAGAAACATTTGAAAAAATGACGTTTGACGTTTTAGAAGAAAATCTGAATGTTTATCGAAACGCCAAGCAAAAACAGCAACCAGTTCAAAACCCCAAAAACCATACAACATCAAATTAGAAATCGATACATTAACAATAATTGTAAGAGTTTTCGTAAAAATCTTTACTTCACCACACTGTATCTCTGTTGATATTAACAGTAACCCCCACACATACAGAGTGTCCGAAGTATGAGTACCAAAATTAAAATAGCTTGTATATCTGATCAAAAAAATGTCTAATACGAATAGTTTTTCTACAGATACATTACAAAAATACAAATAAAATGGAAAACTCTTGCTACAAAACTACTAGCTTTTGTTACTAAATTGCAAAGTAAGGTACAATAATTAAGCCTAAGTACAAACGTAATTTGTTTTTTTTTTATATTAATAGCTATAAATGAAGTAAACAATTGAAGTTTTGAACACTTACTGTAATTATTTCAAACTTTATGTGTGAAAGCATTCCCAGAAAATATATTTAGGGGTATTTGTTATTATTATGTAGACATATTTAACATGGTAGGTGTGCGGCATTGTCTTATATTCATGTCATAACACCATTACCGTTGGTCAAAGAAGATTGTTATGTCAATTATGTTTTGTCTAGTATAATTTATCACCTACAGCAAAATAAAGGTACTCACATTTCGGACACCTTGTATAAATAAGTGTATTCTTAATATTTTGGCTTAAACTATTACCAGGAATTCTGGTAAGTCTAGTGTATTACCAAGTATTCATAATTACTGAATACTTATGAATATAATCCTGAATATTTACAATGCATAGATTAATTGATATATTTAAATACACTAAAAAGTAAAAATAAAAAAGTTTAAATTAAAATTTGGTTTACATAGATTAGCTCTACGAAATACATTAAAAAGGAAATGTTAAATTTGTAAAGTGAACACACAGTCGCGGTCTTCTAGTTTTATTTTTAAAAATTAAAAAAAATACTTACATCCAGAAAATGTGTCAGAAAATTGGTCCTGCCACACGTAAAATGGTCCGCTGATTCCAAAAATGTCAAAAAATACGGGTGTCCCATTTAAAAATATAAATTTCCGGTCATGAAATCCGAAATGACCTCAAAGAATAATTCATGGCACCATCTAGTATAAACCCACCCAATTTCAAATTTTTATCAGCAGTCATAAAAAGTTACAGCGTGTTCCCACTTTCCGTTGTCCCCGGTATTGAATACCAGTCATGAATACAATGTATTCGAATAATACCCAGCTGGTGTCATCATTTATCACATGCCTCTAAAAATGCCTCAAGTCAAATATTCAAAAACAATAGAATACATTATTATTTCCTTTCTTTAATTCATGATTTATGCGAACGCCAATAAAAATTATAAAATCATTTGCGGGTGTCAATTTCCATAGGAAATACACTCTCATCATGACTTCCTCTGGATGATACCGCGACCTGATGAGGAGAGTCGGCCTTTTGACGTCGCGTATCGTCACGTAGTGTAAACATTCGTTATTGTCTTAACAGGAAGTTTCGTATTGTTATTCACTACTCGCCCGTGATTTCAGCTGCTCGTACGCTCATTGTCGAACATGGGTTCCATAATACTAATTAGCTTTTTTTACAACTAGTAACGGTAGCCCGGCCGTAGCAGGAACAGTTCGATTTGATCCAGCGGTTATTTGTGCCGACGAAAATTGGCTCTACTTTCATTTAGTGTGAGCAAACACGGATTCATTGTGAGCAGGAATAAACACTTTATTTCAGAAGGAAGAAACACTTAGATCATTATAAAAGTTCAAGTAATCGTTACTTTAGTCATTTGCTTATAAATATTTCAGTTTTGACACAGTCTAGGCCTTACTCTTCATTTCGAATGATTTCAATCTAGAATCGTTCTGATTATAAAAAGTTTTGTCCATCAGAACTTTAGAATTTTGCTTATAGAGAATTATAACTAAAAACTGGAATAAACATAACCATATATTATACAGGGTGACTGGAGGGACCACCATTTTCGAAATGGGTGTTAAAGGGGCAAAAGTGTACAAAAAGGCCTAATAAACATATGGTCGAATATCAACTCGGTTACTGAGATAGCAATTAACAAATTTATATATTTTGCGAAAGCTGTTATTATTTGATATTTTATTTTGAGTAGGTCATTCATTCTAAACTAATTTCACATTAGTGATTACTTATTGTCATATTTATTTTGACGTTTATTTTATAACTGTCGCAGTTATGTTTACATGTGCGTTCGTTTAGTCGGTATTCTAAACACATAATGTCTGCCACATTTAGTCATCGGGAGTATGATGATATTTTTATTTATGCACGTGAAACTGGAATGTTGCCCATTGCGAGAATTATTACATCTAAGAGGTAAGTTGGTCCTGGTCTAGCAGTGGAAGAAGGGTTTCTGAATATGGTAGAATGTAGCCCGGCTGTAAGCACAAGGCGCATTGCAACCCTTCTCCAAATTAATCATACTACGGCATGGGAGGTCATTCACAAAAATGATTTAAAACCTTTCCATGCTCAGCACGTCCAGAATCTTTAGGACGGTGATAATTATTTGCGGTTGCATTTGAATAAACACAAACTATATATTTTACAAATACATTTTGTTCACTGATGTACTTAATTCATCGCGATGGAGTAAATAACTGTCACAATGATCATCGTTGGTTAGATGACAATCTGCACGCCATGGTAGAAAGTCACTTTCAGTATCGGCTCAGGATTAACGTGTGGTGTGGTATGATTAATAATCAATTACTTGGCCCAGTTGTGCTAGATGGTCGTTTTACTGGAGCTAGATATGTAGAATTTTTAGAAAACAATTTGACAGATCTACTAAACGATATTTGGTAAAACATATACTTTCAGCATGATGGTGCCCCTGCCCATTTTAGTCGTGTTGTGATCAGTCATCTTAACAATCGCTTTCCACAACACTGGATTGACCGAGGTGGTTCCAAAATTGGCCACCAAGGTCACCAGATTTGAATTCCTTTGGTTACTGCCTTTGGGGATGGTTTAAATCATTAGTATCTGCAACTAAAGTAAACACAAGAGACGCACTATTCCATCAGATTGTCAATTTACAGGACCCATAAGAGAAAATTACCGTGCACTTAAACGAGCTACCCGTACAATCAACAAACGAGCTAATGCATATATCGAGGCGGACGTTGGTATATTTAAAAATTAATTCATGTCCTATCTCCAATTATTAGATCTTTAATCAATGTTATAATTTATAATACCTACATAATAAACACTTTGCTCTACTGATGAATTGCAATAATTAACTCAAGTAAAAATAGTTCATTGTTATCTCAGTAACCGTTGATATTCGACCATATGTTTATTAGGCTTTTTTGTTCACTTTTGCCCTCTGGACACCTCTTTCGAATATTAGGGGTTCCTTTCCGATCAGCCTATATATTAATGGAAAGAAAAAAAAACGATTTCAACTGGTCCATGGTCATCTATGGTTTGTATTTAAAAAAACACAACTTTAGGTTATACTCGAAAACAGAAGACGATAGGTCATTTTAATTTTGACCATTAATTTTCTTTTACAAAAAACAGAGATCGACAGTGGGGAGGTCATTTTTTTCTATTCCCTATAGTTAACGACCGTAAACGTTATTTACTTAATAACGTTAGTCTCATAGCAACCACAGGCGACCTGATGAAATTATTATTATCCATGAAAGAAGTATCGTACAATTATTTTAATAATATAAAATAAATTTTTACTTATTTAGTTTACTATTATGATAAAATTAAAATTGATCGGTGAAAAAATTATATATCTAAATTAGTAGTAAAGTAGATTTAATGCCTTGGCTGCATTAGTAGACTCGGCTGCGCTTCATCTATTAAATACCAGTGGCGGCATTGAATCTCGTACTTTACTGTTCAATTAAACAAATAACTATTTTATGCAATTAGTGATACTTTAAGGACAGCTAATTCGTTCCAAATATATCGATCTCTAAATTTCATAACTTTTTTATCACAAAACACTGAAAGCGGTTCTTGTCGGTGCGCTGGCAATATAAGGGAAACGCAAAAGTAAACCTAGTACATTATTAAGCAGAGTGAGGCCTAACAATCCATCAAGTCTAAAAACTTCAGAACTTATTCAGAGGCAGGCGTTTTTTTTGAACCTCGACTCTCGAGGTACAGCGAAATATTTTAATAACGTTTCATTATGTTGCCGTTTTTAATCTGGGAGGAACGAACATTTTCTCATAACATAAATGAAATATTTTGGCCCGTAGGGGTGAAAGCTGCTAAAAAGCTGTGGCTGTATTACAGAGTTAGTCGCTTAGTTGATATTAATCTCTTCATGTTAAAATTACTTTCATAGGAATATGGAGGAGAGGAAACTGTTGTAAAACAAAGAGCAATGCGTCTGGTTCGATGACCTTTTTTGTATGCTGAATGTATTTTCACCAGTATCCTGGGCTTTGAACAATCGATGATATTTATTTTAAGAACGTTTTTGGGTCACATTTAAAAAAATGCATTAGCATAGCGCTTTATGATAAAATACCCTTGGGATGCCTCTAAATTTAAAATAGTAACTAATTAATATACAACAATTATTGTACAGCCAAAATAAATGAGATTTAGCTAAATATACCTATATATAAAAGTTCATAGTTTTCAAGATACTGGGTGTCAAAGATTTTGACATTTTTATTACATTTTCGTGATAAAACAGCAATAGCTCTACAGCAAAATGTTACTTGAAAAAGTTACTCAAAATTGTAAATTATGGCGATGTGCAAAATTTCAAAAGTGGACTTTCAAGTTTTCTTCAGTTTTTGATACAAATATGCGCAAACTACGAAATGCAGAAATATTTTAAATCAAATTCTTAATAATAATAATAATAATAATAATAATAATAATAATAATAATAATAATAATAATAATAATAATAATAATAATAATAATAATAATAATAATAATAATAATAATAATAATAATAATATCTCTACCCCTCATTCTAATCACGAGGATTAGCCCAGAAGTCGAAGACTTGTGCGGGAGAGGGGGAGGTATATTATTATTAAGCAGACAGCATTTGCGCCCAGGAACGATTTACGTTGGTAGGTCCTAACCACCATTCAGTGCAGGAATGAGGGAAACCTGGAAAACCTCATTAATTAGGGGGGTACTCATACGTCAACCGGTATCAATATCTCACATTGATCCAAGCCAACATTTTTCCACCTTACCATATCCGCAGAGATGGTGCCAATCCTCGAATATAGCTTATATACGGTCTACCCACAGCGATCTAGTCACCTCGATTCAAGTACTGAAGTCCTAACCGTGCGACCACTCACCGATCCAATAAACGATTACTTGAATAAAATGCATTGCAAAGAATAATTATATGCTCAAAATAGTCAAAACTAAAGTATTTTACGGTTTTTTATAATTAAGACTGTAATGTAAAGGGTGGCAGGGATTTCTACGCCACTCTACACCACTGGTGAGGATGGGAATATTTAAACATACTGAACAATTAGACCTAAGGTAACCTAAAAATATTATTGTTTAATCACGAAGGATTTCCAAGTAAATAAAAAATGATGAACTTTTAGATATAGATAAATTTGAGTTATGCTTATTTATTTTCACTGTACAATTACGTCTTTCATTAATGCCAGTAATGCATGAGACACCCTGTATAACAAAATAAATATTAGCATATGAGAGTTTATAAATAATATAAGCAAGAATGTATGGCCTTTACTGCATTGTAAAAGGTCGACTACAACTGCTAAAACACTTTCTGTGCTATAATTTTGAGAATTTCGAATTAAATATGCCTAGTAGGTCTCAACTATCTAAAAGAGGTAAAAAAGGTAATTTATTGTTATGTAGGTACTACTGGTACTAGTAGTTACTATATGTTTCTAATTAAGAAACATTCAAAATCTTCATCTCCAAGTAATTTCTCCTATAAATATTTTTTATACTTTCTAATGCTGACGTAACCCATAATTAAAGTTTACGAAATAATTGAATTGTTTAAGACAACAAAAATTAAGATATATTTGAAAATTATACAGAAAATGAAATATTGTAAATGACTTTGGAACGTGACAACTATATTATCCTGTTCACATTATGTGTATTTTATTGCGTATCCCGCCTTTTACAAAATAGCTAGGAAATAGAGTTGTCGACATTTGTCAGCATTATATCCCATTTTATCAGATTGTTCATTCCATACACAGTGATTCAAATAAAACTTCTCGGTCCAATGGATTATCAATTCAATCATATTTTTTTTGTGTAAAAATCTACTTAATGTTGTTTACTCGAACTCACATTAAACTTGCAATTCTGTAAGGATCCTGTGATAGTTACATTATCCGCAGCAAACGTTGATTCATGTTTCGTTGTCTAGTTATTAGATTTCTGTAAGGAAAAGTCAGAATCAGGGGGCATGGCCGCCAATATCCTTGAGACGCCAATTTTTCCACGCGTATTTTTTCCAACTGGTGATACAGTACAGCGTCCTTGTCTGTAAGTCAGAAAAACTATTTTTTCTCCAACCGTCATAAAACTATAACTGTCAGGAGCCCTAAGGTTTTCCTTACCGAGATAAAAATGCTAGCTTGTCTACAAAAGTATTCACTTTTAATCCTAGCAGCTAAGTTGAGACTTTTAATTCTTAAATTAAACGTGTTATTCAAGTTTTAATTTATTCAATAATATTTACAATAATTTTTATTTAACCACATGGATATTAAATACACAGTTTGAACAAATATTAAAACAAAACATAAAAACACTGAATCTGCCACTGCCCAAATTCATGGAACAATTCTCAAAGCAGTCCAACACGTTCTCATTAATTCTTATTTTTCTTTATTCAAAAGTGCGAGTCTTCAATGTAGCCTTCCGCTACAGTGCTCGAATTTCATTCTCCGTCTCTTTTAAGACATGTGAGGTCACTATCGTGGTCAAATAAGAGGCTAGCAGACGTGTGTCCACTGTAACCTTTTCAATTGTCCAGCTTCAAAAATGTTGCCACTTCCTGCGAGACAGCACTGATTTTATGAATACCGGCCACCATTCCATGACACTTTCTACTAACATATTTGAGAGACGTTATATCAATCCAGGTGGACGTAAAGCAACATATTTTCTCCCAGCACACACGCGGTCTCTTGGTTTTGGTATTGGGAATTTTTATAGTTAAATCAGATTTCAAATCTTCAACATTATCATTTGTTAAATTGACTAGTTCATTAGAACAGCATGTGCCTACAACCGCAAATACGACCTATAAATAAGGTTCTTAAATTTTGTTCTTTTATTTTTAAAGCGTTTACCTTTATCATTAAATATAAATTATCAGGTGCACTATTCAAAAGGGAATCAACTTGCTCCTTTGTAAATACTCGCTATTTTTTCGGTACATATCCCTCATTTTCATCCCCTCGTCCTGTAATTAGTGGCGTACCGCAGGGTTTTGGTGTTAGGTCCTCTCTTATTTTTGGTGTTTGTTTCGGACCTAGTACTTCACATAGACTCCAAAGTTCTATTCTATGCTGACGATGCCAAACTGTATGCTAACCCAGTATTAAATCAGGCAACACTTCAACAAGATTTGAACAACATTGCACAATGGTGCGACGACTGGATGCTCGCTCTCAATGCAAATAAGTGTGTTGTACTCCATCTTGGGAAAAACAACCCCCGTTACCAGTACTCTTTACAAAATATCCCACTTAATATCGTATCATCCTATAATGATCTTGGAGTTACTATTACAGAAAATCTTTCGTGGTCTAATCACATAGCTGCAGTTTGTAAAAAAGCAAATTCCAAACTTTACCTTTTGAAGAAAACTTTTGCAAAATCCACGTTTCCTGTATTTGTTCGCCTTTTAAATGCTATGTCCGACCTTTGCTGGAATTTGCTGGGCCAGTATGGAATGCCAACCTCGTGAGAGATAAAAATCTATTGGAATCTGTGCAACGATATGCTACACGACTGCCTTTTGGACGTATGCGACCTTGCTATGAAGAGAGATTACTTTCCGCCGGATTGACATCTTTGCTGATCGAAAACTTCGTGGAGATTTGATCTTTACCTTCAAAGCCTTGAAAACTAACTTTTTTAGTGATGACATTCGCCAACTCTTTCCAATAAATCCAGATCAACGCTTGAGGGGCCACGGCTTGAAGTTAAAGAAAGAAAATTTTAAATCAACAACCAGGCAAACTTTCCTCTCCAATCGCATTTTTTTGACATGGAACTCTCTGCCATTGCACGTGGTTAATTCCCCAAATGTATCTATCTTCAAGAAAAGACTTGATGCTTCGCTGTTTAGAAGAAACTCATGAACATTTATTTTGTTTTTATATTACGCGTACACATTATTTTTTTTTGCTCTTGTACTAGTTTTATTTACACTTTTATTGATGTATAATTTTAAATTTGGGCTACATAGAAATTTCTTAGCCCTATTCCATGTAGAATAATAATAATAATAATAATAATAATAATAATTTTAATCCTCGAGAAAAGCAGGTAACTTCAAATATTTGCTTATACCAACCCCCTTCTTTATATCTAACGTTGATTGCAACATTGAATATTGTGATCAAAGCGTCGACGGCTTCATTTTATTTGCTAAGTTTGAGAAATACACCATCAATACATCTTCTAAATACAAGTTAATGTTTTTTTTTTCTTTGCACGAATCCATAAAACGTTAGTATACACATTCATAAATTTCTCGAGATTTCTTTGGGAGAAGATTCAAAGAAACCTCTTTCGCACACTCCAGTATCTCCTCAGGTACATCTAAATCTTCATTAGATTCCATTTTAGAGACTCTTTAGCAAATTGAACCGGATTAAAAGTGTATTTTTTGATTCGCCACAAAAGTGACACCTAATCCTAATATAACAATATAGTATTTTCTGAATAACCATGCTGGTTGTCAGCTTTAAAATTATTTGCAATATTATTTAATTTTATTCATTAAAAAAGTTTCATTCAGTACCATGAATAAATTTGAAAACATCTCTATTTAGCCTTTTTGGCTGGTATTATTTTGATCGTTGCTTCGATCAGGCTGGGGAATTATATTTAAATCATTCTGTATAATACCAAACGTTTGTGAATGTTATTTTACGCATCCTTTGAGAGGACATAAATCCAATAGCATTATGTAAATCGTGTTAAGGCTAAATAAACGACTTTCTTCTATTTTTTTTTTTCGTATGAGTTATAGATTTATCATCGAATTGTTATCCTGTCATGTACATTTTCCAGACTAGAGATGAGTTTTTATTCTACAGAAATGTCATTTTAGCAAACCGATAGCTAGGCGAGTTTCCTCCGCAAACAAAATTTCCACCACTTTAAGAAACACTCTGGCGAGCGCTTTTCGAACGTCAATTGCGCCTGTCGCTACTTCAGACTCCCATCCAATATTTCCTTCTGGTGTACTTTAGTTTTCCCTGGTGGATTAAAGGTCGAGCATAAAAGTATCAGAGAGGTTTCCCCATCAAAGATTAATTCACCCGTAGGTCACACTTTGTATCAATGGCTTTGGGTTCTCTGTGAGCCCTAGTTACATTAAACATGAAATTCTCTAGTTGAAGGACTTGACAATGCGGGTAGGGCTGAACAGATCAATGTTTTTTTTATCAATTTATAATTTGACTGCCACCTGTGCAAACTACCAGAGAAAAATCCTGATTAATGACGGTAATATGGATTTAGTCTGCAACCTTATTACTGTTTAGGATATTTAAAAAAATATTTTTATCAGACAATTCCTAGACATGCTGAAAATTTGAAGAATAGAATGCTGTTGTTTGTAGGATAGAAATGTTTCGGGAAATGTAGTAAATATAAAATTAATAACACATTATAATTTTTGCATTGACCAGCTACCCTTTTTGAAAGGCAAATACGTGGTTTTTTATATTTTTAACAGATCTTTGTACTTTTTCCTACATCTCCATTTGTTGTGCCGAGAAGAAGAAGCGTATTTTTGTTGAACTTTTTACCTATTGCAAACTACTTGTTCTAGAAGCAATCAAATTCCAAACGACTTAATTATTGATTGCAAAATGTGTCTGATATTAATCAACAGATAACTTTGTTTCCGATAAACCAGTAACTAAGCATCAGAAATCGACCCTGTCGGATTTAACGATCCCAGCTTCGAAAGTAATCGCTTAAAAGGGAGATAAAAATAATCCCTCGTAACTTTTTCCTGTCCGAGAAAATTAAGTCCGCCCGACACCACCCTAATTAGATTTTTTCTGTCGTTTCAGCCTTAATCTGTACGAACTCATAAAGAAGAACAACTATCAGGGATTCAGCCTCAACCTTATCAGGAGGTTTGCCACCTCGCTTCTCAAATGCCTGAGGCTGCTGCAGAAGGAGAATATCATTCATTGTGATCTCAAACCGGTGAGTATTTTAATTGTAGAATTGTTTTATGCACGCAGTTTTTCTCTAAAAATAAAAAAACCTTTATATAGTGTCCAATTTGTTTTATAAGATGTAACAAAATATCATCGATGGAAAAAAATCGAAATTATCATATTACTAACTTTTTTGTTTAACACTTTCTGTACAGTATAGGGTGTTAGTAGTACACGGAGTCTCCCAATTTTTCGTTGTAATTGCAAGGTATCTTGGCAACTACAAGAGATAGAAGGATGCCGTTGTTGTCCTACTCGGCCTGAGGGCCTCGTGGGACAATTTCACGTCGCGTGCAATAAACACTTACTTTTTGTACTGGTTGCATAAATAGTTATTTACGCAACAAGTACAAAAAGCAAGTGTTTATTGCACGTGCTACGCATAGTGCATAGTGCTACGAGGCCGTCAGGCCGAGTAGGACAACACGTCGAGCGCAATAAGCACTTTTTGTACGAGTTGCATACAATATTTTTTCTACGTTCATGCAGAAACCAAAAAATGTTATTTAGATGACAGTAAATGTAGGAAAATGTGATGTCGATTTGAACGTTTATGTTTGTCATGATGACAAAACGCTGTAGTAGAAAGACAGATGAATGCAATAAACATTTTATTACACTAGTGCAATAAAGAACCACTTTTTGCACTAAATATAGTTCAATATGGTTTTGTTTTTTGCATGAACGTATAAAATAACATATTTTTCCACAGTTCGGGTACTTTTTTTCATGATCATGTCACTTTTGACATTGACACTAATTTCAGATACAAACGTATTGAAAAATAATAAACCTACAGTGGTAAATATTTTGGACAGTTGGATAAAAAATATTGTTTATATTTTATGCGCAAAATCAGTGTTTTATGGCGCTTTTGATTGATTTTTTTGTCTCGATCCACGCTACGCTAAAAATTCACATTCTTGCCATTAAAAAAGCTGCTTTTGTACACTTAATATAAAAATAACTATTTTATCCAACTGTAAAAAAAACAATTTTACATTTTCAAGCGCCATTAAAAAACTCTGATTTTGCACGCATAATATAAAAATAACATATTAGTTTATGAGATTTAGACTTTTGTTTATAACACCATATTCATAAAAATAACTATTAACTTAATATGTTAAAACTAACAAAAAAATTAATAAAAGTAAAATTAAGAAAATAGTCAGCAAATTATAAAATAAGAAAAATGGAAGTATGTATTTTTGGGTCTCTGAATATTTTTCTTAATACACATTGTATTATTATATAAAATAATTATTAATAAAATAGTAAACGTCAACTCCCTCTACCATTTCACTTACAAAAACGAGCTTACTGACATCTATTGATTTGATAACCGAAAACTTTCATTTACATTTTACATCAAAGTATCTCTACATACAGAAATAATTAACTTAAATAAAAACCTCGATGTGTGCAACATGCTCTCCGACACTGTGTTGCACATAAAGCTAAATATAAAATGGAAGGATTTTGAACTCGCTCGATTGTACCAACGTAGTAATAAAGTACTTAAATTTAATTAAAATCATAAATTGGCTAACTTTTCCTACTTTTATAAGTAGTACTCAGAACCGTAATCTATTGCGCACAAGCAATTAGTATAACTATAAATCACTTTCCTTTAATAGCAGCTTCTCTACCTGAACCGGTGTCTACTCCTTAAAAATAGATATTTTTGTTGTTAAATACCTCTAGTAAAAGTATGATTGCGTTTCTGGTTTTATTTAATTAATGCGAGGATCAAATAACGAAAAAATTCATTATCCCATTAGAAATCTTCTAATGATGAATCATTATACAGGGTGTCCCACCGGGAATTTGTTATCTGGATCAGAAATATTTGAAAATTTGGCAACATGGCGAAGTCCCTGGGACGAATACAACTAAAAAACAATTTTAATATGCACAAGACAAATGTGTTCCATTTGAAATTAATAAGTCCTACCTGTTTGAAGAAAATTAAAACGTTTGGTACCTATATTATATTTAATTTTACCATGCTTCATAATTTAGCATGATCCAAGTCCTTTATGCATACCAAAAATCAACTTAATATGCAGTGTGTCCCGTTTTTCCAGAGAGTGGTATTTGGTATTATTTTATCAAAAAGATAATATAATCAGGTTATTCAGCACTCCTCAAAAAACATATATACCAAATTTGGCCGAAAATATATGTTGTATGTATTTCTTATGGGGTACCAAACTTCGAAAAATCAGACAAAAAAATTATAATAAGATCGAAGGTTGACATGAAAGTGAAAACAAATACCAAACTTTACCACATGATGAAACTTTAAAAAAAAGAAATTAAGTTAAAAGTTAAAATATGGGTCTAGAAATGCTTATTTTTCGAGATACAAGGTATCAAAATTGAAAAAAAAATAGTGATAACAGTAATTGTAAAAATAAACATTTGGCACAAATATTTTTTTATGCTAATTTCTTGCAAAAAAAGAAATAACAGAAAGGTATTTTTTAATTGTATGGCCTTGAAACTACATTGATTTAACAGCAAATTTAATTTGCAAATTTTATTCCTCTTGATTTAAAGCTCAGTTTTTAAATATTATATATTTTCTTAGTCAATGTCATTAATTGTTTTCCTAAATTTACACAAAACAGTGATCAAATTACATTCCTGGATATATTTTTTTCTGTATTTTTGAAATACCCGAAGATTTACAAACGAAAATTTACCAATTTAAATATATATTAACCAAATGAAAAATAAAGTACCAATTTTAACAGAATAAAACTTATTATTTTATTTATTTTTGTCATTAAATTAATACAAAGAATTAATTAGGAAAATAATGGATGACATTGACTAAGAAAATGTAAAATATTAAATATTGACTTTTAAAACAAATATTTTCAAACCAAATTTGCTATCAAATGAATGGCTTGGAATAGTTTCAAGTCCATAGGCGTACATTGAAAAATCTTCGGAGAGCGGAATGGGGCCAGATTTTTCCTATTATAGAATCCTAGATAATATTTTTGTCCAAGATTTTCTTAAAAAAAGCAACATAAAGTAAAAAATATTTATACCAAAGGCCACTAATTAAAAAAAAATAATAAAAATCTTGCATACCATGTATTTCGGAAACTAAGCATTTTTCGACCCATATTTATATAAATTTATTTTCAAAAGCTGTGGTAAAGTTTGGTCCCTGCAATTCCGGACATACTGTATAGAAAGTTTGTTATATGTATAAGAAATGATAGTATTAACATGAAAGAACGTATAAAATCACCCTGTATATGCAAACTAATATACTGTTGTAAAAAGTTACTTTAAGTAGTTTTCATTAAAAATATATAATTTACAATTTATTTCTTTTTAAGTGACTAAGTCAAAAACCATTTTAACAAAATAACTAGACCATCTCAATTTTTCAGAAGTTTGCGGAAATCATAAATTAATTTTATCAAATTCGCTGAATTAATTGCAAAATTAATTGTAATGCTTTTAATCGAAAATAGAATTTTATATAAAACTTATAAAAAAGGTATTATAACACTTCTTCCATTGTCAATCTGAAAATTAGGAACTGCTAGATTAATAATTCTTTTCAGCCTAACCAGACAAAATTATATGTATAGAGTGAGTCCATTTAATAACACAAGCCTTTGCCTTGATCTAATTGTACGAAAGTCTGTGGGAAAAATACATTATTTAAATTAATAAGTTCATGTAGCATTCAGTTTATTATGTTATATGTATATACAGTGTATCCACGGATGGAGTTGACAAGAGGAGAAAGTCTTTTGTTTTTGACTTTATCGAAAAATGTCACTCTTTATAAAAAGTTCTGCTTATCGAAGAAATGAGACTGCCATAGAAACGTCTTAGATCAGATATACAGGGTGATCATAAATTATAAAAAACACGAAAATACTCTAGAGAAAAGTATCATTATTTATTATTTTACGCAAAATGTTGATAAAACAAATTATTTATAACTTCAAATAGAGTCGTAATACAAGTTTTAAAATCAAAATTTCAATTTTAACTTTTACTCTAGATAGCTACCTCCCACCTCTACACATTTATCCGCTAACTTAATAAATTTTTCGTACATTTTACGAATAGTTTGTGACTCATTCAATTCATGTATTCCTTCGCTCTTCTAATATTTCCCGATCATGTGGCACATCCTTTTAATAAATATTATTCTATTTTAGGCACACCAAAGGAAAAAGTCAAGAGGTGTGAGGTCAGGATTAGGCCAAATCTTCCTCTCCACCTTTCAGCAAAATGTTCTGCTAACCATTGTCTGAACAAGGCTGCATAATGAACGTACTGTTGCCAAAATAGCTTATTGCGTACTTCTAACTCTTAAAAATATTTAAAAATAGTAAAGAAATTGTTTCGAAAATGTGCAAATACATATGTTGATTTAAATTTGCATCTATAAAATAAGGTCCAATTATACGATCAACAAAAATTCAACGCACATTTTGGAAACATTTATTTTACCATTCTTAAATACATTAGAGCCAGAAGTATGCAATAACCTGTTTTGGCAACAGGACGGCTGTCCTCCTCATTGTACAGCCTTGCTCAGACAATGGTTAGCAGATCATTTTGGTGAAAGGTTGATAGGAAGATTTGACCCAATTCATTATCCTGCTTGATCACCTTACCTTACACCTTTAGACTTTTTTCTTTGGGGTACTCTAAAACAAAAGGTTGAATGAGCTGCAAACTATTCATAAAGTGTACGAAAAATGTATCAAGTTAGCGGAAAAATGTATTGAAGTGGGACGTAGTTATGTAAAGTAAAATTCAAAATTGAAATTTTGATTTTAAAATTTGTAATAGGACTGTATTTGAGGTTATAAACAGATTTGATTTGTAGAAGTTTTGTGTAAAATAATAAATGGTATTTCTCTTTTGAATTTTTCGTGTTTTTTTTTTTAATTTATGAGAACCCTGTATATCTGATCCAAGACGTGTCTATGAGATCTCATTTTTTCGAAAAGCAGAACTTTTTATAAAGAGTGACATTTTTCGATAAAGTCAAAAACAAAATACTTTATCCTCTTGTCAACTCCATCCGTGGACACACTGTATAAAAGAGCGAAATATTTTTTGCAACATTCTGTATACATGCCACTACCTAATTTTAAAATATATCTTTTACCATCTAATATTTTCTTAAATTCACTTTTCTTAGATAGAAAGAGATATTTTTTTTGTTTGCATAACATTTGATTTCTTTATAGTAATTAAAAAATGTTAATAGTCGACCAAAAATTTGGCATTAGCTCCATTATTCCGTAAGGTCTGTAAAATAAATAAAAAAAGATCAAATAAACATGAACTTTGCCTATTCCAGTTCAGTTATAGTGCTTTGTCAGAACGAATGTATGTAAATTCCTTTTTGTCTGTATCATACCATCCTTACACGGTTATTCGTAAAAATTCTACTTGACGTCTAGCAAACATAAATCAGCCAGGCAGGTCTACCTGTAGCGAAATGTAAATCGAATTTGTAGATATAAATCAGCCTAAATAAATTTTATGCTAGGTGACAGCCTCAAGGCTGAATAATTTCCTTTTTCAACCCACCTTATCTAAGCCGCGAGATTTTTTTTAAGGAAAATGTATTTCCACGAGCCTGTTCCTCCTGAGCAACAGCGATAAAAGGAAGAGGTAAACATGAATCAGCTTAAAGTGTATTCCACCCTGAGTAGTATTACTCGAGATCTATCTCATAATGTATTTTTTATTTCTACTTCAGTTTTAAGAAAGCAAATTTTGTTGGACTTTATGATGCTATCTTATGAGTAGATAAAATGACGAGTCAAGAAGAGCTACTGATAATTTTATTTAATATAATATTGCACTTGCAGTTTTTCCAGATATTTGGACTTTGTCTTATTTTAAGAGGCGGTACCTCATCTGCCATTAAAAATTATCGACTCGTAGCTATTTTATCCAACTTGTGTTTGAGATGTCTTTGAATGCTCATATCTATAATAGCGTAAAAAACTCTATTTCTCCTGATCAACATGGATTTGTTTCACATCGTTTGAAATTGATGTATTTAGATAAATTTACACAATTTTTGTCACGTTATGTCGATAATAAAAACCACGTAGATATGGTATATGTATACAGATTTCAAGAAGCTTTTGATACGGTGAGTGATTTCATTTTGGGAAAGATATTGGAATTATCTGGTTTTAATACTAAATTGCTTAATCTTGTTCAGTCATATATTGACCAACGTTCATTTTTTGTCTCGTATAATGGTTTTAAGTCTAGAACTTTATAGCAATATCTGCAGTACCGCAGGGATCCAACTTAGGGCCACTTCTATCCATTTATACCTATGTCAATGATCTATCTTTAAATTTCAAACATAATCGTCATTTTTTTTGCAGATGATTTAAAATTGTTTTGTAATATCAATTGCATTTATGATTGCGAAGCGTCGCAACAACTTGTTAATGTTGTTGAGAAATGATGTGAAGAAAATCGGTTACCTATTAATATAAATAAATGCATAGTTTCTACGTTTAATTTAATGAAGCAACCTGTATTATTCAATTAGAGTATTAATTCTTCACTGTTGTTGCTTTGTATTACAATTACAGATTTTGGAGTGACATTCGACACTAAGCTTTCATTTTGTGAACATGTCAATAACATAACCAATATCTCTTTTAAAACTGCTTTGTTTTGAGAAATTCATAATCATTTAACAATATTAAGTATTTAAAATCACTTCCTTCTATGAATATGCTAGCCTAATATGGTACCCGTACAATCAGAATCACATAAACCTCATTGAAAGTATTTAACGTCGCTTTCTGAATTTTTTGTTGTTTCGTATTAATAATAATTATCCATCTAGAGGATATGATCATAACCTTCTTTTATGAAGATTGAATGTTCAGTCATTATGTAGTAGAAGAGTTCTTACAAGTTCAACATTTCTATTTGTTTCGTAATAATATTCATACACCTGTTATTTTAAATTATTTGTTTAACATCCGCATATCTAGCCCAGTGCCTCGAGATGACTATATGTTTTATTGCCCTGATGCAAGGACTAATATCCTCATAAAATCTCCATCAAGTTATGGATTTGTTTTCAGTAAACATGATGCAAGAAGTAGTTAGAGAGTTTTTGACAGTTTGGAATCAGTCTGGATTCCTTGCTTGAACAGACCTATTACTATTATTTTGTAGCAAAGTGTGCTCAAAAAGTTGCACAAACGTTTATTACAGTTTTAAAAACTTCATAAAAACCATACACTTCTTGGTTGATTTATTTATTTAGATTTGAGTATGTCATAAAACTTGTACACACTACAGCTTGCTGTATATTGAACAAAATTACCAAAAGGGTCAAATTTCTTTCTGAACCATAGAAATGGCGTTCCTGTAACTTTCTTCCACTTCAAACTGTATTTTCGCAACATCATTCGTGCAGGAGTAACCATTACAAAAGCAATTAACCTACCTTTTCAAGTTTCATATCTAATTCTGATAGATTGTTTGACGAGCCTTTCGTAAAATCATGTTTCATTATCACTGGTGTAGAAACGAGATTGTTAACCAAGAGGTAACGACAAAAATTGCATACCTATTGGAAACGTTTCAATATTAGAGAAAGGCACTACAGGGAAAACTCATCTTATGCATTAATTATGTATCTCGTAGGTATTTTGTACAGTATACATGACTTGTTGATTTAGATCAAATAGAAGATTAACTGGTTAGCATACCAGATTTATTTTCTAAAGAACCTTACGCTTTCATAAGCAATATCAGTCAAATTCATTTTTTGATTAATTGATGAAACTTTAGTCACGTATTGGATATTAATAGAAACGTAGGTTTAATTTTAATATTCTCGCAACTTTATCATTTCTCATTTGAAACCAGTGATATACATGTTTTTGCATCATTTAAATAATTTCTTGTATAATTATGAAAGTCGAACAAATGAAATAAGTTGTCCTGTGCTATACAGTATACAATTATTTCAATAGCGATCGCCCTGTAACTACCTTGCAATGTTATGAATGCGCTTCGAATCCAAGTATTCTCAGATTAGCCATAAAAACTTATTTTAATTTTATTTTCATTTTGTGAGTGCGTTGCTCTTAGCACACAAGGTTATTGCACCCTTATAGTCCACCCATTCAGTGGACGGGCAAGATTGTTATATTAAATTATCTTTACAAGAAAAGCAAATACGAGGTTTGTTCAATAATTTAAATTCTTCCCTATTCTAGTCATATTAGCCTTGGAAGTGTTTGTAAGTATCACACTGATCAGTTTATGCCGTTTTAATTGATAGCGATTTTAAATATTTCGACTTTGAAGTGACATATATTATCCAAAATCTGTCCAAGTCTGATCTTCCACGACTCTGAGAATGGAAAAGGGATAGCTAAAGATTATCCAGGATTGGGTGTACTGTGTATTGTAGCAACAGGAATTATTATGGCAAATGTTATTCAAAAATACATTAATGGAGCCAAATTGATAAAGAAACTCAAACGTAAATTATTTTTAACCATCCGGTAAATCATCATCGATACAAGAGAAACATTAAAATCAAAGAAATTTAAAGCGCAATTTTCTGCGGGCAATATATATGTTCAACTATGAATAATTCTTGCCGATAGAGTAACAATTCAAACCTGAATGAAGTGATGAAAATCTGAACAAGCTTCATCAAACAATAAAACGAAAATGTTTAGAGAAGCGTCCACATGGTGGACTCCATTTTGCTTCATAGCAATACTCAGTCTTGTAGCCAATGTAGTAAAAGAAAATATTTATAAGAGAAATGGACGATTTTACAACCCAGATATGTCGTCTTATGATTCCCATATTCTTGAACCACCGAAAAATGCAGATTCTGACGCAGTAATACAAAATGCTGTGAAACCAAACAAAGCTATGATGGTAAAACAATAGGCTGTGTAATTATTTGATGAATTTCAGTTGAACATATCTTTTATATTAATTTTTCCCTCCAATGAATTTATAAGCAACAAGTCAATATCTAAATTATTTTAGTAAATTTCGATCACATCAGCAGAAAATTTCACTACACTTTGGACTTTTTTTTGTTTTCTGGTAGGACTAGCAGAGTACAATTATATATTGTGGCTATTACAAACTTTTTGTATAGGTTTCTTGCTTCTTTGTCAAATTTTCTTCAAAAGCCATTATCAACACAAAATTTCATTGCCATATTGTCAGTTGAGCGGTTTAAGGCGTTACCAATGTGGCCAGTCTGCCGGTGGTTCGAATCTCACGGGGTATAGATCAGCTATACTTGCAGAGAGGATTGATATCCTCTCTGCGGGTATGGTAGGGGTCATTGCAAGAGATTAATACCATTCGACGTTTGATCATCTTCCTAATTAGTGAGGTTTCCCTCATTCCTGCACTGAATAGTGGCTAGGGCCTACCAACGTAAGTCTTCTTGGGCGCAAATGCGGCCTGCTTAATAATAATATGTCGCCCCTCTCCCGCGCAAGTCTCCGATTCCTATGCTAATATTCGTAATTAGAATGAGGAGTACAGATGTTATTATTAGCAAGTGCAAGCACTCACTATTTTTAATTCCAGTGTGGTACGTCACTGAAGGTTACTCCAAATGGGCTATGTGCTGCCACGCGTAATGCAGCGTCTTTGCAACAATTATCCGCAATTGTTGCCGCCCACGTCAATTGTGATTTCGTCTGGCGGTGCGATTGACTGATTGTTTGATGCCTCCTTTTACTGTCTCTATTTAAATAAGTTGTAATTCGAGGTATTTGACCCTTCAATAGAACGGGATTGATAAAGCATCTGTCGCGGTCGAAGAACCAAGAGAAAACAAAGAAAACTGCCTCCCACTCGGTGTAAGGTCGCGCTCTCCAAAAATTAAAGAGACAAAGGCAACATTTATACATAATTAAGAAATGTCAGTGACAAAGAGAATTGATAAATGAATAAGCAGATGTGTTGTTGTTTACACATGCATACTTCTCTGAAATTGAAGATTGCAATAAATTGATTATACATATGTTGACAAAAGATAAATTATTCATAAATGAAGTTGATGCAAAGAACAATAAAAGGTCTTAAGTTGATAAAGCAGCAAACTTCTTCACCACACTTTTGAATTTCCGTTTATAATAGAGTATACTGACTGAATAGAGTATACTTGCATTGGAGATATGAGACATATATCAGTGCCATTTTTATAAATTTGTAAATTATACTCTGTGCAGAATCTGTATTTTTCCAGTTATAATTTATAAATAATACAGAAGAGAAATTGATGAAGAGGTCCGAGAGGGAAAGTAGCGTAAGTCTTGAGCTTCATTCCAATACACATCCTTTGATGCTCTTAATTTATTGGATGTAATTAATTCATAAAAACGCAATTAAATCATTCTGATATTTATTAGTATATAACCAGTTCTCTTTGATGGGTAATTATAGCATACGTTGGATTACTTTCTTGACCTCTTCAGCTACACAAAATTTTTATAGATTTTCACTAATTGAATCTTATATACGAATACGAATAATGTTTTTGAAACAGTTTTTTTATGAAGAAGAAATTTACATCCATGATTGATGACTATAAATTCATTTTTTCATCTTCATTGTTTTCACTTTAAATAATCTAATTTATCTCTGAGACAAAATATAAACTTCACAATATTGTATCCAAACATGAAAAACACAGATAACTGAAAGTATAATCTGGTTCTCATCAAAATTCGTATTCTGCGGCCTTGACATTATTTATAGAAAACGAATCTGCCATAAATTACATCTTTGTAAACACTATTATCCTCACGGTTTACCATTATACAGTCGATTACGTTACTATAACGATAAGTAAAAAAAATTAACACAGTCGGAACTCGCGAGAAGAGATACATTAATTTATTATTGTACTGTCTAGTCTAGTATTTCTTCCGGATTATCCATAATATAAAAATAGTATCAATATGTTTAGTTGTATTTTTTTCACGGTAGAGTAAATCACGTTTCTATTGTGTCTTTTATTTTCAGGAGAATGTTCTCTTGAAACAGAGAGGCAGTAGTTCTATAAAGGTGATAGATTTTGGGAGTTCGTGTTACTCAAATCAAAGAGTGTACACTTATATCCAATCGAGGTTCTATAGATCTCCAGAGGTCATATTGGGCCTCACTTACGGCACTGCCATCGATATGTGGAGCTTAGGTAAGAAAGAATTATTCAAGTTTCTATACATACAAGGTGTCTCTTAAGTGGAGGTCACAAATTCATGGCGTATTCTGTGGCCAAAAATAAGGGTTTTTTGCTATATAAATGTAGGGTCTTAGAGCGTGTCAAAAAGTAAAAATAAAGTTTTGGTTCTAAACCGCTTGAGATAATTTAAACAAATTTGATGTGCATATTTAGTACGACAGTAGGTATGTAACAAAAAATTACCAGCTTTGGAAACTTACCAGTTGCCAAAAAAATATATATCATCATGTATATTGTATTATCTTCACTTTTTGTTGAATGTCCAGAAATCTTTTTCAACATTTTCGGAGTCAGACCCATTTCAGATGTGTCGAATTCCTGGACTTTGAGTATTAGAAGGCCTGAGTTGAAAGAAGCTTTTCTGCATAAAATTGAAGAAGACCCAAACACTAATACTAGGAAGATTGCTGCAAATCTTAATGTCAGTCATAAATTAGTTTGGTCCGTTCTGAATCATCAACAGTTATGCTCGTATCACATATAAAAGGTTCAAGCCTTACTGCCGCAAGACTATCCTGCTCTCCTACAATTTTGCCACTGGACTTTACAAAAAATTGAAGAAAATGTGGCTTCCACGATAAACACGTTTGGACTTATGAAAACTCTAATTGCATAATGTATCAACAGTTTTCTTTGAATATATGGGTAGATATTATTATATCTTGTTGAACCTTACTTTTTACCGCTGCCTTCTACAGACATTTTCTTTTTATGCACGATGGGGTTACCCCACATGTTAGTTTGACTGCTCGTGAATTTTTAAATGAAAGATTCGGTAATAACGTGATTGGACGAGGCACTCAAGAACCTGATCAATCTTGGCCACCTAGATCACCCGATATGGATCTTATTGATTTTGATTGACATTAGTTTACAAGGTTGACATTGAATCTCAGGAGCAATTACGCCAACAAATTATAGCTGGTTGTGACGTGATAAGGGCTACTCCTGGAATTCTTGCACGTGTTTGAGCTGCAATTTCAAGAATTATCTGGAACCACGTAGTTTGGCTGAAGGTGGCCAGTTTCAACATTTGTTATAATAAATCATAATAAAGTAATTCCATTTTATTAATTAATTATTTTGTTATTATTTTAAGTAATGCAATAAATATCGTAAAAATACACTTGATCAAATAAATCAATTTCGTTATTAATCGTGGAATAAAAAAAAGTGTAAAGAACAAAAAGTGAAGATAATACAATGGCGCATATGGTGACCTCTTTTATTTGTAATATTAGACACATTTTTTAATATTTAACACGCTATAGCTGGACAATGGTTGTCCTAAGAATCTGTCATTTATAATAAAACAAAAAAACATAACTGTATACCGTACTACACTTACTATATAAAACATTTATTCTAGGGTGCATATTGGCGGAGCTATACACAGGTTACCCCCTATTTCCTGGAGAAAATGAAGTGGAGCAACTAGCCTGCCTGATGGAGGTACTGGGACCACCGCCCGACGAGCTCATCTCCGTCGCCACACGAAGGAGACTATTTTTTGGTAAGTCTGGCCCTACGTGACCTAAATATTGCGAAAAGCCTATTTATATACATTCGAAACGTTTTCATTATATCCCACTGTTATCAAATCTGTCTGTTGCAGATTCTCGTGGCAACCCCCGTTGCATAACGAATTCGAAAGGCAGGAAGCGGAAACCAGGCTCGAAAAACCTGGCTATGGTGCTGCGCTGTAACGATCCCCTCTTCATTGATTACATCTGCAAGTGTTTAGAGTAAGTATTTTTTATAATTAACATAATAGTTATTCATGTACAAAAAAATGAGAAATTTTAATGAGTAGTTTCTGTTTTCCACCCCAAATGTAATCAAAAGGGAAATTCCATGATTTTTTCAAATACGTGAAATACATGAGAAAAGAATGTACTATTTTAATCGAAATGGGGTTTGTTTTAGATAATTTCATAGAAAAATAAGTCTAAAAACGCTATTTAATTATTTAGTCTGGTCATGCTCCCAAAAAACGATCGCCGTCACAGCGTATACCCGTGACGTCAGACACAGTTCGCAGGTGTATTTAAATACCGCAGTTTGCTTTAGTTTATATACAGAATCGGAAATTGCGGATCTTTACAGAGAAAGTAGAAATTGCCGCTTCATCCCAGGGAAGGTACGGAGTATAAGCGCCGCGGCGCCGTGCATTGGTCATTAGCATTCCCCACTACTACGGTAATCGGTTCGGTATCGCCAACGCCAATTCGCCATTGCAAATCTAACTGTGTAAGGGTTAACAAGTGCTTAAATAGTTATTATCGGTTTAATACTAATAATTAATAAGTAATACAATGTTGATTTATACAACCGAAGAAAAGGTCCGTATAATAAAATGGCGTTTTGCTTGAAATTCTCTTCAAGACACCGTTAATTTATTCATTGTGGCATATGAGGATCGGCCAAGCACTTCCTCTCAAACAATAAATAATATTGTGAAGACTTTTGAAAAATACGGTTGTGTTGTTGGGTTTTGCAGGAAATGTCAAAAAACAAATGATGAACATGCACTTCCTCAATTGTCTCAACAGAGAGAAGTGAATGTTTGTTCATTTGTTGAAATTAATGGACCTTGTTCGAGTAGCCAAATTTCCGAAGAAGTTAATGTTAATCAGCGAACGGTCCGAAATATTTTGCATCGTAATAAATGCAAATGTTTTAAGTTGCAAACAGTACAGGAAATATTTCCCGGGGATAGTATCAGGCGAATGGAATTTTGCGAAACCGTGATGGAAAAGGCTAACGAAAATGAACATTTCATCAGAAATATTTTATTTGATGAGAGTTCTTTTCCACTCCATGGACATCACAATCCTTCCGTCGCTCGATATTGGTCTCGGGAAAACAAACATCTGTATGTGTCCAACCGAACCCAATATCCAGAAAAATTAAATATTTGGGCTGGTATATTGGGTAACAATATTATCGGGCCATTTTTTATCGACGGCAATTTAATGTATGTACGAGTATACGATTTTCATGCTTTCGGACAACGCAGTACATACGTTTAGAAAAGTTAATATGTCATTTGTGATATTATTAGGTGTTATTGTGTTAAATAGCTACTGGTATTGAATGAAGTTGCAAAATAGACTCGTAAAACCACCGGGTAAATGAAAGAAGATTGCATTATGACATGGTCAGGTGATTTCCGGGCTGGTTGCCACGTCGTCGGTTTAGAACACTTGACGTTTCGAGAGACATATCGCTCTCTTCTTCAGAAGTTACTCTGTAAGAGGAGAGTAACTTCTGAAGAAGAGAGCGATATGTCTCTCGAAACGTCAAGTGTTCTAAACCGACGACGTGGCAACCAGCCCGGAAATCACCTGACCATTAACGACAGCCACGGAAGCCTACAAACTGCATTATGACATTATGTATGAATACAGAATACGTTACGAATACGTTACGTTAGTACGAATACCAATACAATACATTTTAATGTAAGCCAAATAAAATAGACAAATTAATAAAAGAGTATTAGAAATCATCTAGTGTAGGTACAATAATATGTTTCTACTAACGAAACGTTACGTGCGGTCCATTGTCGTCATCCCACCAGACATAGACCGGTTTCGGGCTTGTTAGCCCTCATCAGTATGCCATAGGTGAGATGACCGACAATTAAACTGGCTGTTCCTTCATATGTATCTTTACATATAAACTAAGTGCAGGTGAGCTATAAGTGCTCTGCTACTTCTTGCTCCGCCTAAGAGGCTCGACATGCAGCAAGCGACCTACATTACAGCAGTTAACACATTTAAACACAGACATCTCGCCCTGGGTGACGAGGCATTAAATCTATTAATGATACTGCAGGAAACAACTACTCCACAGACTATAATGCTCCGACCGGCATCGAATTACACCTGCAGGATCTGTGTCAACAGCCAAGAGCCCTTGTTGTTGCTGTAATGTAGGTCCTGCAAGTCGAGCCGCTTAGACCGAAAATGAAGTAGCAGACCACTTATATCTCATATGTACAGGGTATTTAAAAAAATGTTACAAACTTTGTCTGGTTACGCAACTTTAGCAAACTAGTTTTGACTTACAGAATTTAATGTCAATAAAGCACCATTTATTATGAGAAGGTTTCTGGCAGTATTGAACACTACTTTTTATTTATTTCAGCTGGAACCCTAAGAAGCGCATGACCCCGGACGAGGCCGTGCGACACCCCTGGGTGCTGGCCGGCACTTCCCAGAAATCCGGGGACCTCCGTCACAGCCATTCCGAGATCAACGTGGCCCACGACAGCCATTCCTCGAGCAGCACCTCGGGCAGCAGCCACTCACGGGTCCATCACAAATGCGTTGTACAAAAAGGTGACAAAGTAAAGGCCAAAATCATAGAGAC
Organism: Monochamus saltuarius; assembly: GCA_025584915.1. NCBI lineage: Eukaryota > Metazoa > Arthropoda > Insecta > Coleoptera > Cerambycidae > Monochamus > Monochamus saltuarius. The sequence goes on from CM046723.1 coordinate 51,894,293, forward strand.
TAGGATACACGACAGCGTCGCGAAGCTGGACACCAACCTGAACGATTCGGGCACCTTCTTGCCCCCCATTCTCTAGCTAACCGCGACGAAAAAGACGTTATGAACTCGCGGGAGGACGTTTTGGGTGTAGTAATGATATCAGGGCTAGAGACGAGTGCCAAAGGCTCTTCGATCGTTGTTTTAGACGTTAGGAGCTACTTCTAGAGTGGATCGTCGACAGGGAACATTTTTAGATAGAACCTCTAATATTTAATGTAGAAAAAGTGTTGAGGAGTAAGCACAAGTATGTTCTAAAAGGTATTCAGAAGGATGTTTGCATCTACAAATTGAAATATATCAAAACTGTGGCAGCGGATATTTACTGATGCCCCTCGTACATATCTTGGTTATACGAGGAGTGTACGAAAAATATACGCTAATGTACAAAGCGGTCACGCGCTTATTTTCCATTTTTTTCTCATCTATTGTTCGGGATTAGAAAAAATAGGTAATAATTAAAGTTGTAAGAATTTAAAAAGCAGAATTACACATGCTACAAAAGCAATTTAATGTCATATTTCCTGAGATATAATTATCAAAGCCAACGAGTCCTAAAATTTGTAGATGAAGAATACTAGCCATTGTAAGTTAAGTAGCTTTGCTATTTCGCGTTATATGATCCCTACAATCGGGTTAGACAGACTTAAAATAGCTAAAGTTATTTGTCGGTTACCTCACCTATACTGATGAGAGCTAATAAGCTTGAAACCGGTATATGTCTGGTGGGCTGCTTGCAGTATGTTTTCATTAGCATTAGCCCATAGTGTAGTTGTTTCCTAGAATTTCCTGAAAACCAATTTTCAAAATTTTATTTTTTAATCCTCTGGAAGATCAGATAATTTCTTAAATTATTAACCTTCATTTGATTGAGCGCCAAACTGCGCAACTTTTCAATTTAAACGTTTCCGCATCTCTTATAATTTGCGGGACATCTTAAATTTGGACCTACCGCTTTTGAAAAAGCGTAACGTATGTCCAAAATGCGACATTCAATGGTCTTTGTAGTATCAAATGTGTTTGATTCTTTCACTTTTATGTCGAATAGTAACGAAGAAAAAGAGGGTGAATGCAATATTTGTGTGACTGCCCTGTATATGTAAATGTAATTTTAATTTGTTGACGTGGATCCTCAGAATCGAAAACTGGCCAAATTGTTCGTTAGTCTAGGAATTTCTAGTACGCCCCGATACTTAAATCCCTTTTCGAAAGTGTTCTTGACAAGGGCCAACGATCTATAAGTAATAAGACCAATAAAATTGCTTTTTAAGGTATTTGAGATAATTTAAGGATATCCGTTACGAATAATAAGATTATTATATTAGAAACAATCATATATTTAGGTATAGTTCTTCTATATTGCAAAATAAATGATAATTTGTCGTGACTGATAATTGCCTAAATGTTCTAAATTAGCGGTTGACCATTGTTTCTTCCATACTCCGTTGGAACCTAAAATTATTATTATAGTTTCTACAGGGCGTCCCGAAGATAGGAGACAATATTTCTCCAGAGCAGTTCATGTCACAAAAGATAAGTTTCTCTTCATACGTAATATAAACATGGATCCACATTAATGAAGATTTTTTCTAAATAATTCCGGAACTACTTGAAATAAATTTTGTAACTGACTTTTACGTGCTCATCCGCCACTGTCAACAAAATTTACAAATGTTTATCGCATTAGTCTTAACCCGAGGGGTAGGGGGGTGAGAGGGGTAAAATGTACTACATATACTTTACACATATACATATACTTTATTAAGCTTTGACTTTTGACTGACAAATCTGAAATTTTAGGTATTTTTTTTTTAAATAACGGTAGGTACCTACTCTTGATTCATATTGACCGAATGCTCCATTTGCTGTCAGTTATCGTAGTTTTAGAGTTTGTATTCAATGAGATTTTTGCTGTAATTTTTTAAGTTTATTGCGCAAATTGTACTATTGACAAGTTCCCTAGGCTCTGCTGAAGATGGTAACAATTTATTTTGTATAAAATCTTCTATATATGTCCCCGCAAATAATAAATTTTTGTATATAAAACAATCTGGAGAAATATTGCACCCTAATTCTAAGACACCCTGTATTGTCTTCTTAGCTGTGATCGTAAAGGAATTTTAGAAAGTATAGACGAGTCAGCCAAAAATGTATCGAACTTAGAAATTAGCTATTCATTGAGTGTCTTGTGATTGTTTCCTGGTCTTCTCATTTCGTCTCCTTAGCTGCCTGTATTAATTTTACGTAAAAACTTTTTTACATCTTAGTTTAGCTCGTAATTTTATGTTTTCAATAATGTTGTAACACTGTATGTATTGTATCATTGTGCATGCACCCTATACAGGATGACGCTAAATCAGCAGTGAATAGACTGTTTCTGGTTTTACAGAAACTAGAGATAAGGATATCGAGCTGGGTCCTGTATAATAGCATAAGGACATCTGTAAATCCCCAATGTGATATATACTGATAATATTGTACGTGTAGATTAGAATTAGTACCCTGGCCTAGTTCAGAGAAGTTTACAAGGTATTACATAATCAAACTAGATCCTTCGGTTAGACCACGGACATTGCACTTTGATAAAATTGATAATAATATTTTACACTAATATATAACACAATGTTAATAATTTGTTTGCTTAACTATCGTAAATTGTAATAAAATATTGTTGTAAGTTGTTAAATAAGACTGAAAGTATACAGTTGACGAGTTTTATTACCAAAACCCCTTTCCAAGGTTTACAGAGGAATGTTGCCGTGTTTCTTTTTGGGATTTCTCAGCTGTTTCGTCTCCAGTAAGTCCAGGTCTCTGCACAACCTCCATCTTGTCGTTCTGGGTTCGATTATATCATCAATGAAACCTATAAAATAAATATATGTTGAAAAAACTTAAGATTTTAGTCTAAAAATACTTTATTTGAAAATATGGGTGTTCTACATGCTCTATGATAACTTTGGCAGATGGTAGATGTTTTTCCTTATATGAACACATGTCCGATTCCTTTTTATTTAGAAGTTACAAGAATTGTAAAAAAATATAATTTCACATTTCAATCAAAGTATCCTGACATAAAAGTGATGGTCGCTCTAATAATTATTATTATTTGTGTCATTTTGTTTGTTTACAAAATGCATTTACTTACAACTGAAAAGTATGCAGATTTTCTCTGTATGTATATGATGGGTATTCCAATGCGAACGCCAGACAGGCAACCCGAAAATACCGATGAAGATACCCAAATAGACATCAACCAGTTCACACACGCTTTAGTGCATCATTTCTTAGACTTTAAAATGAAAGTAACCTCGCTACAAAAAAGGCCAGTCGACCTACCGAGGTGAATGTACAAAATGAAGAAGAGGTAATAGATGCTGTCATTGACAACTCTTCAATTAGTGTTCGGCGTACAGCAAGTAATCATCATTTGTCATCCAATTTTGTATGGTGTGTATTTCAATAATGTATGATGTATGTATCTTAGGGGGCGGCATATTATTATTAAGCAGGCCGCATTTGCGCCCAGGAACGACTTACGTTGGTAGGCCCTAACTACTATTCAGTGCAGGAATGAGGGAAACCTGGAAAACCTATTAATTAGGGGGGTAGTCAAATATCAACCGGTATCAATCTCTCACATTGACACAAGCTAACATTATTCCACCCTACCATACCCGTAGAGAGGGTGCCTATCCTCTCCACGAATATAGCTTATATACGGTATACCGGCAGCTGGGCGCAAACCAACTCTGATCTAGTCACCTCGATTCAAGTACTGACGCCTTAAACCGCGCGACCACTGACCGACCGAATCGCTGGCAAATCGATAAACAGGAAGAAAGGCGTCGGCAGAAGAAAAACTTTAGGCGGGAAGTGTGTACAGCCCACCATATTACATAGTGTTTTGTAAAACTACAGCAGGTTCAAATAAAAAATTTACTTTTTCTTATTTATTTAGTGAAATCTTTTGAGACTTATATATACATAGTATTAACTAAATTGGACAGGTTATCCTCTACATTTTGCTTAATGAAGATAGGAGAGAGGCCAAGTCGGCGTATGCCAACATATTTGAGATCAATACCTGTTGAAATAACGGTAGTCAAACTACACATAATTCCTCCAGGATTTACATTATATATCAATAAATATTATTGTATACCTACTGTTACAAAAATTGTTAGATTCCTTGCATCATTCATTTGATAGCGACAAATATTTTTTAGATATATTAAAAAATAAGAAATAGCGTGGTATAGCGCCTGTCCCATTATAACTACATCATAGCAGATAGCTGCTAGCTTTGAGTATAGCGTATATAGTCAAGGCTACTAGTTACTCAATGCAATTTATTCTTACCTTAGCTTCTGTACAAAATTTAGGTAATTATTCGTGCACAAATATTACAAAACAGATATTTCCTTAAATACGTAGATGTAGCTTTGTAATGCAACCTACTTAATAATATAATATGTCGCCCATTCTTCCGCACAAGTCTCCGATTTCTGCACTAAACTGCATTTGAAATAATTATCCTTATTTTCTCATTTGGCATCTTGTAAACACTTAAAATTACAAAACAAAAAAGTAAACTGAATATGACGAGTCATGTGTAACAAGTTGAACTTATATAGGTTATGCCAATTATATTTCATCATACTATATATGTTTCTCTAGAAGTGTTTGTTATGCTGGAATGCACTAAAGTGCACTTTTATTTGTATATTTATGTTGTAAAACATGATCTGGGAGGAACGATTTAAAGCGATGTTCCAATATTAAACACATCAAACGAAAAGTAGTACAACTGAAATTAATGAAGAGATTTAAAGATGCTGTCGTTAATAAAATTAAAAAAAAAATAGATTTTTTCATAAAAAGGAAAGATGTAGATAGATAGTATTAGATTTTAGTTTAATAAACCTGCTAGTACAATTGTTTTAAAGGATCGTAATGGACTTAGAATTTCCTGAAGTTTATTTATGTAATAAAAAGCATTTTAACTTCGCTTATTTTTACGTTAATGCATTTATTATTGACCTGTATTACCCCTTCCCCCATTTTCTCTCAATATTTCAGCATGAAGTCGATTCCTCTTGACTCAAAAACAGTATTTTCAAGATACTTCAAAATGAATAAATTATGTACCTTTTTGTGCTGCAGGAAACGGACTGCCAAACGCGTCTATATACTCCGCTTCTCGCTTGTCCAGATCAGGTTTTCCCCTGTACAAAATCGTCACTGCACCTTTGGCACCCATCACGGCGACTTCTGCCGAAGGCCAGGCGTAGTTTATGTCTCCTCGGAGATGTTTAGAGGACATTACGTCGTAAGCTCCACCGTAGCCCTAAAAAGTTACATGCTATATTAAAGATCCCAAAATTTACGTTACCTTTTAAAAGCCCAAATAAGTAATCTGTCATCCTATTTCACCAAAACATTAGGAAGTTACATAATATGAGTTTTTATAGCCAAACTTCTCCTGACCTATTAAGGCTGTAATGTTCGCAATTTTACAAAGCCGTTTTTAAACGTCCACGCGCTTTGATATTTCTCCTCAAGGAAAATTCGTATTAAGATGGAGCAAGTTTTAATCAATTAATAAAAGTCTATTTTACTAGACAGCAGAGCCATATTTTCAAAAAAAAAAAATAGATCTGAACAATATTTCGGTCGCAATATTGCCCACATTTAGGACTGCGGTGAGACGTCGTTAGGCACTATTATAAAAAAAGATAGCTGTAGGCTAGTAAATCAAGTCTTCATATAGAAGACAATTGCCTCAGATTTCAATTTTTTGCATTTATATTCATGAAATCTGTCCGCCAAGAAGACATGTTTTGCTAAATTTCAGCATACAATTGCCTAACTTACAGGGACACAAAGTTAAATTTGCCGTTGAAGGTGCTGATGGGCGGAGCCTGATAAAAGCTACACTGTTTGGCCGAACATTATACCCTTAACTCGAATACCTATTTATGAAGAGGAAAGTGATTAAAAGTTACTAGGTCGTTTTGATACACAATTCTTATGTAATAAAACTTTGCCAAAATATTTTTTCTCTACTTTTGAATTATTGTTGTTGTAATAGGTTTATTCCGTGAGTTTTTTTTATGGTTTTTATGAGTTTTTGTATAGTGCTCGATATTCTTATTGTCCTTAAAATCTCATATGATTAACTTTTTGGGTTTTCGACACATAAGAGGTTGAAATTGGTGCTAGTCTAAAAAACGATGATGTCATTATACGCAATTTCAAACTGAGGATCTACCGATAATATGCTTAACACCCCCTACACCCTGAGATGTACTGTGTTGCTAATATTTTAGTATAATATGTTCAACTGAAGTTGGGCACCAAGGATGTGCAAATTAAATCTGTTACTGGTAGTTACCAGTTACCTAGGTCATAGCTTAATAACCCGAAAAATCAGTACAGATCAAATAACAGCACGTCCGTGGAAGCCTATAAACCACTATTCCAAATTAACTTGCCGAAATTTCACCCAATAATTCTTCTATACTTTGCCACCCTGGTATCTCGCTCATCTGATATCTGAATACTTTGAAACTTTGGTGGTGAATATATAGCTATAAAGTGAGTCTTTAGATGTAGCCATATTTAATTATAGTTAGAGGCGTCCGATTCTAAGATGGAGAAAGGGGGTCAATTTAAAAAAAAAGTATTAGCAATTTTTTTTTAACGAACTAGTAAGATATTCTTAATCAGCACCTTTAGAAACTCGCTTGTACAAGATTACATCGTTGTGGGTTCAAAGGTGTTTGAGATATGGGCCGCCGAAAAACAATTTTTTTCAACTTAAAATAATTTGTATCTGTAAAACGGGCTCTCAAATTGAAAAAATGTATTCTTTATTTTTTGTTCAGAATAATGTATTGTACTGGTATGAGATGATTCTACAACAAAATAATAATTTTTTTAATAAGGCAAAAATTCTAATTTGTACATAGGTAGGTACATACATTTTTGACGTATTAACTTATTTACATTCAATAATACATTGACACTTGCAATAACTTCTGTTTTCATGGCTTACTTAGGTTTTTATTGAAGATTATTTTTAGAAAAATTTAGAATTTTCATCTTTTTTGCTTTTGGTCAATTAGCAAACAGATAATATGTCCGAAGCATTTGTATTTATTTTTGTAAATTTTGCAACAATGTATTGCTTAAATTTTTTTGTTTGCACTCATATTGAATCAAAGACGCAGTACACAAGACGAATAATACTCCGAAAGTACATGTAAAGGTACGGATTCGCTGGAGTGACTGCGGCTGCGCCTAACGACTGCGACTCGTCGCCGACCAATAGGCAGTCTAAATGCTGTAGTTAATGAGAACATTCAGACTGTCTATTGGCTGGCGACGAGTCGCAGCCGCAGTCGCACCAGCGAATCCGTACCTTAAAAAGTATCGGGTCGAGTGCAATCGCTGGGCATATGCGTATAGTGACGTAGCGATTGGCCACGCCCCATTCTTGCGCGGTGAAGTTTTGTAATTAATTTGAAGGTACTAAACGTGCCAATAAAATTGTGATATTTTGCAGATCCATTATTTTTTACTTGTGCTTTCGACTTATGAAATAAAAAAAATGTTGTACAAGTCTATTATACCAAATCGTTTCTGTTAGGAAAAATTAGAAAATATATAATATTTACCTTTCTTGTAATCACAGTCAATTTAGGAACAGTAGCTTCAGCGAAAGCATAAAGCAATTTGGCACCATGCCGAATAATTCCTGAATGCTCTTGAGTTACTCCGGGCAAAAATCCCGGTACGTCAACCAAAGTGATGATGGGGATATTGAAGGCATCACAGAAACGGACAAACCTTGCTGCTTTCACAGAAGCGTTAATATCCAAACATCCTTGAATCAGTAAAAATACAACATTGACCTGTGAATATTTCCTACTAACCAAAACTAACTTATAACAGTGCTAACCCCAAAAGGCAAAGGTATTCAAAACATCAAGACAAGTAATAACTTTTGTCATTTCAACATGAAATTATTATGCATTTTTTACTATAATTGCTTCAAGAATTCAGACGTCTTACGCCATACGAACAAATGAATAATTCATTATATTTTCTAAATATTTAAGAAACTGCAAGTGATAATATTAAAACTATATACTACACAAATTACAAAAAATGATTGTTTTTAACGCGACGAACTATCGAGAATTATCTATGTTAACAATAGAAACAATTACGTAACGTCAGCCGTGAAGCCGTAAGTTCTTGCTGCAACTATAGATATCAATAATATTAAGTGAGTCTAACCATTTTGTAGATATTGCCCACCAGCGTTGAATTACACCCACAATATTTTACCCATACTTTTGTTATTATTAGCTTTACAGTAAAAATAATTGATGAGCATATTCTACATGTAAGGAATAGCTGTTGAGTCCAAAGAGTTGAGTCAAATTCATTCTTAAACCAGTGTAAATGCCAATTGTGTAGAAATATCATACACGTACCGTGTTACGAAAGCCCTAGGACAAAATCACCATCAACACGAACATTTCAGCATCAAATTGGAAAAGAATGTTTCTGGTACATAAAATTCAGCCTCATACGGTTTAATTACAAATGAATAACATATATATTATTACCTGCTGCTACTTTTGGTTGATTTCCAACAATCCCAACAGCTCTTCCATTCATCCTACCAAATCCTATGATGATGTTCTTGGCAAATTTTGGCATAATCTCGAAGAAATCTCTTTCATCTATAATACTGAGAACCACGTCCAGCATATCGTAAGGTGTGGTGGTTGAAGGAGGAATGATTGTATCCAAAGCTGGAACATCTTCGTGACTACAACAGATTGTTTGATGACTGAATGAAGTTTGTGAAGTACGCCATGTAAAAAATTACTCGATATTGACTTCGTAAAATGATTATTATAGTATATATCTCAAGAAAATTGATGTTTTCGGATAAATTTGGCTAACACAGATAATGATATTTATCAGAAGCTAGGGCTAAAATTTAGTTTACATGGCATACTTTATGCATCCCTCTTTTACCATGGATCGTCACACGCTCTAACAGGTGGGGGGAATTGGTTAGATTGCGGAAGGAATCCCATGAAATGTCTAAGTTGCAAGAGCGCATCCACATCGTTATTGAATGAGTTATGAGCTACTCCAGAGATTGAAGTGTGAGTTTTGGCACCGCCTAGTTCTTGCTGACTCACATCTTCATTAGTGACAGACTGAAAGAATTTCATATGTAACATATTTAACAAATTTCCTAAGATATAGAAAACTTAGCAAATTACAAGATAAACATGAATTTAATTTAACAATAACATTGATATCCAAACAAATATGCTTTACTCATTGACAGTCGTATGGAAATGTAAATAATTAATATATTTATCCACGACCACTATATTAAGAAGGTCCGTCTGTTTTCGTGGATTAAAGGCATATTAAAACAATATAGTGGATTAGAGGTCATAATACCACGCTTATATTTTATAGCATTTTATTTAGAATTATTGTTATGGACATTAAGATTTAACTCAAAAAAGATCTTGTCATTTTGACTGTGATTATTTAAATTCACTAGATGAGGAATTTCTGAAGGACTGGGGACTGGAGGACTCTTTCTGCTACCGTAGTCCATTTCCAACTACCAGCAGCATATCACCCCTTTTGAAAACGTTTGCGAAATTTTGTTGATGCCTGCATGTTGTGCAGTACAGTTTCCAGTCACATGTCGCAAGAAAAATATCCCACCGGTATTTTTAGGTCGCAGATTGATGTATTTTCGACACATTTCTACCTGAACCTGTAAATATTTCCCATCCGGTGCTGTTTTAAAAAATCTTTGATTTGGTTTCTCTCCAGTATCTTTGCCTTCTTTGGTTTATAATTTATTGATTCTACTCTTCATTTATAAAGTAAGTTTACCATTCTTCGAATTATCAATATTGATTTTAGCATGGAATATTTTGTCCACATCGAGGAGGCAGCAAACCGTTTCTCCACATTGAAAAAGTAGGATAGTAGCACCTCTTCTGTAATTGTTTCTTCTCCTATGCCTTTTTTTTTCGCCAGTTATCGAATTCTACCAATTTCATCTCGTTTACATTTTTGTTTTTTGTTGGTAATAGACGTAATGTTGCAAACACGGAATTCCAGGAAACAACTACTCTGCGGGCTAATGCCCCGACCAGCATTGAATTACACCTGGAAAACCTATAGCAACAGCTAGAGTCATTCGTCAGACGCCCACCAGACATATACCGGTTTCGAGCTTATTAGCTCTCATCAGTATGCCATAGGTGAGGTATCCGACGAATAATCCTAGCTGCTTTCGTCTGTCTAACCCGACAGAAGGGACCATGAGTACGCGGTGTAGAACTAACTACATCTATCGGCCGTTCGCTACTCCATGCCGGACTGAAAATGTCACAGACACGAAGCGTTCTACATGCAGTAGACACCATTGAAAGCTGTCGACCTTTATCGCGATCGGCGAGAAACGATATTTTGCAAACACGGAATTCCAGGAAACAACTACTCTGCGGGCTAATGCCCCGACCAGCATTGAATTACACCTGGAAAACCTATAGCAACAGCTAGAGTCATTCGTCAGACGCCCACCAGACATATACCGGTTTCGAGCTTATTAGCTCTCATCAGTATGCCATAGGTGAGGTATCCGACGAATAATCCTAGCTGCTTTCGTCTGTCTAACCCGACAGAAGGGACCATGAGTACGCGGTGTAGAACTAACTACATCTATCGGCCGTTCGCTACTCCATGCCGGACTGAAAATGTCACAGACACGAAGCGTTCTACATGCAGTAGACACCATTGAAAGCTGTCGACCTTTATCGCGATCGGCGAGAAACGATATTTTGCAAACACGGAATTCCAGGAAACAACTACTCTGCGGGCTAATGCCCCGACCAGCATTGAATTACGTAATGTTGCTTCTTGGGCTTCTTACTGGATTTGAGTCAGAATGAAGAAATTCTCATCATCCTCACTCATTTTTTGTGTCGATTTTGTACTTTTTTGAGTCTTTTTGGCAAAATAAACAAACGCATTTCAAAGAAACGATTCCAAGTTATAGTATTCAGCTGACAATCAATATTCTTTCTCTCTCACACGGCTTCCACTCTCCTAATTAACCGGTCTTGACCGCGGTCGTGGTTAAAACGTTAAATTACATTCGGGAAATTAACGAAAAAATCTCTCGGCTGCGCCTCGACTGTCCATTTTTTCTCGTGGATTAAAGGCTTGTTAATTCCCTTATATAATTAATAATGTCACAGAATTTGCCCCGCTCGCACCCAATTTGACGACTGGGGTTAGCGAAACGCTAGATTGCCCCGATCGCCCCTACGCGATTCTGGTAAACAAACAAATAATGACGGATATCGAGGCGTGACTGGAAATATGAGGAATCGACGAGAAGCGTTCGAGTCGTTCGAGAAAATGGATCTAGAGATGCTAGAAAATACCTGGAATATTCGTTTGGTCTATAAAAGGAGAATAAACGGCCGAGTCAGTCAGTCTTAAATTATAGTCTTGAATTGGAGTGTTTAGTTGGAAATTACCTACCCGGAGATTCAGAGCGATTTAGATAACGGTTAATTAAATAGTGTTTAGTTGAGTTAGTATTCGGTAGTGTACAGAGTGTTATTAAAGATAAGGGATTAATTAACGGATTGTTTTTCTGGCAGTAAGCAAAATTCGGATTGGGAAATCCGTGACAATAACTATTTTTACAGCATTCACTATATAGAAAAGTTCAAATAAGTTATAGAGGGTGTAAGTATACCTAAGTGAAGATCAGTGTTCAAAGGGTGTGCCTCAGAATATTAATCTGATATTAACGATAGAAAGTACAGCGATCTACTGGCAGGACAGATATCGCTCATTTGAGTAGTTTGAAATACTGAATATATTAGGGTATCCCTATGTCAATGACATCTGATGCCCTAATCTAGATTAACACCTACTATGATATGCCATCAATATGATAAATGGGCAAAAACATACGGTCAACATTAATTTGGCGAAACGAGAATAAGCCATTTCATTTCATTACATTTATTTAGTTTAAGTATAGCTTTTAGAGAATGTCGTCATAATATAAATTTATATAAAATAAAATTTGTATATGGAGCAGTGTTGTGCTTTATTGAGTTTAATTTTAAAGTGAAATTTTTCGCCTTTCTCAAATAATGAAATCTTACAACAAAATCATTCATGTAGGTATTATTATTTAGGATATGAAGGATATGAATAACTTAGCAAAGAGCAATAAGCTTATGTATGTTTTACCTTTACTACATCAGGCCCTGTAATAAAAAGATATGATGTATCTTCAACCATAAAAGTGAAGTCGGTTATAGCAGGAGAATATACAGCGCCACCTGCGCATGGTCCCATTATGAGTGATATCTAAAATAGAATTGTAGTGAAAAAAAGGGTGGGAAAGAACAAAAATGGATATATGTATGATAATATATAAAACGGACATTTATATTTCTGCTTGCCTTTGCAGTACTCAGTTTTATAAAGGGTGATTCAGAAATTATCTAAAAAAAATTTGGGAATAGATGCGTCATGAAAAATGGAGTTAATATCGTAAAAAAAATGTTTGTAAAATCTTTTAGTTAGTTTCCGAGAAAAAAATTATTGAATTTCTAGTAGTCTCCACCTTTACATCGCTGGGCTCCTGTAGTCTTAGCCAGGGGATTTAAAATATCCTATTACTTATCGTATTAACTTTTTTACATTAGTTTTTCAAATATCAAAAATGGCTTACGTGTATAGCAACTCGCAGTTGATGGGTATCGTTTTAATTTATGGTGAAATGAAAATTCTTTAACAGAACGATATCCTGGTAAACGTGCCAAATGCAGCTACTTTTACAACGGTGTGCAGCGAGTGCAAGTATAGTGCAAACACAGGCGTGGCGCGGGAAATTTGCTACCGAATTGTGGGAGATGGAGGTCCAGGGCGTCCACGGCGTATTGCAGCAGATGAGGAACACATTTAAGAGAATTCTCTAATATATGTACTAGGAAAATCACTCAACAAGTTCAACAAATGTCTCAATCAGCAGTGTGACGCAAGACTCAATTATATCCGTAGCATGTACAGCGTGTACAAGGGGATTGGACGAGGAGGACCGGTGCCATGGCCGCCACGATCTCCTGACTTTAAATCATTTGGACTTATTTTCTGAGGATATTTAAAAAACGAAGTATATTGCACTTAAGCGGGCAGTATTGATGATGTATGTAAACGTATTATAGCTGCTGCCAATAACTTACAAGTTCAAAACGGACGAGAAGCTAAAACATTTGTGTTAGTTTGTAGAATAACTGGGTAAGACGGATCAAAAATTTTGTTGTAACATCAGATATGGCAAACTATTTCAGTAATTAAAACCACAAATACATTCTGTTAATAATTAATAACAACAGCAGCAAAAGCAGTTGAATTTGCTGCATTAAAATAGGTGTTGTAAAATGTAATTTGTGTTTTTCCATGGAAGTTTCTTTGAATTTTTTATCCGTTCGCCGATTATACGCCTTATCAGGTTTTACAATGGACCAGTTGCCAGTGCCGTGCGGAAGTGCATTTTTAAATCTTTTTTAACTGCTTTTTTAATTTTATTTTTACAAAATTGTATTTGTAAAGCTTCACATAAAATTAGTGCGGTTGCATTGGTACTGCAGAAAAGTTATTAAAAAGGGCGCCGTATTCTTGAAATAGTGTTTTCTACAAATAAAAATAATTTTAGACATTTAATAACTGAATAATCTAGGGTTTAGCAAATAATAGGAATGTTAACTCATCCCACCTGCAAATATTCAAAGATACTGAAGTAAAGCGGCGAGAAATACGGATGACTTTTGCAACGTTCAGATAAACTTAACAGTTACGCCTTTGTACTGCAGTTGTATGGCAGAAGCTAAAAGCATTTTAGCTTTTAAGAACCGTTTTACACACAAGAGATTTCTTCCGAAAATTAACGAAAATTATGGGCAAATTTTTGCGAAGAATTTTTATTAAAGTTTGTATGTACCTATATTTCAGCTATCTACATTACTTTACAAATTGCCAGACTGGAGATTTGCGCAGATTCTGCCGCACTTTCTCGATTATAATCATAAAAATATTGAACATATTCTATACTTTTACGAATAAAAATTTCCATTAAATTATTGTTATAACAGATAAAAAGTTTCACGAAAATTTTTAGCAAAATTATGAGATAAAGTTTTGCTATAATTCTTGTGTGTGTAAAACGGTTCTACCATTCCTTTTCCAACAATTATACAAGGACCAATCAGAAAACAGCTTTTTGACAGTAAACAGAAGATTCACAGTTTTGCAGGTTAAGTTTTTAAATTAGATTCTAATTTAGATATTTAGTTTAGAATTGAATTGTTTTAAAAAAATTAATGAAGAGGACTGTTTGGTTAAGAAACAGTTACTTTTGCTGCTCTTATTCGCAGCGACGTCAATATGTATAAAAACTATATGTACATGCAAAAAAAATGAAAAGAAGAACTCGGAGATGGTACGACCTATTAACCGCAGAAAGTACATGCAACGTGATTTCTATAATTTATATAAAGAAATGCGAAGTAAAAATGCCGATTATTTTTTCATTACACCCGAGTGGCAATGTTTGATGACTTGCTGAAATTAGTGGGACCTTATTTAACCAAACATTCAAATAGACCATTCCTGCAGATTGTAGGCTTTTAATTACTATTCAGCAAATGATAAAAACCAATTTCCGTTCCATAGATAGGGACGTAGTTGACAAAAACATAAATGCCGTTACTTAATAGTACATTCAACAATTTTGTTTAGATGAGTTCTGAATCACCCTGTATGTATAACAGCATACGGAGTGTCTTATTCATGGGCGCCCGCAATGATAGGGGAGTAGGAGCCGTCGCCCTCGCTTGAGATTCTAGATCTTTGCCATTTTTTACAGATATTTCCATGAAAGTTAGATATTCCATTCGCACTTACCTGCGGTACTACCCCTGAAGCCAGTACATTCCTCTGGAAAATATCCGCGTATCCAGCTAAGGAAGCCACCCCTTCTTGTATTCTAGCCCCACCAGAGTCGTTCAAACCCACGACGGGAGCTCCAACCAACATTGCTTGATCCATGATTTTGCAGATCTTCCAGGCATGGGCGCTGGACAAGCTGCCTCCAAATACAGTAAAGTCTTGACTGAAGACATAGACAGGCCTTCCGTTGACTAGGCCGTGGCCTGTTATGACAGAATCTCCTGGAAACTACAAATAAAATAATTAGTTCGTTTTGTAATTTATTATTAACTGAGTTACCTTCTGTTTGTCCATTCCAAAATCGGTACAAGTGTGTTCAACGAACATATCATATTCCACGAAACTTCCATGGTCACAGAATAGTGTTATTCTTTCTCTCGCTGTTAGTTTTCCCTTAAAACATATATCAAAGATTCGATTTTAGAAGATGCATTGATAAAAGTTAGTCATAATTTATTGAAATAAAATTCCAATATAAAAAAATATTGAACGCCAATGAGTTGTTACTATAGTACATTTATAGACAACCAACTATACACACACCTGTATTGAGTGTTACCTAACTTGAAAAATTATTGAAAATATTGATTAAGTACATAGTATTTTAAAAAATAAGGAGGTATATTAAAATAAGACTTCTCCAATGAGAAATATAATAATTCTGAAACTCAATATTCCTTTTATTTAAATTCACCAGACTTACTAATATTTTACATCCCTACTACACCTACAAGGCAAACCATTAAGTAATAATAATATTTAATCATCCTTATCTTTGACCTTCCAACTTTATTATTTGAGAAATTATTGCAATTTCGTAATTTAATAATAATACAATTTATAGAAAAGCAGTTTTTGAACTTATTATTCGAGAATTAAATACAACTATGTAATTACCCTGGTCCTAAGCATACACCCGTAGTTGAAGGTGAACTAGGTACCGGATTTTTGTACTTACTTTTTTGTGTTGCGTATCTATTCGCTTTTGCCCACCTCCTAATAGAGCTTCACTTCTTTTCTGTTTGATCCGTTCAGCGATTTTGAGTGTATGAGTAGCCGAACTGGAATATCTCAGCAATTTTTTGGTGGCACATATTTTTGTATAAAATGAAGCAGTACTGTTTAAAACACGAAAGGACATTGCTTAGTGTCTGCGACTGTATAACAGTCACCCAGAAACTGGTTTATCTCGTAAACATAGCTTGATAGATAAACGTTGTTGCTTGGTTTGTTGACCAGTTATTACTTTGTCAGTAATTTGATTCAGATACCCTAATTCATTAATAATTTGTTTATTATTTAATGTAATGACTCTGATCATTATGATTATTGGATAATTGCTAATAATCCGTCTTTGGATATGCATATTTCGAGTAGACAAGATGAAGCGATAATGGAT
Source organism: Monochamus saltuarius (assembly GCA_025584915.1). Lineage (NCBI taxonomy): Eukaryota > Metazoa > Arthropoda > Insecta > Coleoptera > Cerambycidae > Monochamus > Monochamus saltuarius. Next base: position 51,910,827 of record CM046723.1, read on the forward strand.
TAGACTAAGCTATTATAAAATCTGTACAAAATTAGAAAGTATTTAGTAAACAGTCGAAAATTCAACTTCAAATTTATTTTTTTATGTTTTGTAATTTTTCTTAGGCAACCAACTAAACTCTTATCGTGTATTTCTAGTTAGAGTATGACAAAACTACAAAAACCTAATAATAAAATTAAATTTAAGAAGGTAAGTAATTATGTAAGTTTATCCTTACAGTAAAATTTGTAGATATATACGTGTTTAAAAATGTCAACCTATTTGAATTCAAAATTAATTGAAACAATTGACTGTTTAATGTTGAATAAGTATATAACTTATGCATGTTATGTTATGTGTTGTACATATTTATATAATTTTATTTGTTTACTAAGTGCTTCGTCGACGTACCTAATTTATCTTCCTTAATAGAAATATAAATAAGTTTATACGAAAATAGACTACAAATCTATATTTGAAAAATGCCCCCATTACTGCTCAGTGTAGCCAATGTAAAAAGAGAGGTCAATGTCACCGCACTACCAACCTCAACAGTAAATTTGTCTTCTGTCTTCTGTCAGGTCTTTCTGACAATTCTGACTTGTCTTTTGTGTACTTGCGTTGAAGACCAACGGATATTATTTCATTTCACCCATTTCAATCATACACAACCAATAATTCCAATTTTTACAATGTATTTGGGTATTAAAATATATTGACGTGAGCCGCAGAACAAACAGAGTAAGCAAAAATAAGGCAGTAATCGATATTTTTGGAAGCCAACCGGTGGTAAAATAGAAAAAATGGAGGCCCTAATTCCAGTAATTAATAAACTGCAAGACGTATTCAACACCGTAGGATCGGACTCGATCCACTTACCACAAATCATAGTTTTAGGATCCCAGGTAATTAACCTCATCAATTTCATTGTCTATGACATAACCTAATTTCCTTGTTTAATTTTAGAGTTCAGGGAAGAGTTCTGTGATTGAGAGTTTGGTGGGCAAATCGTTTTTGCCAAGGGGTACCGGAATTGTTACCAGACGACCTTTAATTTTGCAACTAGTTTACTGTCCAATTGATGATAAAGAACATCGTAATGCTAGAGATGGTGAGTACAGAAACTGTTCAAAAGATAGTTATTTAAATAATATAGTTAATGAAAGATTGAAATTGTCAATTCTTGGTCACAAATCATAACGAAATAAATTTTTAATAATTTTTAATAACCCTTTTATTTAAATATTTCCAATACTAATATATTTACCTTCTATTCTGAATACTTCTATCACACAAATCTCTTATCACTCAGATAATCTTTTATTTATGCATTTTTTCTATTTATAATATTTCTTACAATACATTGCCTTTTAATAAATTACACTTCCTGCTTTGTTTACAAATAACTTTTACTAAATAGTTATTTAAATGTTTATATTTGATAACTTTAAATGTGTTAGTCAACTAGTCGAGTAATACAGTTACGAATATATTAATAAACCATTCTGATATTTCGAATTAATATTTAATGTTATTCCAAAGCAAAACAATTATCATAACTGATAAATTTCTTGACAAAAGAACAAAGCAGTAGTAGAAACAAGTAATGATAACTAATAGATTGATAAGTATGTACTATCTCACCGATTTTTCTCAAATAAAGTTATGTGTTTTATTGCAAAAGAAACTCTTATAGTTATCAGGAGTATTAGATTGAACGATGTTTAAAATACTCAATTATGAAGTGAAAATTGTCACTACAAATTAAAATTTGTTATTAGGTACTATTTAAATATTCAGTAAATCAGCAAATAAACTAATCTTAAAAAACTGTGTTTATTTTTCACCAATGAATCAATTAACTCATATGATATTCAGGAACTGTTGAAGTTGAGGAATGGGGTGTCTTTTTACATGCAAAGAATAAAGTATACAGGGATTTTGACGATATTAGAGTCGAAATCGAGGAAGAAACAGCTCGTATGGCTGGATCTAATAAAGGGATTTGTTCGGAACCTATTAACTTGAAAATTTATTCCACGAGAGTAGTCAATTTGACTTTGGTTGACTTACCTGGAATCACCAAGGTGAAAAAAGTCATTAGTTTTACATTCAGTTTCTAGATAATGTATTTTAGGTACCTGTGGGGGATCAACCTCCAGATATAGAACAACAAATTCGTGAACTAGTTTTAAAATATATCGCAAACCCTAACTCGATAATTCTAGCTGTAGTCACCGCAAATACAGACATGGCAACTTCGGAAAGCTTAGCTATCGCCAAAGATGTAGACCCTGACGGTCGCAGGACGTTAGCTGTAGTCACCAAATTAGATTTAATGGATGCAGGTAAATAATTTATGATCCAACGTTGATCGTTAGACCACTGAAAAAAAGAAAATTTTTATTTCAGGAACTGACGCTATTGATATTTTGTGTGGTAGAGTGATTCCAGTAAAACTGGGAATAATCGGTGTTGTGAATAGGTCACAACAAGATATTATGAATAATAAGAGTATTAAGGAATCGCTTAAAGATGAAGCTACGTTTTTGCAAAGCAAATACCCCACTTTATCTGCGAGAAACGGCACGCCTTACCTAGCAAAAACTTTAAATAGATTACTCATGCACCATATAAGAGACTGCTTACCTGACTTAAAGGTAAGTAGTGTTAATCTATTTACCTTATAATCTATGAGAATTGCATTTTAGACCAGGGTTAATCTTATGATATCTCAGTACCAATCGCTTCTCAATTCTTACGGAGAAGATATTTCTGATAAAAGTAAAACGTTGCTGCAAATAATAACTAAATTTGCTTCTGCGTATTGCTCGACTATTGAAGGTACGGCTAGAAATATTGAGACTACGGAGCTGTGTGGTGGTGCTAGGATATGTTATATTTTCCATGAAACTTTCGGTAGAACACTGGATTCCATACATCCTTTGGCCGGTTTGAGTAAAATGGATATACTAACAGCCATAAGGTAACAGAATGATTGGACTGTAATATTTTTCCAGGTCTTGTTGCTGAAGTGTTTAAATGTGGTTTGTAGAAACGCAAATGGTCCACGTCCGGCTCTGTTTGTACCAGAAGTGTCATTTGAACTACTAGTCAAACGACAAATTAGAAGGTTGGAAGAGCCATCCTTAAGATGTGTAGAGTTGATACATGAGGAAATGCAAAGGATTATACAGGTAAGTAGTAATACAGTGTGTTTTTTTAATTTGTTTTTTAGGTAATACTAGAATTACTTTTTTCAAATTTGACACTTGTTACTTTTATACAGATGCTCTTTTAGGTATATTTCTAAAATGCTTACTGATGAAATGATTATGATTTTTTTTCTTTTATTTTATTGAAATTATGATTTAAGGATAAAATTTTATCTAAAAATTTGATACTCTTGTTTGAAATCGAAACAACCAAAAGTTTGTGAGGAAATCGTTATTTATTTATTTATTTTTTTTTTTGGACATACTAATGAATCTCATTTCTTTTATGATGTAAGCAAAGAGTACTTTGAAAACAGTTGAATGATAGCTGTCATAGTATTGCTTTGATGGCAGATCAAACCTTATGCTTCATTCATACAAGGTAAAAGCAGAAACACAAACTTCTTATGAGAAAATAGATGTTTAGCTAATTTATTTGAACCTTTTTAGAACAATTTCTGGACTGGTTGCCACGTCGTCAGTTTAGCTCTTCATCAGAAGTAACTTCGAAACTCTCTGGAAATGTTAAGGAAGCTAAACTGACGACATGGCAACCAGTCCAGAAATTGTTCTACTAAGATTTATGTAAATTAGATAAATATTTGTTTTTGTCATAAAATATAAAAGATAGCATTTCAGCTTTTACTTTGCATAGCATAAGGTTTGAAATTACCGTAAAAGCAATACTATGACAGTTATCATTCAATTGTTTTTCAAAGTACACTTTGCTTACATCGTAAAAGAAATGATATTCACCAGAATGTCCAAAAAATTTACATGTTGATTTCATTGCCAATGTCTGGTTTTTTCTATTTCAAACCAGAGTAACAAATTAAACAAAAAAAAATTAAAGAAAAACCAGTTATGATTTTTTCTTCACTAAACATGCTGCAATTTTAGAAATATTTTACCTGAAACTGCATCAAAAGTAACAAGTATTCGTTCCAGTATTAAAAAAGTTATAGCCAAAAAAACCAATTTAAAAAAATTTTTTTTGAGGAAATATTACATGAACTTGAAACATTTTTTTCTAGTAGTATTTATCATCCCCTATATTTTCCGCTATCCCCTATGTGGAATTTCCGGGAACTCTATATTTATTACGATTTAATGCCATGTCTCAATTGAAATTTTTCTTCCAGCATTGTGGAAGTGAAGTGCAGCAAGAAATGTTGCGTTTCCCAAAACTCTACGAAAAAATTGTGGATGTGGTTACTCAACTCTTGAGGCGCAGACTGCCTACTACTAATGTTATGGTCGAGAACTTGGTCGCTATTGAGCTCGCTTATATTAATACAAAACATCCCGATTTTTACAAAGAGATCATGATGGTTCCTACTATGATAAAATCCGGTGACGGTTCTAGACCCTCTCGCCCTAAGAGTATGTACGGTAAATATCAAGCAGAGCAACAGGAACTGGTAAGTAAGGTGTGTTTTCCCTTGATGTTTTTTTATTTTTTTTTTCCTTTGAAATTTTGCGAACGTACAAGCTATTACTCAGTAAGAAATATTTTATCCGAATAAGAAGTTGATAGAAGTTTTTCCCAGAAACTCGGGATAATTAAAAAATAATGTTTTCCTTTAAGAACAATATACAGGATGTTACAAATTAGTAGGTCAAGTCATTAATCACATATTATTTGGACTAAAATAATAGAACTTTTTTATACCACTTCATTTCGGAGGTCATACAGGGTGTTAAAATAAATATTTTAAAAAATGTGGCACACATTTTTATCTTAAGGTGTCGCATGAACGGAGGCAATGGGGGTTGTGGTACCCCTCCAATTTATTTTTGAGTATATCTGTGGTTTCAGAATATATTTTTTTAGATGGAGCATCATTTTATTCTTTTTTTTTTTTGCATTCAGAAGATTTTGATTTGTGCATTGCAACTTTTTTTAATGTGTTGTCACGGATTTCCCAATCCGTCTTTTCTCTTACTTCCAGAAAAACAATCCGTTAATAAATTACTTCTTTATTAACTATTGAACACTACTAATTACAGGTCAACTAAACACTTATTTAATTAATCGCTATCTAAATCACTTTGATCTCTCTAAATAAACACTTCACTTCAGACTGTAATACAAGACTTATACAAGACTAACTAACTCGGCCGTTTATTCTTCTTTTATAGACCCAACGAATATTCCAGGTATATTCTAGTATCTCTAGATCCCTTTTCGCATTTCGACTGGAACGCTTCTCGTCGATTCCCGATTATTCCAGGCCGATCTCGATCAGCGGCATGTTGTTTGTTTACCAGAATGACGTAGGGGCGATCGGGGTAATCTTAGGCAATTTGCGGTGCCACAGTCGTCGGTTTGGGAGTGAGTGGGGCAAATTCCGTGACACTGCCCCCTCCTTAGGACCGATCGTCCCGATCGGATACACCTCTATACGGGGACAGACGCTCCAGATGGACGACCTTCATCTTACTCCTGGGAGTCCTCTGTATCCGGTAGACGACATCATTTATTCTTTTAATGACGGTGTAGGGGCCCTCCCAACGGTTCTGTAGTTTAGGCGATCTTCCTTTCTTCCGCGTGGGGTTGTACAGCCACACCAGGTCACCTTGTTGGAATCCGACTGTATTGACCCGGACGTCGTATCGAGTCTTCATGCGATCGCTCTCTAGTCGCATTCGAGATCTGACTTGATCGTGTACGGCTGCTAGTCTTCGTTCTAGCTCATGGGTGTAAGTGTCTGGCTCTGTGGGCTGTTCCGCAGGACGACCAAATACCAAATCTGCGGGAAGGCGAAGCTCTCTTCCAAAGATGATCCTTGTGGGAGTCTTCCCAGTAGTTTCATGGACAGCTGAGCGGTAAGCTAACAGGAAGAGTGGAATGAGCTTGTCCCAGTCTGTTTGGTTCTCGTTCACAAACATCCTCAGATTGGTTTCTAGTGTGGCGTTGAAGCGTTCCACCATACCATCTGACTGGGGATGCAGTGGGGTGGTCCTGGTTTTCCGGATTCCCATAAGCTCGCAGACCTTTCGGAACACACCTGATTCGAAATTTCTGCCCTGATCTGAATGTAGTTCCATGGGCACACCAAATCTGCAAAACAGGTTGTTGACTAGGGCTTCTGCTACGGTCGTGGTCTCTTGATTGGGAAGGGTATACTTCCGGCCATTTACTGAAGTAGTCCATGGCTACTAGCAGATATCGGTTCCCACTTTGGGTTTTCGGAAATGGGCCAGCGATATCAATGGCAATCCTCTCGAACGGTGCTCCTACGATGTACTGGCGCATTTTGCCTCTGGAGCAGGTCTTCGGTCCCTTGCTGGCTGCACATATGTAACATTTTCGGCACCAATCTTCTACATCCGTCCTACAGCTCAACCAGTAGAAACGCTCCCTAATCTTCTGTAGAGTCCTATTGATACCGAAATGTCCATCCCCAGTACCTCCATGTACTTCCTGCAGCACTTCCTTGACCCGGGACCTCGGGAGTAGTACTTGTTTCTTGACCTCCGTTCCGTCATTGTTCTCCCATGCTCTTTTTAGGACACCGTCTTCCAACACCAAGGAATTCCATTGAGCCCAATAGCTCTTTAATGTTGGGCTTTTACTACTGACTTCAGCCCATGAGGGTCGGTTGTTGGCTTCCTTCCAGTCTAATAACGGCTTGATGTCACAGTCAGCTTGCTGGTCTTCCCGAATCGCCGCTGAACTCCATCTGTCTTCAGGTTGGGCTGCTATCACCTTGCAAGGAACTGATGAGATGTCCTCTTTCCTTTCAAGACTATTACAGTGCTTGCAGTTGACAGGACAGGGTCTCCTAGAAAGGGCATCTGCATTTCCATGTTTCCTGCCGGCTCGATGTTCAACAACAAAGTGATATTCTTGGAGCCGTTCCAGCCACCTGGCCATCTGTCCTTCAGGGTTTTTAAATTGGAGCAACCATTTAAGGGAAGCGTGATCCGTTCTTAGGAGGAATTCTTGGCCATACAAGTATTTATGAAAGTGTTCTAGACTCTTGACGATGGCAAGCAATTCTTTCCGAGTCACACAGTAGTTCTTTTCAGCTTTCGATAGAACTTTGCTGAAGTAGCCCACTACTCGCTCTTGGCCATCTTGTACTTGGGAAAGAACTCCACCAATTCCAATGTTGCTTGCGTCCGTGTCCACTATAAATGGTTGCCCAGGTATTGGATATGTCAAAATCGGGGCAGTGCAGAGAGCCTCTTTCAGCGTCTCAAAGGCTTGCTGACATCTCGGAGTCCATTCGAACGGGATGTTGTCTTCTGTCAGTTTATGAAGAGGCTTGGCAATGTCAGAGAATCCTTGGACAAACCGTCGGTAGTATGTGCATAGGCAAAACTTCGAACTTGATGTTTGTCTTTAGGAACCGGCCAGTTCTTTATGCACTCTGTCTTCTCCGGGTCTGTTTTCACACCGTTTGGAGTAATAATGTGGCCTAGGTATCTAACCTCCTTTTGGAACAGACTGCACTTCTTCGGGTTCAACTTCAGGTTCGCTGCTTTTAACTTCTTGAACACTTCGGACACGTTCTTCAGGTGCTCCTGGAAAGAGCGTCCCAGCACCACCACGTCGTCCAAGTAAATCAAGCAGGTCTCCCAATGCAGGCCATGAAGTACAGTTTCCATCAGTCGTTCAAAAGTGGCAGGGGCATTACATAGACCAAATGGCATTACATTGAACTGCCACAATCCATTTCCGGTAGTGAATGCTGTCTTTTCCTTGTCTTCTGGGCTGACTTCGACTTGCCAATATCCACTCTTTAAATCCAAAGTGGAAAACCATTGCGCACCAGCCAAGGTGTCCAGAGTATCGTCAATTCTTGGTAGTGGGTAACTGTCTTTCTTGGTGACGTCATTTAATTTTCTGTAGTCCACACAAAATCGGGTGGAGCCGTCTTTCTTCTTGACCAGAACTACAGGAGAAGCCCAAGGACTCTGAGATGGCTCTATGGTGCCTTGATCTTGCATCTCGATTAACATCTTGTTAACTTCCTCTCGTTTGGCTAGTGGAAGTCCTCGTGGTGGCTGCTTTATAGGAGATGATGAACCAGTATCGATTCGATGCTTCACTACCTTTGTTCTCCCAAAGTCGCCTGGTTTAAGTGCAAACACATCTTCATTTTCACTTAGCAGCTCTTCCAGTTGTTCCACCTCCATCTCTGTTAATCTTTCCTGGGCCCTATCCACGATGTCCCTTAGACATTCCGGTAGACTGGTCTTGTTTGGTTTCTTCTTCATTTCGTTGTTTTCTTTGAGTGTTCTGACCATGGCAACAGGTTCACAGACTCCTACTTCAGTTCCCTTTGTGATTTTCTGTGGAAAGGTTTTCAGGTTAACTACCCGTACTATTGTCGTTTTCTCTGGTTTAATCAGGGTGCGGCCGGTGACTATAGATTTATTGAACAGATCCGGATTACTGGGTTCCACCACTCCAACACTACACCATCAATTACAGTGGCAACCAATGTTTCGGTCTGACCAGGTAGTACCACATCTTCTTTAACAACGAGTCTTCGTACAGCGTTATTCTCAGTGGTGGTCGTTAGCACTACTTCCTCACCCATTATCCGTAGCGTACCAGCATTCAAATCTAAGTTCACCCCCTTTGCTCGTAGTAAGTCTAGTCCGAGTATGACATTGTCCGATATATCTGCTACCAGGGCTCTGTGTTTGAATTTGACGTCTCCTAATTCTATGTCAAGCTCGCATTCCCCCTTGACTGGCAGTTGTTGTCCATTGGCTGTTGTAAGGACATAACGCTTGGCAGGGCTCTTAATACGCCAATCACCAATAATATCCGGTCGTACAATAGTTCTTGCCGCTCCAGTGTCGATTATTATAGGGAACATACGACCAAGAATAATGCCTTCTACTAGCAAGGAGTCAGAGTCCTGGAGACGTGACAACGTAATTTCTTCTCGTGGGGCATGGTAGGAGGACGCAGCCGGCTTTTGACCCGTTAAGCCGGGCTGAGCCTAGTTTTCCTGTGCAGCTGCCGCCTGGGAGTCGCGCTGCTGATCCGCGAGGGCCGCCACACTGTCTCTTCAGATGTCCCGTCTGCCCACAGTTCCAACATTGGAGAGGGCGATCTCTTCGGCTGCCAGGTTGTTCTCTCTTCGGATTGGTAGTTGGGCTGAGTTTCTCAATGACCTCCTTCAACGTTTTGATTATGTCTCCATTTCCAATATTATCGCTGTTATCACTGATGGCTCGAACTTTAACATGTCTACCGGATGCCATCTTTGCTGCCTCAAATTCCAGTGCATGCGAAAGAGCGTCATTCAACGTTTTAGGTCTAGCGAGTCGTAGTGCCTGCTGGGTTTCACAATCTCTTAGGCCGTCGATAAAGACATGGATGGAGAGCTGGTCTACAAATTCGGACGGGGCTGTTGGATATGCCAATCGAACCAGTCGAGCAACGTCTGTCTCAAAATGTTGTAAATTCTCTCCACTCTGCTGGTGACGATTTTTCAATTGTGCCTGGTACACTTGCTGCAGGTGCTTATCCCCATATCTCATTTCCATATGCTGTTTTAGAATCTCGTAGTTATTTTGCTGCCCAGCAGGAACTCCTTGTAAGACGTCAAGAGCTTCCCCTCGTAAAGCAACTATCAGAGCAGTAGCTTTCTCATAATCCGACCATTCGTTTGCGGCAGCTGCTGCTTCAAACTGACGTAGATAGACATTCCATGAGACCTTGCCGTCGAATTCAGGAGGCTTCGTTTTTTGAGTTCGGAAAACAGGTCCTTCTGATTTGATTACGCCCTCCTTCGTTATCTTATCTAATTTATGTCGAAGCTTTTCGCAGCTTTCTCTAACCCAGTTTATTTCTTCGTCTATTACCAAGTTTTGTGTTAACAATTTCTCTTCTACTTGTATCACTTTATGTGACTGCTCCTCTAATTTTTCTTCTAGTGTATTCTCCAATTTTTCTAACTTTGTCTGCATTTCTTTCGTCTGATCTCTCACTTCCTGTTGTATTGTCTGTATCTGATCTTTCATTTTACACCCTTGCTCTTCTAATTTTTCTTGCATTGTCCGTCCCTGTTCTTCTAATTTCTTTTCCAATTTCTCCTGCATCGTTTGAGACTGATCTTCGATTTTGTGCCCTTGTTCTTCAAATTTATTTTGCATTGCCTGTCCCTGTTCTTCTAATTTCTCTTGCATCGTCTTTGCCTGGTCTTCCATTTTATGTCCCTGTTCCTCTAATTTCTCTTGCATCGTCTTCGTCTGGTTTTCTATTTTATGCCCTTGTTCTTCCAACTTTTCTTGCATCATACGCCCCTGTTCTTGCATCGTTTGCATCATTTCTAACAGTTTTGCCAGTTGTGCATCCATGTTGACTTGACTTCTAGTTACAGGCATCCACTCTATTTGAAATGTTCTAGAATGTCCAGGAATGTGTTTGTAAATGTCACCGTTGACTTCCTTACAATGATACGAGTGCACTGATATGCCACACTTGAGTCTTTGTCTCACTTCGGTAGAAAGTTCTAGAATGTTCGAGAATGTCCTTCGCGAATAACACCGTTCACTTCCTTAAGTCACGACGAGTGCGGTGATATATCACACTTGGGTCTTTGTCTCACTCCCGTACAAAGTTCTAGAATGTTCGAGAATGTCCTTCGCAAATACCACCGTTCACTTCCTTGAGTCACGACGAGTGCGGTGATATGCCACACTTGGATCTTTGTCTCACTCCCGTACAAAGTTCTAGAATGTTCGAGAATGTCCTTCGCAAATACCACCGTTCACTTCCTTGAGTCACGACGAGTGCGGTGATATGTCACACTTGTGTCTTTGTCTCACTCCCGTACAAAGTTCTAGAATGTTCGAGAATGTCCTTCGCAAATAGCACCGTTCACTTCCTTAAGTGACGACGAGTGCGGTGATGTGTCATACTTGTGTCTTTGTTTAACTGCCGTATAAAGTTCTAGAATGTTCCAGATTGTCCTTCGCGAATAACACCGTTCACTTCCTTAAGTCAAGACGAGTGCGGTGATATGTCACACTTGGGTCTTTGTCTCACTCCCGTAGAAAGTTCTAGAATATTCGAGAATGTCATTCGCAAATACCACCGTTCACTTCATTGAGTCACGACGAGTGCGATATGTCACACTTGGGTCTTTGTCTCACTCCCGTACAAAGTTCTAGAATGTTCGAGAATGTCCTTCGCAAATACCACCGTTCACTTCCTTGAGTCACGACGAGTGCGGTGATATGCCACACTTGGGTCTTTGTCTCACTCCCGTACAAAGTTCTAGAATATTTGAGAATGTCCTTCGCAAATACCACCGTTCACTTCCTTGAGTCACGACGAGTGCGGTGATATGCCACACTTGGGTCTTTGTCTCACTCCCGTACAAAGTTCTAGAATGTTCGAGAATGTCCTTCGCAAATACCACCGTTCACTTCCTTTCGACAAGACGAGTGCGGTAATATATCACACTTGGGTCTTTATTCCACCCACGCACAGGGTTCCAGAAAGTTCTTACAACTTCCACTTAAACCCACTCACTCACAGGGTTCCAGAAAGCTTCTCAAACTTCCAGTTAAATCCACTTCCGACACCAAATTGTCACGGATTTCCCAATCCGTCTTTTCTCTTACTTCCAGAAAAACAATCCGTTAATAAATTACTTCTTTATTAACTACTGAACACTACTAATTACAGGTCAACTAAACACTTATTTAATTAATCGCTATCTAAATCACTTTGATCTCTCTAAATAAACACTTCACTTCAGACTGTAATACAAGACTTATACAAGACTAACTAACTCGGCCGTTTATTCTTCTTTTATAGACCCAACGAATATTCCAGGTATATTCTAGTATCTCTAGATCCCTTTTCTCGTACGACTGGAACGCTTCTCGTCGATTCCCGATTATTCCAGGCCGATCTCGATCAGCGGCATGTTGTTTGTTTACCAGAATGACGTAGGGGCGATCGGGGTAATCTTAGGCAATTCGCGGTGCCACAGTCGTCGGTTTGGGAGTGAGTGGGGCAAATTCCGTGACAGTGTCTTGTTTGGCACAAATAAAATATTGCTATATATTAAAATAAATAGTCGTTCCCATTTTATTCAGTAAATTGAAATAATTTGTTTATTTAGCACAACTAACAACAACACTCCACATTGTATAATTTGTTCCCTTAGCTGTTGTTCCGTAAGTATTGGAACCATATAAAAAATTTTTTTCATAAAACCCTAAAAACCAAAGTCCAACGGGTTGAGGTCAGGAGAACTGGATGGCCATTTAAGAGGTTCAAGCAGCCTTCTACCAGTCCACTGATGGAAGATTTTATTTAAATGGTTCTTAATATTTTGACCGTAATGCAGCGGAGCACCGTAGATTTGAAACCACTTATTTTTGGCAAACCGCCAATTACATAGAAAGTGTACCGACCTAAGAAAAAAATATATCTAAAATCACCATAGCTATTAATAAAAATCATTTTTAAAATTTTGTTTTGACATGGAGCTCCAAAATGAAGTGACATATGATTTTAGTGCAAATAATATATGGTTAACGGATTGACCTACTAATTTGTAACAACCTGTATATTTGTATACTTCACTGATTATAGGTGCCACTTAAAGCACCGATAGCAAGCGGTCGACAGCAGGAGCAGGCTGACGATTTCTTTAACTATCTGTTTCGCATACTGCCCGTCGGTAGCTATACCGACTTTATGAATGCCGTTCAGGTATTATAAGTAGCGTGTTTTATGCTGTGACAGTTTTTTCTTGTTATCATTACTAATACTAGTCACGGAAGAAGTACACAGCACATTTTTTAAATAACCTGGAAGGAAATTTATTTTAGTATGCCACATATTTTTAATTTCTACATAAAATAAGTAATAACTGTTTATTTTCTCGTGGCAGTACATTTACATTCTGTTTGTTACTTAACTTCATTTCAGATGTACAAAAAACCTTTGGATTTCTCATCCTACTTTCACTTGCTTGCTTCATTCTTTAGTAACTATATTAGAAATCATACATTATGTTGGTGTGACTTTTTGTTGGATTTGATATTATTTATAAAGACACGATAATAACTGTCAGAATATTTAATAACTGGTTTCATTTTTAAATCTTGGGCATTTCTTTTTTTTAACAGTTTGTAAAACTATTAATATATCATTTTCTCTTAACTGGGCCCATATTTGTATTCAAATAAATATATTTCATTTAAATAAATAAAAGTTTATTCCTTTAGGAACTACAAATACAAAAAAGCAAATAGCAAATAAAAGAAGAAATTTAAATTTTATTTTTATTAAATGGACCTCCTACCAATCTAAGTAGATATCTTGCAAACACGGAATTCCAGGAAACAACTACTCTGCGGGCTAATGCCCCGACCAGCATTGAATTCTACTGCATGTAGAACGCTTCGTGCCTGTGACATTTTCAGTCCGGCACTACTGACTCTAGCTGTTGCTATAGGTTTTCCAGGTGTAATTCAATGCTGGTCGAGGCATTAGCCCGCAGAGTAGTTGTTTCCTGGAATTCCGTGTTTGCAAAATATCGTTTCTCACCGATCGCGATAAAGGTCGACAGCTTTCAATGGTGTCTACTGCATGTAGAACACTTCGTGCCTGTGAAATTTTCAGTCCGGCATGGAGTAGCGAACGGCCGATAGATGTAGTTAGTTCTACACCGCGTACTCATGGTCCCTTCTGTCGGGTTAGACAGATGAAAGCAGCATGGATTATTCGACGGATACCTCACCTATGGCATACTGATGAGAGCTAATAAGCTCGAAACCGGTATATGTCTCGTGGGCGTCTGACGAATGACTCTAGCTGTTGCTATAGGTTTTCCAGGTGTAATTCAATGCTGGTCGGGGCATTAGCCCGCAGAGTAGTTGTTTCCGTGTTTGCAAAATATCGTTTCTCGCCGATCGCGATAAAGGTCGACAGCTTTCAATGGTGTCTACTGCATGTAGAACGCTTTGTGTCTGTGACATTTTCAGTCCGGCATGGAGTAGCGAACGGCCGATAGATGTAGTTAGTTCTACACCGCGTAAGTAGATATCTGTTTAGGTTTGATAAATAATTTTTAATAAAATGGTGACATGTGCCGCGCATGTGCCACTTTTACAAATACTGCCGTAAAACAGTCTTAAAAAAAGTCTGGCCGATATGTTTTTATTTTTTATATTAAATCCATTATTTAATTGGCAGTTTAAAAAATTATAAAAGTAAAACGAATTTAGTGGCCAGTTGCAATGTATTAAATTTTACGGCTATATACAATGTGTTATTTTCTTTTTATCTACTAAGCTAATTAAAATTTTGAAGTGAATAACTTTTTTCAGTTAGTGTTGTAATTATGGGATTCATGAATGAACCCTATAAACTTCAACACTATTGGCCAAAAGTATTTTTTTGCGAACATTTTTTTAAATTGGTATGGCAGTTAACCCGTTAATAATTGAATAATAAACTAGTAGTCGAAAGCAAAAATGACGGTGTTTATAAAATTGTCATATAAAATAAATCGTAGTGGGCACAGAATTAACACAGTTCTGATGAAATTATATATTTGAAATAGGTCTATTTAATAAAAAAAAACACATAATAAACTTCATTTCATCTATTTATGACCTGTACAGTTATAAATCGGAGCGCACTGTATATTCAATTACAAATAAGGGCTCCTACATTAGCTTAGTTTTGTAGACTGAAAATAATCAGATATTGTCTAGTGTGAAATGAAATTGTTATTTTTAGAGTCGTTCTTCGAGCAATCCCCAACTGAACCAGGATGATGCCACCACATGGGTTTCAAACCTAACGTCTGTCCAAAACGGGAGAGAAAACGATATGGACCACGTTAATAACTTACCGGATAGCGCCAAGACGGACGAGTTGAGGAACGTCTTGAGCCCCCAGAAACCCGTGAATTTGTTACCGCAAGTACCTATAAACAATAGCAGTTACAGAAAGCTTTCTGAACACGAGGAGCACGATTGCGAAATCATCGGTGAGAAATTATTGCAGGTGTTATACTTGAAGCTTCATGGATTTTTTTTCTAGAGCGTTTAATTAAATCATACTTCTACATAGTCAGGAAATCTATTCAGGATACAGTACCAAAGGCAGTGATGCACTTCTTAGTAAACTTCGTCAAGGATAATTTGCAGTCCGAGCTGGTTACCCACCTCTACAAGGCAGACAACGCAGATCAACTCCTGGACGAGTCTGAACATATTGCTCAGAGACGTAAGGAGGCTGCTGATATGTTGAAGGTAAGACAATATCAATATTTAATGTTGACTTGTCCTAAAAAATAAAATATCTTGTTGTATCGTACAAGAAAACTGTGAATCTTAGCGAAATAATGTTTACACCTTACATTTAGAAGAAGAGATTATTACTGGTTGTCATTAATAGATGGCACCATATAAGAATGCTTGATTTCTATTGGTTATGATGAATCAACAGATCCACCTGTTCCATATGCAGAACTATAATATTTTGACATTTTCTGTATGCTCCCAAAGTATATCGTTTGATATTACTATCGGAGTAAAAAGTCCAGACCCCTGGGTTTGAAAGCCGATATTGCTAAAACGTAGGAGCGAAAAAAATTGAAATTTGGACCATAGATAGCCTCAATATTATTGTTATGCATAATCGAATCGGAATTTGTTTTTGAATATTCGTTTTCTAGTTATTAGAAATAATGTACCAAAAAACACGATTTTCGGGCGGCAAAACGTAATCCTGTCACTTCAACTCGTCATAACTTTTTTATTTATAGGCTTTAAAATGTACAATTTTAACTGGTAATACATTAAACTGTGCTTTTTGGAACTGTGTAAGTCTATCTTCTTAGAATTTCTTATTTTTTTTGTATCTTGCGTAAAACAGAAATTGATGGTATCTTCGTAAATACAGCATCTTTTTTTAAAATACAAGAACAGTCGTAGAACATATAAAAACCTTAACAAAGAAATGTAAAAGTTTTGTGAATTAATGCACCTGTAAACAGTGTATGGGCAAATATCGTTCTCAATTATTTCTTACGCGTTCCATTCATGCGGGGTAAAGTGCGGCATAGCGGGGTTCGCGCTGTGACCGGTGTCGGGAGCTTTTTTATTTCAGCTTTGTTAAGATCTTAGAAAACATTTATGTGATACATACTTCTGTATAGCATAAATATTGTAATTGTTATTTTCTTAGCTTTCTTGACAATAATAATATTATTCTTGTGGAACTCTGCCTATTTGTGATTTTATTAACTATAACATATACAGTTTCATTTTATTATTTGTGTTATTTATGTCTCATATGCATTGTCAAAGTTGATCATAATATGATTCTCTCGCATTAGCTTGAATTTAAAAACGAGTATATTTTATGATATATTTTACATGCATATGTCTAAGTCGTCGTCATCATCATCAGGTATTTCCTCGCCACCATCATTACTGATATCGTCGTTTTCGGCGTTCAAATTTATCACTAATGGCTCTGCAGCAGTATCCATTAAATGTTCTTTTTTCCTGTATTTCTATTCCACTTTTTTGACATGTTCAACCCAGTTGGGCCAAACAGTATTTGGTATATTTTCCATGGCCGATTGGCAAACGTTCAAAACATCTTTTATTTTAAATGTAGAATTTCGTTTAGCAACGTCATTTTTAACATCAGCCCATATTCGTTCAATAGGGTTGAATTCACAATGAGCCACGGGAAGCCATAAGATTTTCACCATGTCTTGTCGCAAATCCTTTGTAATCCACAGAAAAAAAAACAATAATAATTTATATTTTATAGATAAATATGTATGAAATAAGTAAATATTTTCTAACATCTTATCAAAGCTGAACTAATAAAGTACCCGACACTGGTCACGGCACGATAAACGGCCGAGTGCAACCCCGCAACGCCCCACTTTACCCCGCTTGAACGGAACGCGTAAGAAATAATTGAGAACTATATTTACTCATACACTGTTTACAAGTGCATTAATTCACAAAACTGATATATTTCTTTGTTAAGGTTTTTATATGTTCTATGACTGTTTTTGTATTTTAAAAAAAGACGCTGTATTTACGAAGATACCATTAACTTCTGTTTTTTGCAACATAAAAAAAAAATAAGGAATTCTAAGAAGAGAGACTTACACAGTTCGAAACAGCACAGTTTAATGTACTACCAGTTAAAATTGCATATTTTAAAGCCTATAAATAAAAAAGTTATGACGAGTTGAAATGACAGGATTACGTTTCGCCGCCCGAAAATCGTGTTTTTTGGTACATTATTTCTAATAACTAAAAAACGAATATTCAAAAACAAATTCCGATTCGATTGTGCATAACAATAATAGTGAGGCTACCTATGGTCCAAATTCCAATTTTTTTCGCTCCTACGTTTTGGCAATATCAGCTTTCAAACCCAGGGGTCTGGACATTTTACTCCAATAGTAGTTATAGTACCTTATATATAATTTTTTTTTCAAAAGTGAACATTTTCGTTTATTTTCAGGCACTCCAGAGGGCATCGCTCATCATTAGTGAGATCCGTGAGACACATATGTGGTAATCGAAACTGTAAAAAGGGGTGTCATGTGACTAGTCATGATTTTTGTGTCTATGATAATTATCAAACTAATGTATAGAAAAATTAAAATGAGCATTACTAGTTCTTAAGGACCGGTTCTTAGCACACGACCATTTTTACCAGTCGCGTGTTCTCAACAGACCCGAAATAACCTCCTTATTTCTTGTTGACTGTTATTGTATTGAGAACTAAATATTTTTTAATTACTGTTAACTGTTGAACACGTAGTGGTGCGACACTGCGATTTAGAATTTTTTTGGTATAAATTTAAAATATTTAATTATATTCCGGGAATATTCCCTGTTCTTTTTTTAAAGAAACGATGAGGATATTCCCGGGTGGCGTATTATTGATTTTTGTCGCTATATTGTCTTTAAAATATACAAACATTTACAAAAATGCATTTGTAGGGATTCTTTACAAGTTGAGTACAGTGTTATTGATGTTAATTTTTTTTATTGTGAGTACTCATTCCCAATTCAATAGTACCGTTTATGTGACCTTATTAATTTTTTTTGTTTACCGTAATAGATTTTTGAAATTGACAATTTAGTTATATTTTTTAACCCTTAACCACCACAGATTCCAAATTTGCTGAATATCTGTTATTTTCAGGAGTACTGAATATGTATTTGATATTTTGCTGCCCTGGAAATGGAAGTGGCCAAATTTGAAAGATATAAAAGTTATTCGACTGATTTTATCTAATGTACCTTCTTAAAGTTATTAAACATCTTTATGAAACACACAAATCCTCTTCAAAATATAAAAATAAATATGAATTTAAGCATAAAGCTACTCGATTTCACTAAAAGAAATGTTTTTTTTTTAAATGTCTACAGACGAAATCAATCGGTATCAGATCAGGAAAAAGTATAGGCCAAAGTACTTCCTCTAGTAATGAAATGCAGTGATAAAAAGTACTTCTGTCTGTATTTTCTTACATTTTATCTTTTAAAATTGCTAAAATCCTTAAGAAATATAAAAGTATTTAATATACATATACAAATATAAATGGATTCAGATCAGGGCAGTATAAAATGAATTGATTTTAAATCGGTTAAAAATCAACCGGCATCAGATCAGGTAAATGTAGAGGAAGAAGAAGTAAACCTCTACCCTTAATGAAACATTCAAGTGTATTTAGATCTGTAGGGCATGGGAGCTGCCAGTAGTAAAAAATGCAAATAACTTTCAAATGTTTGCAGCCGGCATCACATCAGGAAAAAGTATAACTCACTTTCTCTACAGTTATATTATTACATGAAGTGATATAAAGTACTCCTCTGTATCTTTTCAAATTGATAAAATTCTTAAGAAACATAAAAGTATTTAATGAATACAAATATAAAGTTAATTCAATTTCAGATCAGGACAGTATAAAATGAATCGATTTTAATATTATTATAAAAACTTTTAATATGTCTAGTTAAAAATCAACAGACATCAGATCAGGCAAATGTAGAGGTAAAAGCAGTAAGTTCTTAATCTTATCCTTAATGAAACAAAAATATGATACATACAAGTGGATTTACATCTGGAGGGTGTGTTAGCTGTTCAGTGTTAAAAAGTGCAAAAAGCTTTGAAATGTTTTTGCAAATAGATATCAATCAGCATCAGATGAGGAAAATGTGTAGGCCAAAGCACTTCCTTCAGTTATGTTATAATGTAGTGATAAAAAGTACTAATTAGTATATTTTCTTACAATTTGAAATGGAAAAAGCAGTTAAATTATGAAATTACACATAAAAAGTAGTTATTTATTTTAAAAACCATTTTAATTTACTAAAAATAGATGTTTTGATAAAAATTAAGTAATTCCTTAAAACACATGCAAATATAAAATTATATTTTTTGATGATTTTTCTCCAAAATATTCCCTATATTTGCAAAACTTGTTGCGCACCAAATTAATCGGAAAGACCTAATTAAGCTTTCATATGGTGCAATAAACAGAGGTGGTTGCCTTGTCACTTTCCCACTGGTTACATTTTTGAATATTGAACTCCACCTAAGTTCATGCCCCAAAAAAACATGACTGACCTGTTCGGGTGGTTATATCCGAAATACGTATGACTTCAGAAACACTGGTCTTTTCGTTTTTTTCCAAAATTTTCCCTACCAACCCTCAGCATGTCGCACACGAAATTAATCAGAAAGACCTAAACTTTCATACGGTGAAATAAAAAGATCCCATTAAACAAAAATCTTGTCCTGCCGCCACTGGTTCCATCTTTGAAAATTAAACCACCAAAGTTTATGCCCTCAAAAAACATAATTGACGTGTTCGAGTGATTTTTCCAAAAATTGCCAATTTCTGCCGAAATACGCATGACTTCAGACACTGGTTTTTTCGTTTTTTCCAAAATTTTCCCTACCACCCCTCAGCATGTTGCACACCAAATTAATCACAAAAAATTAAACTTTCATACGGTCATACGGTGAAATAAAAAAAAATAGATCCCATTAAAAAACAATCTAGTCCTCTTCCCGCCGCCACTGGTTCCATTTTTGAAAATTAAACCACCAAAGTTAATGTCCGTAAAAAACAACTGACCTGTTCGAGTGATTTTTTCAAAAATTGCCAATTTCCACCGAAATACGCATGCCTTCAGGAACACTGGTTTTTTTGTTTTTTCCAAAATTTTCCCTACCAATCCTCAGAATGTTCCACACCAAATTAATCAGAAAGACCTAAACTTTCATAAAGTGAAATTAAAAAATATAGTTGCCATTAAAAAAAAATCCAATTCCCTTCCTATTCATGCCCCAAAAAAAAACCAAAGTTGACCTGTTTAAGAAATTGTTAAATTGTCATTGTGCGGGACTCTTGAGACACACTGTATATATATTTTTATTAATATTTGGAAAAAAAAAAACATTTTAATTTACTAAAAATATATTTTTGGCAAATCCTAAAAACAGATTCAAAACTACACATCAGATTCTTAATCGTCAAAAAATTATATAAGTACCAATTGTAAATGAGTAAAAAATCGATTAAAGTAACAATTCATAAATTTGATTTGGATCACTGCAAAATTACACGTAAGACACTTAAAATTACACCAAGAAGCACTATAATGTTACTCCCCCTTAATGAGTAACCTTCAGATTTTTATCATCCAAAAAATTAACCTAGTATCTATAATGATCAGGTTTAAACGGTCCGTTTGCTGGCACTCCTAAGTACTTAGACTGTTCGGACGTAAGTCGCGTCAATTTCACTCCCAAATGTTCCAAATGGAGTCGTGCTACTTCTTCGTCGAGGAGCTTAGGCAACATATGCACCCCGACCGCGTACTGTCCTGGTTTCGTCCACAACTCGATTTGTGCTAAAACCTGATTCGTAAAAGAGTTCGACATGACGAACGACGAATGTCCCGTGGCACAACCTAAATTGACTAAACGGCCTTCGGCGAGCACGATGATGTGGTTCCCGTTCGGTAGTAAATATCTGTCTACTTGGGGTTTAATTGAAACTTTTTCTTTAGAATTTTTTTCTAGCCAAGCCACGTCAATTTCGCAGTCGAAGTGACCGATGTTGCATACAATGCTGTCGTTGCGCATGTTATTGAAGTGGCGGTCCAAGATGATGTCTTTGCAGCCTGTTGTGGTTACGAATATTTGGCCCTCTTTGGATGCTTCGTCCATCGTTGCCACCTCATAACCTAAAAAGTAGAATTAGTATATAATTTAGACACGAAAACCCAACCTAATCTAAAAAGAACAACCTAACCACAAAAAAAAACAACAGACAGAGTCATATACCAAGCTTTATATATGACATTGCAAAATTTGAAACTGTAGAAAAGATACTATTGCTATGTGTGTTGATCTATCGAAAGCATTTGGCACTGTGTACCATAAACTATAGCTTCTCAAACTTAAAAATATAATATAGTCACATTTAAACAAGCGGAAACAATGTGTCTATTATTGAACGGAAGATGGACAGATCGTTAACATTAAGAGAAGAGACTAGAGAAGATTAACATCTTCCATGATGACTGTAAATAAGGGGATACTTCAAGGCTTAATCTTGAGTTCGTCATTGTATATAATTTATACAAAAATTAAGTAGCTCGATAAATAACACCACCTAATTTGCAGATCATATATATAATTATAGAGTTCTGATACAGAAATATAAAATGGAAATGTATTTTACACTGAAGTTTCTTAAATCTGGTTCTTTTTAAACAACCTTTTATTAAATGTCAATAACTTAGTTAATCAAATTCAGTTCTCAAAAAAAATCATTCCACAAATACAAGAATATTAATAGAAAAATATGTTGCTGTGTCTTGATTTATCGAAAGCTTTTGACAGTGTGAACCGTAAACTATTGCTTTCAAACTTGAAAATAGGGTGTTCTACAACCAAAAATATGTCTAATACAGTAATATTTAAACGAGGAAACAATGTCAATTATTGATGCACAGATTTTAACATCTATGATGACAGTAAATAAGGGGATACCTCAAGGTTCAATCCTGGATCCACTATTGTATATCATTTATACAAATGAAATAACTAGCTTGATAAATAACACCATCCAATTTGCAGATAAAACATAGTGAGTTCTGATACAGAAATACTAAAGAATTATTTATTATCTCTTCAAATAAACTTTTATGAAATATGGATAAGACTCGGTCAAATTCAGTTATCAAAAAACATCATTCCACAGAGACAATAGATTATTAATAGAAAAATACTGTTGCTATGTATCTTGATCTATCGAAAGCTTTTGACTGTGTGAACCATAAACTATATTGCTTCTCAAACTTGAAAATAGGGTGTTCAGTACCATGAATGTCTATCAATGACCATCAAAATTGACCATAGACTAGATTGGAATAGCACACAATTTGGCCAAATAATGTTACACAGTAAGTCATAGTGACAAATAATATAAACTAGGAAACAGCTGTCATTGCATATCATGCACACGGTAAGTTATAGTTTATACTTTGTTCATGCACACATGTCCACTGCCATATAAGATATGGCATAATATTTTGGGCTGCTGGTGCTTAAGCAGTATTTTTTATACAAAATATCATCCAACAGGACCCAATACATGTCTATGTAACAAGAAAAAATAATTATATAACTACTGTGAAAGAAAATTTTAGTTACATGCAAAAGAATGTGTATCAGGATTTATAATAAGTCCTCACATATATAAGACATGTATATAATAAAATATTTTTAACACCTCCTGCAAAGGAAAACGTACTACACATTGGATGAATTTTTTAGCAATTCATTGTAGAATTCTTTTCCTAGTCTAGTCAGGATTGCATTGTAAATAAATTCCTTAACTAATGTAATAAAATTCTGTAACTTATGCTATACAAAAGTTATCTTTGAGGTACAAATGCCTGTTTTTAATGCACTCCTTACACATTTTCTATGTTTTTAAATATGCTTTTTGTTTATATTTGCACTTTTAGGTGTATTTTTTTCTTTTTTATATTGTACTTCTTTTTATTATTATTGTTTCATAATGTATTTTGATGATTTTTTTCCATATGGACTAAGAAATTCTAAATATCTATCTAACTGAACAACCTAAAAAGCATCATAACCTAACCTATAACTTCGGCTAAATCAAGTACTATTGTGTACTGTTTACGCATACTAAAAAATAATAATATTTAAGGTCTTATAAAAATTATTATATATTACTGTTTTAAGCTTTTATATTGTCTACCAGTCACTTTCTAGATTATCAAAGTTTGGGTATAAATGTAAAAATCGTACCTAACCTAAAGAGTACAACCTATCCTAATCTAACCTAAAAGACAGCCTAACCTAACCTAAAATGCACAACCTATCCTAACCTAAAAAGCACAAATGTACTGTTTAAATGAAAAAAAACATCCAATTCCACATACCTTCCATAGCTGCTTGCAGTGCGATAATAGGATCGATTTCCGTAATAATCACTCTCCCTCCAAAGGCCCTCAAAGACTGAGCGCAACCTTTTCCCACATCACCGTAACCAGCAACAACACATACTTTGCCTGCAAGCATAATATCAGTGGCCCTCTTAATACCGTCTATCAATGATTCCCGGCAGCCATACAAATTGTCAAATTTGCTCTGCAAGTTAAAAAAATATTTTAAAACAAAACCAAACACATTACGAATCATCACTCACTTTAGTTACGGAATCATTGACGTTAATCGCTGGGACCTTCAAAGCGCCCTCTTTGAACATTTTGTACAGGTTGTGAACGCCTGTCGTAGTTTCTTCACTGATACCTTTACAGTCCTTTAAGTACTGAGGGTATTTTTTGTGTACTAAATTAGTTAAGTCGCCTCCATCGTCAAGGATTAAGTTGAACGGTTTACCGTCGGGAAATAGAATGGTCTGTTCGATACACCAGACATATTCCTCATCTGTTTCACCTTTCCATGCGTAAACTGGAACCCCAGTTTTTGCTATGGCGGCCGCTGCATGGTCTTGTGTGCTGAAAATGTTGCAGCTCGACCATTGCACCTAAAATTGTAGAATTTTTATTTTTTCTATAAAGGTAAGTAGAAAAGGTATTCATTTAAAAAAAAATTGTCTGCGTCGGACCAGACGGTGGAAGTTATACTTCTTTGGCCATTCTCATACACCCACTCGTACGTACAAAAAAAAAAAAATTCTTAAAAAAAACACGTACCTACGTAAAAAAAAAAATTTAAAAAAAAAAAATCTAAAAAAAACCACTCGTACGTAAAAAAAAAAAATTCTTAAAAAAAATATATATATATATATATTATTATTATATTAGTTCTTAAAAATTTGTTCTTCCTTTTGAGCGTGACGCGGTTTCTCAACCAACATCCCATCCCAATGTGTCTAACGGGCGCAAAGAAGTATAACTTCATAAAAATCATGAGCAAAGTGTGTAATTTAGTAACTTTTACTACAGCTTAAGAAGACACTGCATATTTTTTTTATTGTTAAAAATGTTGTAATGTGGAAAAGTTCAAATTTTATTTAAAGATGTAACATATTCTTGTCTGCAGCTGCATGTATGCAAAGGGTATTTTATAATATAAATATAGATTACAATGAAAAGGTCATTTTAGAGATAAGTGATAACCCAGAGTATTATTTAAACATTTATGTTAAAACTGCTTTGTCATTCTAATAATTTAAAATCATTTTCTTTCAAATTCAAAACCAGAAGATTACTGAAAGATAAATTACTCTAGAAATCTCCTACAAATTTATTTATTTTTTTATTATTTAATAAATTTACTAACTAAATATATTTTAATAAGTATTTTGCAAGCCCAGGACTATTTGAATTGCTAAAACAATATTTATAGTTGTCTTAACATGTTTAATGTCTATTGCAAAACAACAAAGTAATACAAACAGAATTGGAATATATTATGTAAGCAAATATTGTACAGTGTGGGCAAATTTCAATGTTTTTATAGTCGGCCATAGGCCAATTGAAATCGTTATTTTTTTCTCTTTCCATTAACATATTATAATATGTGGCATTAAATATGATTATTCACCATTTTACTGAGGAAACAGTTTATTCCAGAGTATCAGTTTAATTTTTTAACTATTTTTGGCAAGACATTTAGAAGAAATCATGACAGCATGAGTTGCTAAACAAATAATAATATTATTAAAATGATATATTTGCAATAACAATCATTCTGAGAATGTATCCATAACGTAATTAAAATAATGTAGGAAAAAACCATAGCATTGCTAAAATCTAATAATCGAAATGAAAATGTCAAAGATTGGTAGGAGGCAATTATTTCAAATGACACACGCCTACTTCAAGAAAATCAAAGAAACAAAATATGCTATAATAACTAAAATGGGAAATAATCATATTTAACCCTACATATTGTATTATTAATGAAAAGAGAAAGAAATAAAAATTTCAACTGGCCCAGGGTCACCTATAATTTAAATTTAAAAAAAAAAACACAACTTTGGGTTATCTCAAAAATTAATAAAGTTACAAAAAAAATTATGCACCCCACTGGACTGTAGTCAAAAAAGTGTCTGAAGAACGTATTCATTATTTTTTCAAACTTTACAAACAACCAAGTTATAGACATGTATCGAAAAGTGGAAAATTAGAATTTTTATTTATTACTCGAAAACGATGTCATTTTGATATTAACCATTTTCTTTTAAAAAAATGAGCTAGAGTGGGGGGATCATTTTTCCTATATCCTATAGTTAAAGAGATAAAAGAGCCTATAAATACATTGAAATTTGCCCACCCTGTACAGTTAGACCAAAATTACAACATATGATAGAAACTACAATTACAGCTACTTGACTCTTTTTTTAAATACACTATATCAGATATGTAACACAGTTATTACTTACATACAACTTACCTCTGCACCTAATTCTACAAGTGTTTCAATTAAAACAGCAGTTTGTATAGTCATATGGAGACATCCTGCGATTCTAGCTCCTTTCAATATCTTATTATCTGCATACTTTTTACGAAGGCTCATCAAACCTGGCATTTCATTTTCTGCTAATGTAATTTCTCTTCGACCCCATTCAGCCAATTTCAAATCGGCTAAAAGTAGTTTAGTTTAAATTAAGAATTTTAATTCTTGGTTTAATAAATATGAAAGAAAACAATTTATCTTCATTTTCTGAAACTATTACGCAATACCTGATGAAATTTCATTTCAAGGTGGTAATTAATAGGAATTTTACATTTAATTTCCAAGAAATTTTCATCACGCAAAACATAACCTTTATCTAAGTGCACATGTTGCTTGATTAAAATAAGTTCTATTAAACTTAACTTACCAACTTTAAACGGTGGTTTGGACATTTTGATAAATTATTTATTACAGAATATGCAATTTCACGAGTACTTGCTTCTAATAAATCCTAAAGCAAAGCAGCACAATAAATACCGGCGCTACAACGAACCACTTTATTTTTATTGGTTAAGTTGACCTTCGCGAAGTTTAGGAGATAGTGGTCGCGTTCAGCAGAACAAACTTGATCAGGTAGCGATCTTTAAAACTGATACATCGCTTGGAGTTCTGCTGAACGTGCTTTTTACGCATTTACCCATTTGACAGATGATAGTCTTGTTTTGTTTGTGTTTTATGGATAACCTTAAAAAATAAAATCGCAATTTTGATTTAATAAATAATTAAAATGGATATTGTTCGTATTCCCGTTAGACCTACATTAAATTTTAATTGCAGACAGAAGATGGTATAGATCTAGGTCTAATAGTAGACAGAGCTGTTATTCTTCTTCAACCCATAAGGCATCATGAAATCCTGGAAGAATAAGGGCGTGTGAAATGACAGTTGATGACTGATGACACAAAATAGTGGTTGATGTATCAGTGATCGGTAGCGTAGCGTAATTTTATTTCGCTCGAAAAAATGGCGACCGCTACGGGAGCGCTCCGAACTGATCATTTAACAAAACAGGCGTTCGGCAGAAAATTGATGATCGCTCCGGTAGCGCTACGTTCTGCTGAACGCGACCAGTGCTGCCATCTTGTACCTTCAATACCAACAGTTAAATTTAAAGGTAACCAATCCCGCCAATAGTTTAAAAAGAAAAGTCCTTCCGGGTACTAAAGAATCAATAAACAAAAATAAATATAATTTTCATTAATAAATCAATACATAATTAAAATAAGCCCAGAGATGCTGTTTATTCTTGCATATATTAATATATACCTACGTTAGACCTACATTAAATTTTGTTATTTTGCATACAAACTTATAGATAGCTGAATAATCATTTTATTGGTTTTATCTTAATTTAGTATAGATGTAAGAAGGATTATTGAATTTTCAACTCATACATATAATTCGCAAGTATTCACATAGCATAAATAAAGTGTAACAGATTGCCGCAATCTTCCCTGCTTAAAGCTTGACGGTCACGTATTTTGGCAAAGGGAACCCCGTCTAGACCCTAATAATGATTCAAACGTGCCAACGGTGCAAAAAGTGGAAATCGGATATAAGGCGCCCTCCTTTCAACCCTTTATCAAACTTGACGTATTAAGTTCAAAGCAACATTTTTGGACATGGAAGTAAACTAAATTCCAGGCTGTTTTTGAGTTTACTCCAATTATTCATTGAATGTATTTTTAAACAAGGAAATTAAATGGCTGTACTGTATTTATTTCAATCAATTAGGAGCTTTACTCTATTTTCAAACTAAGAGGCGTAAATGAACATACACTGAGAAAAGTAACTATAGAAAATACACTATAGTTGACTTCCAAATATCTAGAGAGTGACTCATGTTATAAACCTGCTCACAATTTATCGCAGTCAACACAAAGAAATATACATGCAGCCCGTATATTTTTCTTACAAAATCGTGTGCCGCATGTCTCTGAGAGCATACCCGGTTACACAGCTTCTGCTGCAGTAAGTACGCATGCGCTGCAGCTTTGGATTGACTGCGACGAATTGTTGGATCCAACTGTTTCATTTCCTGTGCTATCATGGGCGGGTACCTCGTTCGGGTGGGCAAAATATCTTTGCGCTAATTTAATTATGAATGTAATTAATTTTATTAGTGATTTAGTGTTCTTAAGAATGGAGAATAATTGAATCTCTACAACGTATTACCAAAATACCTAATTTAACAAGTGAGGAATATCGGATGATGACATGTATGAAAAGTTTAGAGCGCGAGGTCAAAATATGAGTGTAAGTGATGTTGAAATATGTATTTCATTAACAAAATGGTACGTGAATAGCATATGTGTGCAAATAAAAAAGTGGTAAATAAGTACAACTGTGAAACCGAAAGTGGTGGAAACTCGCGGAAGGAAAGATTGTATTTTTAAAATGAGTTTTCGACAAAAAAATTCGATTGCTATATCTTATAAGATGAAACTTAGTCCGTTTAAATGAAATCGAAAAGAGTATACTGATAAAAAAGACGAGATGATATGGCGAAGAAACTATTTAAAATAAATATTAAAAAATAAGAATCTGGATCGAAGAATATATTAAATTTTGACGAAACATGGACGTATGAAGGTCATATGGAAAGCGGTACGATATGATATAATAAGTGTTAATAATATGTGACCGTTATAGTGACAGTGCTAGTAACCAATAGTAAATAGTGTGTATGTATTCTAAAGCCTTTTGTCCTTTTGAATGTGGAATTCGCAAATATTTGCACGATTTAGTTAACGGTGGAAAAATCTCTATTTGTAACAAATTTTGTCAACTCCTATAACATTTTCTATAATTTTCATCATGAAACTGCCATGGTAGATAATCAGAAGCTCAAAATAAATTTATTAACACGACATAATAATGAAAGAGGCAATAATATTTGTAGCATTTAACAGTTTCGCAAATTGCAATTATCAAAAGTTGAGATTTTCCCGTCATAAATAATTAATACAAAAGTTGCAAAATTCGTGCAAAAACCAGTGAATTTCGCGTCAATCAGGACAAGGCTTAAGGCGGGGATTTTGAGACAGTATTCAAACCGTATAGGCCCGAACCACACGGTTCCTTGAAGTTTATCGTGCATTTTGACGTACATAAAAATGGAAGCCGTGATATATATTATGATTTTACTCGAGGACACAAAATGTAAAATTAGCAATAAATATTAATCTGAAAGTGAAACACAAGTTGTCCTATATGTCCTGGCTATTGAGTGAAGTAATTTGGTGGCTGTGGCTGTGATAATTTGCCGTAATTTTGACATATTGGCGTAGTAACTGTGTGGCTAAAATTGAGGTATTTTAACATTTATTTTAATTATTCTTGTGATTTTATGAGCAGTGAAAATTATCTCACGCACTAGCGGGAACCTCTGTGAATGCGCTGTTATATAATAATAACCAATTATTTCAATTTTCTTGGAGTTCTGTGTCCTCGTTTGAAGCCCTGTTAGACGGTAAAAATATCTATACAAAATCCCAGCCTTAAGCGTGATATCTGCGGAGTGCGCATCAAGTAGGTGGTAGTGGGCAATCGCCGTCCGTAAGGACGGTATTCTAATTTATAGAGAGGATGACACAGGTGGCACATTTAAAGTAAATTGTTAATTTGCTAGGTTCACCCGACGTCAACTTATTTTTGATAATTTTGTGTGCTTTAACTCAAGTGTTACGCTTAGGTAATCGTACCACCCGTATCTTCCGTACTCATCTCTGTGTTGTGAATTAGCCACTCTCTATTATTTTCGACCTTGGGTAATTGATAATACAAGATAAAAACTTTAAATTTTTAAATAATTCTTATTATTTTTATTATCTAACGCCCTGAAATTGGTAAAAACTTATAACACTGTTTCTACTCTAAAAATAATGAATGTTATGTAATGGAATTATTTTTGTCATTTTTGTATATTTTTTACATACGATCGTCTTCAAATTTAGTACGCCTATGAAATGTTGCTCCTCGCACGCTTTGCCCGTAGCGTTTGTCTACAAGCTAGCAATTAGTCACTTTCTAGATTTTTGGAAGTCAACAACTATAGATAATTTTAGCAGTAAATTTGAAAAAAAAACGCACAAACTATTAATAGAACTATATGCAACCCTAATTTTTTATTATATTACGAAAGCTCACCTACTTTTTAGTTTGTTAATTATGTATCTGCTTGCATTTGAATTTATAATTTTTGTAAATCCTACCTTAATTTTGACGTTTTCTAGAACCATCGTCTGCTAATCGCGTCGCCTTTGTAATAGCAGGCGAAGGTAGAACATTGTAGGCTATATTCGATTTGGTTCTAGAAGCGTTCTCGTAACCGCGGAAACTTTGAGAATCCTAAAAATATATATAAGCAGATTACTTTCACCTTCTGAGTTCAGCTTATGTCAATTTATGTTCAGAAGCCGAACACGAGTGACAGAAACGTCAAAGTAAAGATTTGACAGTTGAGAATTATCTGAAGTATATTTGTTGTGTAATCAAGTAGCGACAATAAAGTTTGTTTTTCTACGTGACGTATTTCAAGGTCAACGTAGAGGGTACAATATATTAAATAGTAATTATATTCTATTTGTTATTTACGCCAAATTGTAAAAAAACACGGTATCAAATAATTATGGATAATAAAAATTTTCTGAAATTTTCATTAAGAGTTTTGTGACAAGTACAATATTTTATTGGCAATGTACGATGAAAATTCCATTTAAAAGTCGATTAGTTTTCTGTCAAGGCGTAAAGTCTCCCTAGTTTTATATTGCTTAATAAATATGCCAACTGAAACAAAACAAGGTCAATTTTAAATCCGTATAGACATGTGTCGAGGGATTGCAAACAATCAATACAATAAATTGAAGTTACATTTAAATATATCTTCAAATAGAGTTAACTGTAAAGAGTAAAAACCTATAAACTTGTATTGTAGAAACTGCTTTTTCTTAAAACTTTTGTGATGAAGGGAAACATTTATTTGTATAGTACCTAAAAGTGAAATATAATATTTTATATTACATAACTATTAAGCTTATACAGGGTGTCCCAAAATAGAAGGCCATATTGTTAACCACATATTCTTTGGACAAAAATAATGCGACTTTCCTTATGCCATTTTTTACTTGGGCGTCCTTGTTTCAATATACAGGATGTTAAAGTTACATTTTAAAAAACTATTTTTGTTAAAAATCCCATTGTTTTGTAAGATACGTACTTGAAATTTTGCACGTACTTTTATCTTACTTCGGCATGCTTATCATGTAATTTTGGTGAAAAAATCGAAGGGCGAATGGAGGTAACTGAGGGATGCAATACCCTTTATCCCCTCCAATTATTTCTAAGTAAGCCTATGCAGCTTTTTCTTAAAATATCAAACGTAGAATTTTCTTCTATTCATGTTATCTCTTTTATAATTTTTTGTTTAAATGCTCCGTTTTGGAGAAGTGCCTATTCACTATCATTTTCAAGTAAAACTGAAATTTTATGGAGATACTTTATACCTATGCGGTTTATGTGTCTGTAGAATATATCTTATTACAAAGATATAGATACTACTTTCATTTAGTACCTAATATGAATTTTACTGCTCTAAAAATAGTTTCGTAAGGGCATGACCTTACAGCACTAGTGAGATAATGAAATAAACTGTTTTTTTATTAATATTTATCCGTTAGATTGTTCTATTTAGTTCAAAAAATCTATTTTAATTCAATATGCAAAGCCATTTTTTAATTATTTCTTTTTGTATTCAAATATGGATTTTGCTTTAAAAAGTTTCTACTACTAATTTAAAAGACAAAAAGTTAGTTACCGATATCAAAAGTTTATGTAAACAAATACCTGTTTATAGTGTTTTTTTCTATACTACTACAATAAAAACTAAAAAAAAACATATAAAGATTTCTTTTTACAATCATTGAATTGTTACTTTCACTTAAGAAACACTCTGTATATTATTGATTTGCTTATGGGTATATTCCATGCACGCACCATTCGCTTGTACATTTTTATACAAATAATGCCGCCTATTTTTCTTTATGTCAGATAACATCAAACAATCGCAGGAGCACTCTAGATAAAATCCATAACATATTTCATGATTGTAGAGATTCTCCACGTATATTTTTTGATTAATAATCTCACTTATTTTTTGCTCCTCAGCGGCATATATTCTATAAGTAAGCAAGAAAAGGAAGCAGCACCTTTAAAAATAAAAAACAAGCAGAGTGTAACAGCAATGTTGCCATACATTATAAAGGCTGAATCTGGTAAAGTATCCTCAAACCAATTTTTGTAAAAGGATTGGAAGTTCAGTAGATTTATAATTTCAGCCATCCAAAAGAAAAGCCTTATTTGCACCCTCATACTATGTACTTCCATTCTTGAAGGCAAAAGTACCATTTTGCCGGAAATCTAGAGAGTGACTCATGTTATAAACCCGCTCACCATTCAACACAAAGATAAATACATGCAGCCCCTATATTTATTGTGCCACATACCTCTGAAAACATACTCAATTACACAAGACGCATGCGCCAGATCGGAATGCCATGACAGACTCGCGCACATCTCACCTACCATAGGCGTAGTAAAACCTTCTGGTATATCTTTCTGCTAATTTAATTGTGAAAGTAATTAATTTATTAGTGATTTTGCGTTTGTACTGTTAAGAATGAAGAATAATGCAAGCTCTACGTTGTATTCTCAAAATCGTAAATGCCCTCCCTAGTAGCATTCAATGTCCAGAGGATGTCCACATAAGGTCCGAGTCATCCATGGACGTCCAGTATATATGAATGGACGTAATATGGCCATCCGAATAAGATGTAAATTATAATACAACCACTGTGGATGTTAGATGGATATCCTATTGGGATAAAAAAATATTATGATAATTGTGGATGTTCTACAAACATCCTCAAAGGACATACATATTTTTATGCTTGTTGGGGATATCCTATGAATGTCTCAAAAAGACGTATTAATATTTATGTGCATTGTGGATGTTCTACGAACATCCTTAAGGGATGTGCATATTTACTGCTCATCAAGAATGTCCTTTGAACTCTCTAGTGCGACGTGTTTATTTTTATGCTTGTAAAACTCATCCAAAGAATATCCTGAAAGGATGTACATTTATAATGTTTATCGTGGACGTCCTATGGACACTTTAAATGTAACACATATTTTTATGTTCACAATAGATATTAAATAAATATCCTAAATGGACGTGCATTTATACTGTTCATCGTGGACGTCCAATGGACATTCTTTAAGAACGTACATATTTTTATGTTTGCAATGGATATTACATGAATAACCTGAAGAAACGTGCATTTATACTGTTCATCCTGGACGTCCTATGGACACTCAAAATAGGACGTACCTACTTTTATGTTCGCAATGGATATTGTACAAATATTATATAGGGACGTGCATTGTACTGTTCGTAGTGGACGTCCTGTAGACATTTTAAGTGGAACATACATATTTTTTGTTGGTGATGGACATTATATGAATCTCCTTTAGGGACGTGCATGTATACTGTTCATCGTGGACGTCCTATGGACACTCTAAATGGAGCATACATATTTTTATGTTTCCATTACATGAATATCCTAAAGGGACGTGCATTATACTGTTCATAGTGGACGTCTTATGGGCATTCTAAATGGAACATATATATGTTTATGTTCCCTAAGGATATTACATAAATATCCTAAAGGGACGTGCATTTATACTGTTCATAGTGGACGTCTTATGGACATTCTAACTGGAACATACATATTTTTATGTTTGCCATGGATATTGCGTGAATATCCTTTAGAGACATGAATTTACCCACTAAACAAGAGACCTTACATAACATTTTAACAAAGTTGCATTCATTTTAAATATGCAATTTTACACTGTAAAGTAAATGCACGTTTGCTAGAATATTTCATATGAATGTTGTAACTAGATAGTTTGTTATAAGTGAACCGCAAAAAGTTTCTGTGACGTTACATATTAGTACTTGGTGCAAGTTACATAATTTACAAAAGAAAAGTTGCGATGCAACGAAATATGCTTTTTTATTAAAATAACGAAACGATTCAGTCAATTATATGTATATTAATAGCCGACAGGTGGCGCCACTTATATCTCACTGATACTGTGTAACCGAGTTTTGGTAAGATATCTACAAGATTTGGGCCCTGGCAATTCCCTTCAAATGTCCATGGATGTTTCTGTACATCCACAAGATGTACTGAATATATCGGTGTGGATGTTCAATGAAATATGAATGTGGTGTTATGATAACCCATTCGTGGTTCTCTACGGAATGCGGATGCGTATTTAATGACTTTTTAGGATGTTGTACGGATATCCTTGCAGTTCGTACTTCGTTCACTTTATGTCCAAAGTTGTGACATATGTAACACAATTGTACGTCCTTTAAATGTCTATGGATATTTCTGTACATCCACAGGATGTACTGAATGTCTCAGTGTGGATGTTCAGTGAATGTAGAATTATAATTATCCATCTGTGGTTCTCTGCGGATGCGTATTGAATGATTTTTTAGGACGTTGTATGGATATCCTTGCAGTTTATTCAATTTATTTCCCAAATTCTGAATTCTGTATCACCATTGTGCATCCTTCAAATATCCATGGACATTTCTGTACATCCACAGGATGTACTGAATGTATGAATGTGGATGTTCAGTGAATGTAGAATTATGATCATCCTTCTGTGGTTCTCTGCGGATGCATATTGTTTAACTTTTTAGGATGTTGTATGGATATCCTTGCATTTCCTTCAATTTATGTCCGAAGTTGTGACATATGTAATACAATTGTACATCCTTCAAATGTCCATGGATATTTCCGTACATCCATAGGATCTACTGTATATCCTGATATGAATGTTCAGCGGATGTACATGGGACTATATCGTGCTACTAGGGCTACGATGCATGAAGGGGCGCGAGATCAAAATATGAGTGTAGGTGAAGCGATTGAAATATGTAATTCACTATGAAGAATGTCCGTGAGTAGTGTATATAGTGCAATAAAGAGTGGCAAAGAAGAACATACAACGGCGAAACGGAAAATAGTATAAAATCGCGGAAAGAAGAGAAGAGAGGTTGATGATACAAAATATGTGAACAATAATAATTCATGGATACTATTTGAAAAATGAGCTTCCGATAATAAAACATTCAGGTTGCTATCTCACAAAATGAAACTTTGCCTGGAATATCTAGACGGGTGTTTTGGGAATTATGCGTGACATGAATTTTCGTTTCATATAATATAAGGAGCATGCTGATAGAAAAAAAACGAAATAGTGATATGGCGCAGAAAGTATTTAAGACAAATATTAGAAGGGCGAAGCCTGTATGAAAGAATACATTGTATATACTTATATATTATTGAAACACTGACTGAACATGGATAAATGAAAGCCATACAATGACAAACGTATGGAACTGTTTTGCCATATGGCACTGTCGTGGTTGTATGGATAATTCACTCCATAATAGCTTTGTTCGTAGTATGTATGTATGTAATTGTGTGGAGGTGCAGCGGAAATTGCTTCCCAGTGCAGCACTTAGGCCCTTGGGCCCTTTGTACATCCTCCAAACTAAGAGAGTTCTTCTTTCAAACCATCCAATTAATATGAATGGCTCGGTGGCAAAGTCTCTTACAGATTATATGTGTGATAGTATGGGTCCGAGTTAAAGAGATTTTTTTGTTGCTCTGTCCTTATTTCCATTTATCGGGGGGTTTC
Source organism: Monochamus saltuarius (assembly GCA_025584915.1). Taxonomy (NCBI): domain Eukaryota; kingdom Metazoa; phylum Arthropoda; class Insecta; order Coleoptera; family Cerambycidae; genus Monochamus; species Monochamus saltuarius. Next base: position 51,946,833 of record CM046723.1, read on the forward strand.
TGCCTTGCCACACGTGCGTGCGCCTGCGGAGCATGTTGAGTGTCCATACCCCGGGCGGACTGCCACAGTCTCGGCCCAGGTTTGGTCTCCCATCCAAACTCAGCCCGCGTCCACGCTTCCTTAACCGGAAAGATCGATCTCCCAACCAAGCAACCGCTCCGGCGGAACATGGTGAGCGGCCAGACCCCAGACCTCGGGCGGACTAAAGTCTCAGCCCAAGTTTGGTCACCCATCCAAATTCCGGCCTGCGTCTACGTTGCTTAACTTGAAAGATCGATCTCCCAGCCGGTCAACTCGGGCCAGGCGACCCCCTGGCTTGTTCGTAGTACACCAGAATCAGTTTCCAACCGTCAAAAGCATGCTCACTGCATTTAAAACAAAGAATTGGTTCCAAGTGGGTTCCTTTAACCCCTCTATTTCCCCCTAAATATGACACTGTCTGAATTTCAGCTATTAATAGACAGGCGAAGATAGAGATTTCAAGACTACTGATAATTACTAGGTACCCATATCTATTTAAGTGTTTAGAAATTTGTATTACCTACAGCTACTATTAATACATAGTTATAAGCAGAAATAGGTTACTCTTTTGCAGCAATAAGCTTTATGACTTGGTTCTGTAGCTGTTTTAACACGACCGTAAACTAAGTTTGACAAAGTAACTTTTCCTTTGTGTGGGGCAATAAGTTTTAAACGAGGAGAGATTTGGGAGCACGTAGAGAGAGTTGCAGTAACTAATATAACTTTTGGCAGATCACTTTTGAATGTGGTCGTGGGGAAAGTAGTTTCCGGAAGTTTAGTCACAGGGAATGCACAATGTTTTAATTTACTGACAGGAACTGAAAACATTTATTTAAATTGTAAAAAATATATAAACGGAACGCCATATCATTATTAATAGATAAATCAGAAAATACAAATACAGGATTACTTGAAATTGTTCTACTGTGTTAGTGAATAAATTCATTTAGTAAGAATTTTTTAACTATTTGACAATTTTTCCAAACTTTTTTACGTACAGCGTCCAATATAATAATTTATTAAATTAAATGTTCAAACTGATGACCGCTCGCTTCCATACAAGAATAAAGATTTTGTTAGAAACGTTCGCGCACACTCTGAAGCATTTCCGGAGTAATTCGACGGCATTCGTCGACGATTCTTTGACGCAAGTCTTGCTGCGACGCTGGCTGTGTTTTATAAACTTTACTTTTTAGGTATCACCACAAAAGAAACAAGGGGCGATAAATCCGGTGATCGTGGAGGCCACTCAATGCTGCCCTTCTCCCAGTCTAATTCCGTGGAAAACGTTGGTCCAAATACTGACGGACAATTAACTCATAATGCGGAGGAGCACCGTCCTGTTGAAAAATCAAATGGTCTTCATCATACTCTGGAAAATTTTCAATAATATCAGTCAAGGCAGGGTCAATAGCGTCTTCCATTAATTGCAAATACATTTGGCCAGTCAAATTACCAGGTAGAAAAAATGACCCACCAACCGGTCACCGAAAATTCTAGTCCATACATTTAATTTTTCCGGTTGCTGTGTATGCACCTCGTGAAAACTCTTGGGTTTGAATCTGACCAATAGCGGCAATTGTGACGATTTACCGTCCCGTTCCAGAAAAACTGCATTCATCATAAAAACAGATGTTAAAAAGGAACTGTGGATCGTTCCCTGCTCGCTCATTCATTATTTCGCAAAATTGCAAATGGCGGTCATAATCATCCTCATGAAGTTCCTGGACTAAATGTATTTTGTATGGATGGAATTTATTCGTTTTCAAAATAGTTTGTATGCTCGATTTATCCCAGACAGATGCCAGCTGCCTCGTACTTAATGCGGGATCAAGATAAACCATAGTGTTTAATTTTCAAAAACACAATTAAATAAACTACCAACCAGCGCTTCCAAATAATACCAGAAAATAAATTTGGAATCCACTAATTTTACGTTCGTTGTTGTGTTTTTTATTACGAAAGTAATAGCAAATCGCCAAAAACCAATGTAACGCAAGAAATACTAAATTTATACCATTGGCGTACTTAACTCAAATGAGTGACATTTTTACCGTTACTAATTGTTTATACATAAGTTTCAACTTTAAAATCAAAATTCTTATTTAGTATTGGGCGGAATTATAAAATTTTAAGTCTGTTGTAAAGAAAATTGTAAGAGCTTTCAAAATAAATATTACTCAACCCCCAATGCCATTTAAATACTTTGGGGTAATGCTTACCCTTGCTTGGGGGTGAAAGTAGCGGAGTCAAAAATACCAGCAAAGAATGTCCCCCTTTAATCTAAAATCCACGGGTCTTAGCGTTTTTTTACAATCTTGACGCAGTTCCTGAAAATGGCTCTGTTTCGTTTTCATTTGGACGCCCTGTATAGTCAATATATTCTAGATGTAATAAATTGATTATATAATTAAAGTAAGCAGTTAGTAATTCTTATTTGTTACTTATTACTTTCAAATTGTTACTGAGGCACTGCCTCACCTGTCTCATCTTACTGGCTACCACTAGTTCCTTCTATCTTGTAGGTGTTAATTATCAAGCTCTGTTCTAAATTAACGCGTGGTTGCTTTTCCATACCGAATAAGGTTGTCGCTGAAGACGTAATTTATAGTTTTATAGCACTTAAAATGCCTTCGTAGCAGATAAAGAAAATACAATTTAATTTAATGATAGAATGTACAGCATTCTACCGGCAGGATATGCCCCATTTGGGTATTTTGAAAAACATAATATTTTAAGGTTTGCGGCGTCAAGAAAAATAAATTTTACAAGACAAATCTACATATTATGAGATTGCATTTTTTAACCATGACTGTGTCTCTATTTATTTAAAAGTTACAACTTCTTGTTGATAAAGAAAATGATAAAGCATGGGACATCGTGTGTCAGTCTTAGCATTCCACAGTAAAACGGACGGCTTAAATAGTATTGCCCAATAATACCTATTTAAATTATTTAATTAATTATTTAAAATGGAATAATCGGAAAAAAGGACAATATAGTTAATTGTTTATTTTTTGACTGAGCCAACGTTTCGATTTTATTTTAAATCTTCCTCAGGGCTACAATAGGAAACAAGAGAAAAAAATTATAATAAAAATATTAACCGTTTAAAACAAAAAATTAGTTATACGTTCATATAAACTATTTCAAAAAAATTTTAGATTATTAATAATTAAAAAACAAACAAGTAAGGTAAAAGAAATAGTAGCAACCTTATCTAGTGAGACAAAATCAAGGTCAAAAAGATAAAATTGTTATTCATCATACAATGAATAAGTCAAATACGGAAAGAAATGGTTTTATTCAATGTGATATTTTATAACAGTAAACTGTCATGTTTCAAATAGTCTTCAAATCAAATATACAAATATCAGATATCGAGATACTATAATAATTGATGAAAAGGTAAAGAACCCGATAAGAAAAAGTAATAAAAATAAGACGTTGACAACAAAAGAAAGAAATAATGTACTAAGTGTTCAAATTTTAGTCTCCATTGATAAATTTCTTAAAGATAGGTACCTACTATTGTAGATTACGCTTAAATTTTCTGTATCTGATTTCTTGTTAGTGGTATTATTGTGTGATTTTATACAACGCATCTCGCTAATAAACCTTATATTGTTTATCAAAAATCTTAATTGATTCATCATTAAAATTGAAATTATGGTTATATTTGAAATGATGAACAGCCAATGCTGTATGTTCCTTTTTGTTAATGTTTTTAGGGTTACATGACGATTTATGAGAGCTCATTCTATGTCTGATATTTTGTTTTGTCTGTCCAATATACATCCCCAAACAATCATTACATTGCATACCATAAACTACGTGATACATATGATTTTTCCAGTTTGTCTTTCATAGCTGACCTATTGTCCTGTTATGGTAAAAAACAACACGTAAATTTTCACCACTAAGAATCATTTTAAATTTTTCCGATAAACCTTTAATAACTGGATTATTTGCTTCTGAACTCACATATGGGCCATTGTTATTATTAAGATTATTACGAAAATTTTCATCGTCTTCCAGAACTGATAGGTTTTTCATACCAATTAGTAACAATGGTTTGGTCTGGATTTCTTATTTACAAAATGTCCAAAATGGAATCTTATTGTCTTTTTCTCATTCTATAATTCTCGATATTTGGGTGAATTGAATTAAATATACCTAGAATATATTTGACCTTTAGGGATGGTAATAATGGTACCGTCTACATATATTTTAAGTTACTTCAAGAGGACATCTGGAAGTTAAAACATCCAATAAATATTCCATTACTAGATTAGCAAAAATAGGGCTAGAAAGACTGATTTTTTCCGAATATTTCATCTTAAACACACATTTAAGGACATTAGCAATATATCTTAATTAATTATTTAGGTACTATTACGTGGAATATGTTTATGAATAATCATTATCATTAAAATGTTCTTCAATATATTGTTAAATCACCCAAAGCACTGCGATTTCTTGAAAGTACTTTCCAATAGACAAAAGTTGTAGTTGTATTGTCAAAAAATGATCAGTACAGATCGTTATCTATGTCCCTCTTTTCTATTATTGATTATTTTCCATCCAAATCATTTTATTTGTTTAAAATAAGCACATATGACTATTCAGTCCTGATTGAATTGCAAACTTAAAACACTGAATCCGTAGGTTCATTAATTAATTGCATAATACAATTTTCCTGGAATCTACTAGCTACTTAGAGACAAATACACACGTAAACAAATTACTTTTCATCAAAAACATGCTTTCGAATGTTTATGTCTCAATAAAGTAATTGAAAATCTAAAGAAACTAATTTATTTGGCAATATTGCTACATATCACAAAGTCCCAATCTCAAGATGTAATAATTTGGTTTGAGAAACAAAAGCGTGTGGAATATAGAACAGAAAATGTTGTATTCTACTACAAACAGTATTCTTAGAGAGGTCTCTAAGGTACTTGGCAAGTTCTACGCTGACATATAATGGAGCGCTTAGTAAATATTTGCCAGACACAAGTAGCTCTGCAATTGAATGAAATGGTCTGAGAAAACACAATTCAATATTGCCCGGCATGATAAATTCATTTCATGGCCTTTTCTGCGCTGCTAGACAAGAAAGAAAGTCATTACTTTTATTTCTTCATCTGCGATGATTCAGAGGAATGGGATGTGGGATCGAGATTTAAATTTGCCTTAGAAGGAAAAGTAGTATTTTCAGTGCGTTCATTCATAAGGTACACATTTATACACGTTTATATACACACAACGTCAAAAGTCTTGGACTCCCCCTCATCCTTGTTAAAGAAATCTTTTTGTCAGAAAAGCCAAATAAATTTATAAAAGTATATTGTTTTCTGAATCTTTTTTTACTTTAAAAATGAGCAAATGTGTGACATTTTTGACAAAATTGATTAAATCAAAAAGAAGTAACAATACTTAGTCGGAGTTCTACCTCTATGTTCCAATAAGCATATTGACACGTCTGTCTAATGAACAGATATAATGCTTACCTTTCTTTGTCATGTAGTAGGTATATATTTGTAAGGGATATATAAGCTGTATTAAAATTAGCCTGCCAAAGGTCAACCTTTGGTTAAACATATACAGCAAATACTACCTCCTTTCTACACCCCTTTAAATCTGATACACAGATTGTAGATTTTATTGTAAAAAGGTGTTCTTGCTTAAAATCCATAAAACATGTACTTTTCTAGAATCCGCTATGTGAGGAGCAGACTTTCTACAGTGGATTCCATTTAGCACTCTCAATTTGATTATATTGAAAATTATGTATTTTTGTACACTAGCGGAAAAAATTAAGGGATCAAAGAAAAAATCTCAATTTTTTACAATTTTTCAAATGGCTGTATCTTTGGTAAAAATGGTCGTATGTGAGTGAAAAAAAAATCAATTTGAAGCTTGAAGTGTCTAGTTTATGGATCTTGCGATAAAACAATTTTCCAAGCAACAATTAGCGCAAAATCCTAATGAATATCATGGAAAGAAAATTTTTCGAAATTTGTTGCACTCTTATTTTTAGTGTACGAACTTCAAAAAATATTTTTCAACCTAACCACTATATGGATTGGATAGGTTGTTCATTTATCTTCAATTTCTTTTTTTGTCGACCTCGATACTACCATTCCTCGCCGAGTTATCAGTCTTTGAATGAAAATGCGTCATTTTCTCTTCTCTCAGCAATATCTCAGGAACCAATGGTGGCTCAGAAAATGGAAGGGGGGTTTCGGAAACTTGGATCCATTCTCTACAATGTTCTGGCATGTTTTTTCAGAAAACAATTTTTTTTCCTTCTTAACATGAGTTTGAAAAATTTCGAAAAACAGGACTTTTTGAGATCTTTCAGAAAATCACGCGTCACATTGAAAATATCGGAAAAATGGCTAATGCTTAAGCTAATGCTAATGCCTTAAATGGTTAAGTGTGCATCTTATAGGCTATTGTACTCTCAAAAGCCCTACAAAGTTTCAACCTGATCCATCAAGCCGTTTTATTGTTTCATTCGATTGAATTTTTGAAAAAATTGAAGGACCGCGTTTTTTGCCTTTAGAGCTCATAATCTGTAAAAAAAAATGTCTGCTAATTTTATTCGACATTTTTATTACGGAAAGGGTTTGAAGTCTTGAAAAAAAATTTTTTTGAAAAAGAAGAAAAAATTTCTCTTTTCGAACAGATTTTCAGAAATTTTGCAAAACCGCCGGCATTAGAGTTACTCCAAGCGTACCACGTGGAAGTTTCACGACCGTATTTACGTTTCTTTGTGTCTGCGTGTGTTTCTTTAAGAGAAATCATATCCGGTGGTTCGTGGTTCCACCGGATTTTATGACACCAAACTCATTCTCTGAAGAGTGTGCGTGTGTGTGTCTTAATCCATTCAATAACGGATATTGCCACCCCTGTTCTCTATAACAGCCCTCAAACGTTCAGCCATGTTGATGCATCGGGTGATTTCGGGTTGCGGAATGGTGTTCCAAATTCACTGAAATGCGCGCTCCAATTCCTTCTGCAATCGACGGACCATTATATCCTAAACATACTCGATTGGGTTCCGATCTGGACTCATTGGCGGGTGTGACACACACACACACACAGTCTTTGGATAATGAGTTTGAAGTCATAAAATACGGTGGAACTCACAAACCACCGGGTCTCATTTCTCTTAAAGAAACACACAGAGAGAAGAGTAAATCCGCCCGTACAACGTCCTCGTGGTACATTTTGGATAACTCTAATGCCGGCGGTTTTGCAACATTTCTGAAAATCGGTTCGAAAAGACAATTTTTTTTCTTTCATGACTTCAAACGCTTTCCGCAATAAAAATGTCGAAAAACATTAGGAGACATTTCTTAATTTTTTTTTACAGATTATGAGCTCTAAAGGCAAAAAAACGCGGTCCTTCAATTTTTTCAAAAATTCAATCGAATGAAACAATAAAACGGCTTGATGGATTAGGTTCAAACTTTGTAGGGCTTTTGAGAGTACAATAGCCTATAAGATGCACACTTAACATTAGCCATTTTCCTAATATTCTCAATGTGACGCGTGATTTTCTGAGATCTCAAGAAGTCCTGTTTTTCGAAATTTTTCAGTCATGTTAAGAATGAAAAAAAAATTGTTTTCTGAAAAAACATGCCAGAACATTGTAGAGAATGGATCCAAGTTTCTGAAACCCCCCTTCCATTTTCTGGGCGACCATTGGTTCCTGAGATATTGCTGAGAGAAGAGAAAATGACGCATTTTCATTCAAAGGCTGAAAACTCAGCGAAGAATGGTCGTATCGAGGTCGACAAAAAAAGAAATTGAAGCTAAATCAACAACCTATCCAATCCATATAGTGGTTAGGTTGAAAAAAATTTTTTGAAGTCCGTACACTAAAAATAAGTGTGCAAAAAATTTCGAAAAATTTTCTTTTTATGATATTCATTAGGATTTTGCACTAATTGTTGCTTGGAAAATTGTTTTATCGCAAGATCCATAAACACTTCAAGCTTCAAATTGATTTTTTTCTCACTCAGATACGACCATTTTTAAACACTTCAAGCTTCAAATTGATTTTTTTCTCACTCAGATACGACCATTTTTACCAAAGATAAAAAAAATTGCAAAAAATTGAAATTTTATTTTTGATCCCTTAATTTTTTCCGCTAGTGTATAATGCATTGTATAGTGTCTATGTATGATTTCAATTTTAAAGCTAAATAAAATCTCCATAACGGTGGTGCTGCGTTGTAAAATATGTCTGATTGTTTTTGAATTTTAAAAAGTAGTTCTCGTAAAATAGTATTACATTCTAATAAAACTTTTTTGGTATTTTGAGTTATTGGTGTTTGAGATATTCGGAGCTGACCAAGAAGTTTTTATAAGATGAAAATTGCTATGTAGTCATTTTTGGCTAAACTGTTTAAATCAATATTATTTTCTTTGTGTTAAATATAAAAATACTATTAAAATAAAAATAATTTTAATTCGTTCAAATGTATAAATTTATAATGTACGAAATATTAATTGTGAATATTCAACTCACGTTCTAATAAATTATTATTCTTTAAGTAAATGATAAATTTAGTTCATTTTATAAAAGAAAAAAATACCAGAATACTTGTGTGTCAAGAATATGTAAATATTTGTATCAAATATACTTTACTAATGAATTAATACATATGTACTTGAGTGTAAAATTTTAATAATATTTTATTTTTTTAATAATATTTTATACTTTAATACAGATTAGATCTTTTCCATTTGCTTTAATTCTACTGCTATACCTAAATCTTGATAAAAACCGAATAAAAAATAAAGGTAGGTAAGTGCAAAACACCATTAATTAATTAATACTGCTAGCAACTGGGCTGACAGAATTCGCCTCCAAGCGCAAGTAATGAGAATAGAGCGTCATGTAATGGATGACCTGTCTCTATGAAAATACTCTTAGATGTAGTTAGTTCTTTCAGGATTTAGATTTAATAAAAGCTCGGTATATGTCACGTTCCATTTACACGAACCTTAATTTAGTTTAAGTTACTTAAATAGCTCGTGGGCTCAACTCTTAACTCTTCACAACTAAATGAAAGGTAATATTTAAGAAGTAATTGAAAAGTTTTTATCTATATCTCATTAAATATTTAAGTTTAAAAGTCTTAATCTGTGGTAAAGTACTTTTTACTCGTTGTGACCAGCACCTTCACCATTTTCCAGAAAAAAAATCTGAACTGTTCTAACACACATCACTATGCCATGGTTTTAGTGCAGTGTTGTTGTGTTCACTTACCTCTCTTTCGCTGTGCTCAAATGGAGAACATTTAAATTTAAAGTGAGGTTTGATTTAAAAAAATGCAAAGTACTTACCTAAATTTAACAAATATTGCTAATAATTCTAATACAGTTTAAACTAATTAAAATTATAAGTTAAAAATATTACGTCGTTTTAGATTACTCCGTATTTTGATGTTCTTGTAACTTTAGAAGAAGGAAATGGTATATTCAGATCACTACCAATTAATTTTAGTAAACTCCTATTATGTAGTGCCTAAATACCTACACTTTGTTTAATGCTTACTGTCTCGTTGTTTATCATTCACTAGAATATTATTAGTTTATAAATCCCTTATTAGAATAAGTACTACTACTGAAAACATGGTTGCTGTTGCTGTTGGAGAAACATAAGCACTAGGACAATCACAGTTCAATTTGGAATATCAGAACACACCAATTTGCGAACGTTAAGACACGGAATATTCTACTCGTTACACGTGTAGCGGGTACAAGCCTTACCTCCAGGGATTTTCCGCTTTGAGCGTTAAATCCAAACTTGACAATGAAACTTTTAGTTATTTTCACAAGTAATGGTAATCATTATTGGACATTGAAAAATTTGCATATCACTCTGCGAACACATTTTCAACAACTATTTTCGGTAAATGCTTGAGAGTTGTGAGTACTTATTAGCCCTTTCATTCTGGAAAATTGGTTAACTGGTTGTCCTTATCATTATCGGTACTCTTCGAAGAAGTTAATCTTAACGTTAGGCAACATATATTGTTTCTTCACGATGGTGCTCTACCACATGATGCGCGACTAGTGCGGCAACATTTGGATCATATGCTTCCTGAATGATGGATAGACCGAGGTGGTCCAATTGGGTAGCCCCTTCGATCGCCCTACCTAAACCCGCTTGACTTTTATTTTTGGGGCCACATGTTAGCTATGGTATATGTTACCGAAGTAAACACTTACAAAATTACATACTTGTTGTCGCGGGGATAACTCGATTATAAAGTCTGGTTTAGGCGTGCGTGGACTCATGTTGTGTATTAAAGATCATGGAAATAACTTCAAACATTTACTATGATAAATTAAATTCATTTTCAATTTTATGAAATTCACGTTCTTTTATTTTTATTTGAAATAAATTGGTATATCCGTAACTGAAAAACATTTTTTTTTACTGTTCGTCATTATTTGTCTTTAGCTTATAATTTATAATAACAATTTTACCCTTTACCTGTTGTAACCAGCACCTTCGCCATTTTCTAGAAAAATTTATAAACTTCAAATTGTATTTTTACTATGTTGGTATATAGCTGTAAAATAGTAAATAGTATTCACTAATTTACAGCATTTCTCATTGTTTCAGTTTTAGAGGGTATCATATGGAATAAATTACGAAAAAGTGATTTTTATCGATTTTATAGGTTTTCTCAAATATTTGCTGTGTAACCCCCAACTTTAACTTCGTGTTCAGCGGGAAAAAATACAAAAGAAAAAGATAGTCTAACTCCCAGCACACATGACTCTTTTTTTGTGGACCTGTGTAAACTTTTGATGAGATTTTTTTATCGTTTTTATGGGTTTTCTCTAAAATTTGCTGTGCGACCCCCCACTTTGACTTCAGATTCGTGTTCAGCGGGCAAAATACATGGAAAAATGTACTTACACTTGTATTAAAAAAACTAAACTAAAAAGAAGTAGGCATCGTAACTACAAACCTAGCCTAAAATTCCTGAAATAGTTCTATTGATGTTGTAATACGTTACATAATTATGACATTCTTGTTTCTGAACAAATGAATAGAATAAATCCAGTGTTTTGTTTGAAATATAACATTTAATGTTTACCTTTTTTGATTCATATGTATCACATTAAAGAAATGATAATAGAAAAGAAGAGCAATTTATTGTCTTATTGCCCGTTATTTTTAGGTCCTTTTTATGACTCCTACTTATGTTTCTATTAAATTTGAGGAAATAAACAGTTGAATAAACATTGTATTTGCTGACAAAAACTCGACGAAGAAGAATTATGTACATATACGGCAAATTTATTTTTCAACTACTCAAATATCTTAATATATTATATTAAAATCCTTTATATAGGATGCAGGATAAAAATATGTTTTATGAGACCAGATCTGTATATCTATTTCTTTCATTACGTGTAAATTAGGGATATTTTCAAAAACATTATTAGTGCAAATAAAAAATCTATTTCTATAAAAATAGCGACTTTAAATCCAACTAATATTTTCCGGAACTACATTATCAAGGACAACAATATATGTTATATTTAAAAGCCTAAAAATAGGCTAGGAAAATACACAACAGGCACAAACATATTAGTATTAGGTATTGCACAATAAATTATACCAACTTAACTGTTAACAGTAGTAATAAACAACTGCAATAAGTGTTCACTAGTGGCGTAATTTAACTCGCTTGTGTATTGTATAGCAGATGGTGGTTATAGTTGGGAGTTTAAACTATATTGGTATATATCTTATGTTTGTGTAAATTCGGTCAATAATTAAAATTCTAGATTTTATCCTTTAAGTTTTTTGTAAATATTTTTGCACTTTCAACATTTTTACAAATAAAACCACATTTTACTACTTCAAAAATAGTAGCTTGTAAAATCAATTTTTTCTTATGTATTATACTAGAATATGGTTTTGTTTTACGGCATTCATAATCTGAAAATCCACCACTTAAAACTCCCCAAGCTTGAATCTCTGTGATTCTTTAAGATATTTTAGCAATCTTGTTTCTTTTGTAACTGTTGAAGCCCTTCTAAGCCAATCCATTTAATAAATAAATAAATATATATATTTGGAAATTTATTTTCCCGGGAGTATTTTTTCTTCAACTATAATTTGATATTCCATCTCCTTAACTCTGAATCAAGATTAGATATTAATTAGAAATAACGGTTTTCAATGACATTTAAATCAAAAAAATATTTGTTGCGTTTTTTTTTTTGAGAAATAAAATGTTTACGAAATTTTACAGATATGACACTAATCATAAGCACGTGTAGAAGAAAACACTGTATAGTTTTTGTTCAAATTTCATACAAAGGCGTTTTGAGGGGTCTTGATTAACACCTTATCAGATTTTAAATAAAAAAATCGCTAAGCGTTTTTATTGAATTTCGAGAGTATAGAAAAACTCATAGCAGGTCTTGGATCGCCATCTTAAATGCCGTGGTAGGGGGAGAGGTAGCGGTTTTCGGTGTCATTTAAAATAAAAAAAAATATTTTTAATTATCTTGAAGAATAAAGGTTTTACGGATTTGTACAGAATAAAAGTAGCCACCCTGTATAAGAACAATAAAAATTATAATAAATTAATTATGCCAAATTATTAGCAAATTCAATGATGAATCTATAACCCGACGTAATAGCTGAAATGATCCAAGCAGTAGGTGTATTTGTACGAGATTTCACTTTCAAAAAGTCCGTATAAAACGATTAAACACATCTAAGAGTTAATTTTCGCCCACCAGTACATGGCACTTGCAGAAAATTACAGAATAAAATGGTTCCTATGAACTTAACAGTTAATTTAATCAACGCACTCAATGGCTGAGAGCTCATTCACACCAGATATGCATTAACTGCCTGTGAGAATGTTCTAAATTTAATTAGGGAGTCAATTAGTGGCCTATAAATGGCAAACAAATGTTTGGGTAATACTATAAGGGAAACACTTTCAGTAAAAGGAATGATAAGAACTTTTTGTCAAATCTTAAGATATTATAAACAGAAAGAAACAAACATAAAACACTAAGAAGCCAAGCTGAGTTTTACAGAAAATTTAAAATAAGAAAATGGGTGAAACCAGAAAAATGCAAACTGAGAAGAAGTTTGAATTAACAAAAAAAGAATTTATTTTGGTTGCTCATTTTTTATTCTCTTAATAATGTTTATTTATTTGTTATTTTTAAATAGGCAATACTGAGAATAAAATTGTTAGTTTTCATATAACAACGTAGGTAATTTTTAACATTAAATAGTTAACTCAGAAATAATAAATATACCCCGATAGTGTCTTGCTTTCATGCCATTATACTTTAACAGCTAAACGTTATTTGATCATTAAATTTAGCAAAACTACAGTAACTAAAGCTGTCGTAAGATGGCGATCCAAGACCTGCTATGAGTTTTTCTATACTCTCGAAATTCAATAAAAACGCTTAGCGATTTTTTTATTTAAAATCTGATAAGGTGGTGTTAATCAAGACCCCTCAAAACGCCTTTGTATGAAATTTGAACAAAAACTATACAGTGTTTTCTTCTACACGTGCTTATGATTAGTGTCATATCTGTAAAATATCGTAAACATTTTATTTCTCAAAAAAAAAACGCAACAAATATTTTTTTGATTTAAATGTCATTGAAAACCGTTATTTCTAATTAATATCTAATCTTGATTCAGAGTTAAGGAGATGGAATATGTTGCCACGTTTTATTTTAGGAGTAAAATATACTAATATCCATTGATACTTAAAAAAAAAATACTAGATCTTGGGGTGTCCTTAAGGTCTTTGGGAAACGCCAGCTAGCTCTTAGTCGGAGCTGGTCGTGAGTTAAATTTAGAACGACAATAGACCTCTTGTCATTCAGGGCGCCAGTAACCAAAACAATTGACACTAGCGTTTCTTAAGTCACTTACAACCTGGTTACAAGAATTTAACTACATTTACTTTAAATAATAGCAAGTATGGTAAAAGGGAAAAAAAATATGCATTAAACATACAACAATAAGTATATTATATTTAGCGGCAACAAAAGAAAGAAAATGTATATCTATTAGTAATACTACTATAGTGAGGAAGAAAGTATCATATAACCGCTCGTGATCATGGGTGGCGCACAAAATTTGTTGAATATATCAAACACCTTGTACTGTACAACCTAAATAACAAGTTAATGATAAGAATTACCCAAAGTTGCTATGAAAACTACATACGGATATAAATATAGAAAAAAATACAAAATATTCGTTGTTATTACGTAAGAGGAGGATAAAAGTCTTAAAACTACAGCTTATCTGTTTGTTGATCCCGGTGGGCGTCACCAGAAGTTGGACTATAAAATGGCGGCTTGGTATTGAAGGACAGCCGGTATACTGCAACTTTCCCAAATATATTCCAAATGCACTGTAGACATCAACAGTATTCGCTTTCGTAATGCAGGAGCTTATTGGTGGAAATAATAGTACTTGTAATAATGCTGCAGCGGATGCACTACGCATTTAAAGCCTTAAAATTGGGAATTTACACCGTAATTAATAATAATCCGATAACAAGAAACAGTAAAATAACTTATGTCGTTGAAGAGTGGCTTGTTAGTGGGTTATTATTTATGTAATAGCTGATATAGTTGTTAACCACATGGGTCGAATGCAGATGCAGTAAAATCCAGCAATATAGCCGAAACTATACCTACACTTTTAACACCGTTCCAAAACGAAATAGGCACAGTTAATAATTATACAATTTCCTAATATCCCAAAAGGAAACAATCAATTTGTTTAAAAGGAAAATTTGTAAAAATTACACCTGCTGATTGATTCAACTATTCTCGAAAAGTAATCTCTTTATCGGCTCCGCTCTTTATGTTCCAACTCGCAAAAACGTTGCGTTGTACATTTCAAATATATACGCCAGAAAGTATTATTAAAAGACCATAAAGTATTGAATTAATGGTTGCCTACGGTTGTACTTAATTAAAATAATAAAGATGTTAATTTTTAACGTTACAATGTAGAAAAAATAAATATAATAATATTGGTTGCCATACATAGCAAGCAACATACTATGAAAAAGTGGGGGATAGTGTCGAAGTTTCTTTAAAGTTGTGGTTTCCACTTCATGCCATTATCTCCACGAAATCACAACGTCGCTGGAACGTGGTCATACAACCTCGCCAAAACGTAGCACGAACCAAAAACTTATATTTTTTTATTTCACGATTTCCTGATTTCAAAAAAGTTATATAGTATTATATACTAAGTATTTTCTTATCAGTCTCCATATTCGTAATAAAAAGGTGAATTTTAATGTTTAGGGATATTATAATAACTGTTTGGTAGACGTCAGATACCTTAATTTGTCAAATTAATTTTGGTTGCGCTGGAAAAAAAAACTATACGAATAGTGTAATGCTGCAATATAGTAAAAAATACAATTTTCCAGGCCATGCGGTACAGAAATTGAGTATAATGATACGACAGTGTAATTTTCTTAGTCTGGAAGTGGTGATAGTACGCTTCATCGGATCGTAAAGCTCTAAAGATATTAGCGTAACACACTACAACGTTCTCTTTATGAAAATAAACGTAGGATTAATATTTTTATATATTTCCTAGATATATGGATTTTCCATAACTTTATTTCCTTACACAAAACGGATGTTCACATGCACTCTGCATGCGAGATTAAAGAGTAAACTACTGAATTTGAAATGTAAATACAATTTTTCCATTTGCTTTCAGTTTGACAATAATATGTTAGCTTTTATGAAGTATGCAAGCAAGATATACCTATTTATATTGTTTGTATGTAATGCCATTCAAAGAGGAATAGCGCAGAAAGCCTATTTGGAAACAGATCCGTTAGTAAGTAGTTACTTCCGGTATAGACTTGAGATCGTTAAGTACGTGATCTGCATTATCAACATGACCAACTTTACTCGGATTAAATGTACCTTACGTTCTTGCCTGTCTGTTTTACAGAATGATAAGCAAATGTTGCATACTGAAAAATAAAATAATGTATGAACTTATCTATATGTATAAGAAATATAGTACAGTTATAATATTATGTATATTTTATGTCAATCGCATAAATGATAGCAGATATAAAAGCTGTATGTCATCATCTTCAATAAATCATAAAGCACAGATGGTTCCATAGCCCAATAAAAATAGAAACATTTGAAAAAGTCTTGTCTGTCTTGTTTTGCAAAACAAGGCAAGAGTTTCTTCAAAGCCTTGATCTTGCTTGATCTTACAAGATCATGTCCTGTATTGTCTTACGAGAATCTCGCAAATTCGTTGTCTCACAGCTTTGCAAGAGTCCTGCATAATTCTTGCGACACTCTTGCATACAAATGAGAAATATGGAAGTTTATTACGAATTTGGTAACTGTGGTGGTTACTCTCGGTTGGTTACGGTCCCGCACGGGGCATGGTCGATCGTCAACAACTCCTCGATTGATTATAAAGTATAGAAACGGCCAGATTTACATAATAAATACTAAGCAATGAACGAAATAGTGGCGGTGAATTTATAATTAATTCTAGACATAGACTCAAAAAATTTTGTTTTTTAAAATATTTTATATACAGGGTGTAACTTTGAAGGGGGGTCCGGTTTGGAGGGGGGGTAGTCCGTGTTCCCTAGATTGCTAATCTGAAACTAGTTTTTTTTAAATCAAAGAAATAGCCGAGTTATAATTAATTTTGTAAACTGCACCCAAATTGCTATACACGCCGCCCCTGTACAGCGTCCGAGTTTCACTGCAGAACGATGTCTACGGTGTTGCCAGGTAGTTGTTACCAGTCTAGACGTCGGAACCTGTGTCGGAACTTATCCCTTCATTTCAGGGTCGCATTCCATGCAGCAAGCGCGACCGAAGCTGATGTTTTTATAATGAATTCAGTACATAGTGACATAGTTTGACATAATTGTGAGGCCGTGAAATGTTAAAGTGAGGATTTTTTTTGGTGAGGTAATGTGAATGCAGAAGACAATAGTCTGGATATGCAAAACTACAGCTTCCAATTTATTGTGATGAGATTTCGGCGATGCGAGTCACTAGAAATAACATAACACCAATTCAATGTAAATACCTATGTTTAACATAATTTTGCATGTACGAGTATACACAGTTGATCCTAATCAACTGCCAATGATACAAGTTCCGACGTCTAGATGTTAAGTAACGGATATACAAAAAGAAAAACTGCAATGAATAATCTTTTAAATAAATATGTTTTTTATAAAATTGCGACTCATCAGTCATTATACTTTTCTGTCAATTCTGATGAAGTATAGATCCTACCAACCATTTTCGAGTGTTGTAAATAAGTACGTAATGTAAAAGTACGTAAAAAATATAATTTTTTACTGATCTATTAACTAATTATTATTATTAAATAATAGTATTGGTAGGTGGATTTTAATACGTTACCTACTAATAATTATTGCCAGTAAAACTTAATGTTTTAAAATAATTGTTGCTGTGTTATAAAATGTACGTAATTAAATATAAGCAAATTATTAGTCTGATAGCTTTAAAATGTTTTAAAAAAACAGTTTCAGTACAACCGATTTGATACTATTTTTAAGGGTTATATCAATGTCCCTTCAATAACCGTGACATTGACCTAGTTTATAAAATAAAAATATCACATAAATACTGCACACAATACATGAAACCAGACTAGGTCGTTTTATATAAAAATTATACAGAGATGAGAGACAGAAGGCAAGTTCTGTTCGTGATTTTTACTGAAATCGAATTAGAATTTGTTTAATGCAGGATTGTATTTTGCCAAGTTTAATTTCGTAATAATTTAAAGTGGTATTTTGTGGAATGTGTTATTCTGTGCAAGTGTATAATAACCTTATAAAGGTCTATTTTCATTACCAAGTGTGTGTGGTATTATGAATAAAATATGTATACAAATTAAGAAAGAGCTAATATGAGAGCTAATAATATGTCTAAAGCTTCGTTTTTTCAAAATTAGACGGCGGCTGCAGAAGCGATATCAGATGGATTACCGCGATAGACACGTACCGCATAAGAAATTGTCTATAAGATTAGTTCAACATTTAAGAGATTATGGGAGTTAAGAACGCCAATACTCTAATGTCGAGTAAAAACAAACTCGGAAAGTAATAAACTTGAACCAAATATTTTAAATGCCGTAGAAGAAGACTCTAAGTAAAAAGTATTAAGTATGTATTTATTTATTATTGAGTTTTCTGTTAGTTGACTTGTTTCTGTTTTATGATGTGTTATCCGTAAAAGAATAAATTTTTTTTTATTTTTTGTTTATATGGAATAATAAAGCGAACACCCACTACAAACAAATGTATGTGTCAAAAAGCAGTGCCTCACGAGTGGCGTGGGCCTTCTTTTCCCATCTTCCACTTCATTAATTAAATATGGCAACAATGCTGGTGACGCTGCAACTAGATATGCGCAGCGTTTGTCTGCTCAGTGGCGTACTATGAAAATTGCGAAAAAAGGCAACAAAAAAAAAATCAGTTTTTGTGACAGAATTTAAGAAAACAAACGTATGATATGTGTTTGTAAAGGTCACGGGTACCCCCCCTCCAAACCGGACCCCCCTTCAAAGTTACACCCTGTATGTCTGTGTCTATGTCTATGCCTATGTCTACATATTTTACCAATTTCAATAGACAAAAATCTTATTTCAAATAAAGACTGAACTTCTTTGCTTCAAGTTGTGCAAAAATAATATTTTTTTCCTGATATAGAATTATAGATGTTAAATTTATTACGTTTAGATATATTTTGTTCTTTTCGTAAAAATTTGCACTTTAATGTTACTTTTACGGAAAATATCATTGCTTATTTTTTGAGTAAAAGCGTAACTAATTTGTCTCACATTTATCACTGCAAACACAGTTTTATAAAAAAACACTATCAGTGATACAGATTATAAATTTAACAATATCTAATATTATATGTTAATATATCTACGTATTTCGGAAATCGGAAGGTAACCATATTTTGAAATTTAAAAGGTCATTCTATTTTATATTTCAAGAAAGTTAATATCCAATGCTAAATATAGACTTGAAATGATATTTAGGATCGGAAGCTGATTATATAATAAATTATTAGCTCTTCTTCATAAAGTGCACATACCGATTAGCAATTTCACCAGAAATTTGAAATTCCTCGTTCCCGTTGCCATGACAAGGTAAACTCTCGAAATAAGTATTAAGCGGCTGCTAAATATTGTGAAGCTGCCTTAACTTTATGAACTTTGATTTTGACCCAACCGATGAAAGGAATTTCAAGATTAATTCCGAAATTTGTACAGCCTACACGAACGCAATATACCAGCCTTGTTTAGAGTAAGTTAGCCGCCATCGCTATTTTATTAGTTTATATGATATTAATGTTTCCTTCATTTTACATTAACCTGTTTAACCACAGATTTGTTAGTTAAGGGATATATAATTGTTTACATTTTGAAGCAATCAGAGAACTTAAAATTTAAACTTATTTTAAATACAGGGCTGCCAAATGAAAACGAAACAGAGCCATTTTCAGGAACTGCGTCAAGATTGTAGAAAAACGCCCAGACTCGTCCATTTTATATTAAAGGGGGACATTTTTGCTGGTATTTTTTACTCCGCCATTTTCAACCCCAATCAAGGGTAAGCATCACCCCAAAATATTTAATGGGGCGTTGAGTAATATTTATTTTGATGGCTCTTACAATTCTCTTTACAACAGATTTTCAATTTTATAATTCATTCCCTCCAATACTTTCAAAAAAATTTACATTTTAAAATTTAAATTATGTTTAATTGCTTACTTATTACTTAGTTGATTAAATGTTCAAACTGATGACCGCCCGCTTCCATATGAAAATAAAGATTTTGTTCGAAACGTTCGCGCACATTCTGAAGCATTTCTGGAGTGATTCTACGGCATTCGTCGACGATTCTTTGATGCAAATCTTGCAGCGACGCTGGCTGTGTTTTATAGATTTTACTTTTCAGGTATATAGGAGTGGAGACCATTCAATGCTGCCTCTTCTCCCAATCCAATTCTGTGGAAAAAGTTGGTCCAAATACTGACGGACAATTGACGCATAATGCGAAGGAGCGCCGTCCTGTTAAAAAATCAAATGATCTTCATCATACTCTTTTCAATAAAATCAGTCAAGGCAGGGTCAATAGCGTCTTCGAGTAATTGCAAATACATTTGGCCAGTTAAATTACCAGGTAGAAATAAAAGGGCCCACCAGCTGGTCACCGAAAACTCCAGCACATACCATTAATTTTTCCGGTTGCTGTGTATGCACCTCGTGAAAAACTCTTGGGTTTGAATCTGACCAATAGCAGCAATTGTGACGATTTTCCGTCCTGTTCACGAAAAAACTGCATTCATCAGAAAAACAGATGTTAAAAAGGAACTGTGGATCGTTCTCTGCTCGCTCACTCATTATTTCGCAAAATTGCAAACTGTGGTCATAATCATTCTCATGAAGTTCCTGGACTTTTGTATCGATGGAACTTATTCTTCTTCAAAATAGTTTGTATGCTAGTTCGATTGATCCCAGACACAGATGCCAGCTGCCCCGTACTTAATGTAGGATCAAGATGAACTTGTCCCAAAACTGCAACTTCACTAGCTCCATTAACTATCGGTATTTCAATTTCTCTTTTTGGCTACGTTCCCTGTCTCTTAATTTTTTTTTTACTAACTCTAGAACATACTTTCTCCAGAGATGTCGTTCTTGATGTTGTTCATTAAATAGCTGAGCTGTTCTATTCGCACATTTACTCGTCATAAAGTAAAGCGAAATGATATCTACCCTTACCGCAATGGAATAAATCGTAGTGTTTAATTTTCAAAAACACAATTAAATAAACTACCGACCAAGGCTTCCAAATAATACTAAAACTTTTTGGAATCCACTAATTTTACGTTCGTTGTGTGTATAGTATTCATTTCAATATTTTACAATTGTGTTGTTTTTGCGAAAATAACAACAAATCAATGTAACGCAAAAAATACTAAATTTATACGATTGGCGTACTTAACTCGAATGAGTGGCATTTTTACCGGTACTAATTGTTTGTACATAAGTTTCAACTTTAAAATCAAAATTTTTATTAAGTATTGGGCAAATTATAAAATTTAAGGTCTGTTGTAAAGAGCTTACAAAATAAATATTACTCAACCCCCAATGCCATATAAATATTTTGGGGTGATGCTTACCCTAGCTTGGGGGTGAAAGTGGCAGAGGCAGAAATACCAGCAAAGAATGTCTCCCCCTTTAGTCTAAACTCGACGGGTCTAAGCGTTTTTCTACAATCTTGATGCAGTTCCTGAAAATGGCTCTGTTTTGTTTTCAACTGGTCACACTGTATAATATACCACACGGCAAGAAATCGACTACAGGCTACTTACACGTTTATTCGTACAAATGTGTAAAAATATTTAATTATTTGATCTTTATACCAGTACAAGGAACGTAAGTAAACCGTATTCCATTCCCAACTATGACCGCCGTTTGCTATTCAGTACACATGCGAGTTACGATCACTCGACTTGTGGCAGTTATGCAGACATAAAGTTAGAAAGTCACTTCTTTGATAAGAACAATTTTAGAGGTATGCAGATATGCCAAAACAAGGTCTGGACCACGTCTGGACGTGAAACTTACGAAAAATGTACGGCGTACGTCCGGCAAGCATAGTTAACACATTTATTCTAACTTTGGGATTGTATTTGTACTGCTGGTTGCATATTTGCACTTTCCTCGTCTTCATCGAAATGCATACCTACAAGTTAATGCAGTCATAGTGACCCTCCCTCAAATCAATTTTTGATTAACTTTTTGTCAGGTCTTTATTGGTGAATGGAACAAGAACTTATGGCAAAAATTAAAAGTCTATGTTATTACAAATACGTTAGTAGTTTAAAACAAGTCACCAAATTTGTTTTAAAGACTGTCAGTATTATGTCAATAGGTGGTACGTAGTCAAGCTTATTTATGATTAAATTTGGCAACGTTGCACTCAGGCGGTCAACGGGTTGGTTTTGGAGTTGTCTGAATCGGCCAGTGATGGCCAGAAATGGGTTTAAATAATATTTTTATCAGCGTAAGTATGCATTTGAAAATGATTTTGATCACGTCATCGTATTATACTAATTTTACCTTATCTCCTCTTAAAATTAACGACATTATAACTGAATAAATAGTCTTATAAATTTGCACAGTACGTACACACAGTATTCAACGTAATGGTTTATACCCACTGTTCTCGCCAGATGTTGTACGTTTTAACGTACTCTAAATATAGTAAATGATTTACCAGACTTTTACATATTTACACAGAGATTTGCACTATTACAGGTAAATTCTACCAAATATTTGTTAAAATTTATTACTCAAGCTTCTTTGTAAAATTAACCAAATTACGATGAGATACATTTTATCCTTTCTCCATGCGACTTCCCAGGACCAAAAATGATGTAAGTTTAATTGTTTGCTTTGTAACATTTCTTTGCATCATATATGATTTATTAAATATATTTCTTTATCATTTCATACAAACAAAATATAGAGGAAGTACGGTAATATTCTTCTACGCATGTATTTATTGAGATACCAGTCCCGTCACTAGACATGTAAGCTTCAGCGTGTGGTGTTGCTGGTAGTTGGAATTTGTGTGTGATTTATGTGTCTTCTCTATGTTTTTTATTAAAACTGTTATTGAAACTGTTAAGAAAATGATGAGTTAGTGTTTTGAGTTATTCTCATCCTAAATTATTCTTTTATATAGGAAAGTTTCACCCTATTTACAATTTTATTTAAAATTTCCTTATTCAAATAAAAAATTAGCAGATATGATGCAAGTCCATTGCCGACATTATAATTTTCAAATATTTTTATTTTACATGCTTTCCTTTGCTGACTTCTACTATCTCAAAAACGATTTACAAAAACTTAATGTAGATGGTGCCATTAAAGATTAGAAGACACTTTTGTTACCGTATGTACATACGTTTTTTGTTTTCGTATTATGCAGTGCCCGCTAGTAATTAAGTTCGTTGTGAAGAAATATTTAATTAATATTTTTTCCTAAACGGTCTCACTGATGAAGTTGATGGCATGCTGTGTGTGATATATTACGAAGAATCTGACCCAAATTATAAAGGAAGAGATTAGGATGACTAAATAAACTTAACCCTCCGTAAATTTAAAGAGATAATACAATTAATTATGCTGAATTTTGTGACTTCCTCTTTCGTATAATGAATAACATCGGGTATATACAGGGTGTCCCTAAATTAATGGAACACAGAACAAGAGTAGATTCCTTACATCGAAATAATGCGATTAAACTAAACTTACCGTGGTCCATTTATGGCTAATAATAAAGTTACAGCGCGTTAAATTTAAAATTTTTAATTTGAAATTCTTAAAATTCTTAGAAAGTTTCAAAAGGATTCTTTGGCAAATTTGGATTAGAGATTTTTCTGGGAAGAGAAAAATGGATCCGTACTTAATTTTTCTGTAGATGCTAGAAGGCGCTACGAAATGTATTCTTGGTTGATAACAACTGGTTTTAACTTTTTTATCAGTGTGTGTACGAAAGTTTTAATAGAAAAATATTGTTCTTCTATCTATTTTTCACAAATACGGTATACTTATGTCGATAAATTTAACCGTTTTCAATTTATTTCTTCTTTTTCTATTGGATGCAATAAAATAAACCAAAATAAAAGTTTGTAGTTACTTACGTAAAACTGTCATAGTAAGTTTTGGTTATTTGAAAACAAATTGTACTATTGACAGTTAGTTGATTGACAAGTAACTTATTTTAAATAGTAGGACTTAAGGGGTTATACCTAGCTGAAATTTTGAAAAAATCGTTTTTTTGCATTTTTATAATGTATATGTATTTGAGTATATTCTCTAAAAATTTTAAATCGATCCGACAAATATTTTTGAAAATACAAGCATATATGTAAGAACGTCTCCAAGCGTTTGAAAGTAGGCAGAGAATATACAGTAGCAGCTGTTTTTCTGCTATACGTTTGAGGACCCCAGGTATTGTGTTTGTAATTATAAAAACCCTCCCTCGCTGAGGGTTTATCTTATGGCCCTGGAATAGATAACTCGACGTAAGTAATAAAAAAAATTGCTAACTAAGTGTCAACGTCTTTTGAAACTTTAAACGCGTTTTTCTCAAAACAGTGTTTTCAAAGACGGTGAGCACGATTTTTCCAAAACGGCTTGACCGATCGCTTTCAAATTTTTACACTATATTCTAAGATATATTCCTCAGGTATTAATCGAAGGAATACACTTTTAAACAATTATTTTGATTTTTTTGACCACTTGAAATTGGAAATTTCTTTGAAAATTGCAACGTTTTTTTTTTGAGAAGCCACGATTTTTTCAAAAATCAAAATTTAGACTGTTGCTTCGATTAATACCTGCATTTATTAATCAACTACATATTTCTTTTTACATTTCTCATTTCAAATAATCCAAACCGGAGATATCTTGCTCACCGCCGAGCACTTTTTTGTGGAGGACCTCCAGGAGATCGTCTGCAGGATTCGTACAATTTAATATTTTTAAAAACGGACTACGGAAGTTAAAAATATATGAAATATACAAACTGTACATATTTATCATATATTCATATATACATAAAATGTCTCCTCATAAAAAATTAATGGAGAAACGTGTTTTTTTTTTGGCTTTACAACTAGGTATAACCCCATAAAGGACACAACGGTACAACGTCAACAAAGGCAGGCTATTACATGAAAACTTAACCTTACCAAAAAATTTGTAGATGTTATTATAAGGCTATATTTAACCATTTTTCCATCCCCATTAGAGATTTTTCATCATTTACGATCAAATATTTTATTAATTTCTTGATTTACGGTCGCCAAATAAGGATATTTTTCATAAAAATGTTATTTACAAATAAAAATTAAAGCAGGTGAGATAAGGAAACACGGAAAAATTATATCTATATTTTACTATTCACAGGCAGATTTGATTTATGATGTTCAAAATCAGATTGAATAAGTAATTTCTTGCGTCTCTGAAGTTGTCGTTCGTCTTGTATTTCACCTCATTTTACCCTTCTAAAGATTAAAATGACAACTTAATTTATTTCACGTTAGATAAAAAAGATGTTTTTCAAATATCACTACATCTTATCTGACATTTCTAACAGAAAAAATAAGATTCATATAATAAATCTATTTCTTCACATTAATTTTTTATTTAAATAACTTGGCCCAGAAATACAATTTTGTCTTTTGTTAGTAGATAAATATAAAGAAGTTTATATCAACTTGACAACAATAAGGTTATTTTTTTTCTTTTCAGAAACCTTAGGTAACGCAAACTACCTTTTGAGAAAGCCGTTTAAGTGTGTTTGTATGCTTGAAGGAAGCTTAATAAGAGTTCTGTCAGTAAAGAAGCTTCATATTTCACAAATTATGCCATTTCAGTCTGTGAGATTTAATAAAGTTCTTTGTTAGTAAGACTTAAAAGTAGTACGAGAAAAATTATTAGGGTGCAAGATCATCTAATACAAAAACTTTATTTGCATAAGGTGCAGATAACTTTGTAACTCAGGAAGAAGGTCTTCATAAATATTTCAATCAAATGTATAATATTTCCAAGGAGTTTGTGTATTTAAGGTATTTTGCTGCAAAATATTAACGACACAATAAAAAATATGAAAAAGCAGATGTAGAAATTATCACTTATAATACCACTAGAGCTTCAATTATTACTGGAAATTTTTTCGAGCATACGAATATTTTGAAAATTCTCCCTCGTCTTCGACTCGGGAAAATTTTCTAAAAAATATTCGTGTGGAAGAAAAAATGTCCAGTTTTTAATTGAAGTAAGAGTGGTATTCGGTAAGAAAATTTCACAATGAAGTGTTAAAAAATATCGACAAAAATATAAAGATATTAAAATTTTTTGATTGTTTTGAAGAGACAGTAGGCTTTGTATGTTAATTCAAAAAGGATAACAAATGTCATTTTATATGCACGGTGTCAAAGTGAAAAGTTTAGTGTTTTTTTACGAAAAACGAAGAAAACTAGGACATAATAAAAAAAAGAAATTCAACATCTGATTGTTTCAAAGTACTGCATTTATTTTTTGAAACATAGACATTTTATAAATTTTAGTGAATGTGTGCTTGTTTATTCCCCATTAAGAAAAGAAGACGTGGCTGAGGAATTTCAGCAACATTTGGACTCTTTAATTAAAACTACTAAAAGTACATACTTGGTAAATAATTATTTATAAATGATTTGTACTCATTAAATTATGATAGAATAAATTTGAAGTTAAATATAAATGTCATTTTATTTATAAATGTCAAAAAATTCAGTGTAATTTCATGCTCCTTACCCCAAAGGAAGAGAAAATTTCCGGAAATTTTCTTAGTTGCTATAGTAACGCTACAAAATACAGGCCTTTAATTGGCTGAAATACTATTGTGAAATTTTCACACAAAATTTATTTATTTTCTTTCATACTCTCAAGATTAATTCAACATAGAGCAAGAGCAAATTCCTCACGTTAAAATATTGCGATGTAGTTAAAAGTTGATGGTTAAAAAGATACAGGGTGTTAAAGTTAAAATTTTGTAAATAGTTTTTTAAAAAATCCAAATACTTGCATACGTTTTGTAGATTCGGGGTTTTTGTGGGCAAGAAATTCAAATTATCATGCTTCTTTTAAATGGTAGAACTTTTTTGAGGCTTCGTTTATACATCTAACTATTGAAACAATCGATTCTCCTATCTGTTTTATTTAAAAAAGGCATACTTTGAATCCTGTTTGAAATATTCAGTGCACCGAGTAAAAAAGTTGTTGTTTTGGTTTCAGGTAAAGTGCCTTTTCTGTTGAAAATACAGCAATATGTTACTTGAAGAAGTAATTCAGAATGCTAAATTAAAATGTCAAGAAGATCGGCCTGCTTTGATGAAACCATTGTTGAAAATCTAAAGATAACAGATTTATCCAATCTTGCGGATCTTCTTAAAATTTTGCATATCGCCATAATTTATCATTTTGAGTAACTTTTTTCAGTAACGATTTGCTGTATTTTCAGAGAAAAAGGCCCTTTATCTGAACCCAAAACAGTTCTTATTCGGTGGAATAAGTTGAATTACAGGTTGTTTGGAAAAGGTAATGAAATGAAAACTGTAGGTAATAATCATACTTTAAGGGTCTTCAAAATCGTTTATAAATATGGATAGTTTTCTAACTATCCTTAACTAGTTTGAATTATAAAGCAAATAACATTATTTTTTAAAGAAAAAAGTCTACTTTTATTTCTCGAATTCTACGTAAGTAGTTTAGTCAGTAATATTTATTTTTTAAATAATGTACAGATATAACTGTAAAATTTTTTAAACATTTTCTCATAGTAGGCATCTGTCATGGTGACAGTTTCATTGTAATGATCATCACTTTCTGTAATGGAAATAGTCTGTATGCTTAAAATGGAACTGCGTATAGGGTAAGAAAGGAAACGGGTAAAGAAATTAAATTTTTATTTTGAATCGTAAAATGCGTAACAAATATAAAAAATCTTAATTCCGAGTGCGAGTGGTTCACTCTGCATCCAAATACAGGCACGTAATCTTTCGTATTTCGCCTGGCATCAAAAGCTTCACCAATAAGCTGACGCAACTCTTCAATGGTAGTCACAGGCGTAACATATACCATTCTTGTCTAGGGCGCCCCATAAATAGAAATCATCCTCATTTAAATCCGGCGAACAAAGTGGCCATGGTATGGGCGCGTCATTTCCGCGTCCAATCCATTTTCCCGAGAGTCAACTTAAAATTCCGCACTTGTGAAGCATAAAGTAGAGGAGCTCCATGTTATAAAAAATATGTTTTCTCGGAGTTCAAGAGAAATATCATGTAGCAGATCTGAAGGATCATTTTCCGAAAAGCTTAGATATGCAACATTTCCCAATCGATTCATTCGGTATAAAGAATGGTGCCAGAAGGTGTTTGCCAACAAGGCTAGCCCAAACATTCACTGAAAACCGCCGTTGATGACGGGAATGGGATGGAGATTTTCATCACACCACGTATGAAGATTGTGCAAATTGATAACGCCATACCGTGTAAAACAAGCCTCATCGATAAATAAAATATTTGAAAGAAATATGTAATTATCTTGTTGGCGACCAAGAATTGTGCCACAAAAACAATGGCGGGCGGCAGACAGTGTTTTGTACCTATAGCTCTATAAATCTAATAATCTTGCTCTATTTGGGCTATTTCCCAGGTAGGAGTCTTCTTACTTACCAACGATTGATTTTATTTTTTCCGTTAGTTTGCTTTTATATCTCGTACACAATGTTTTATTTAATTACTCAAGGAAAAGTGACGGAAGTTACTGTTTAATCATTAAGTCAGAAAGAGAAGTTCGTGGCCAGGTACAAATAACACTGACCTGACTCGTTTTCTTTGCGAAAAGTGCAAAATTGCATTATATACCGTTGAAAATGATTATTAATCGCGACAAGGTTAAATATTGTTTTGTTATTATATTATGTTTACAACCGTGAAATATTAATTTGGAAAATAATAATTTAGGATACGCCTGTGTCTTTGAGATAAATCATATCATCTTGACAATATCTCTCTGAACACAGCAAGGACAAATTATATTAAAGTTTAATACTTTACCCTGAACTCTCAACTTCAAATTATATTACTGTCTGAATCACAAAACAAACTTATGCTTCGTAGTGTTAAAACATTATACCTACATTAATCTGTTATTTTTGCTTTAAAAAAAACAATTGTTACAGCATAAATGCTTTCACCATCCCACAAACAGGTGGTAATCCGTACACGTCCTTGTGTATGGCATATAACTTATTTTTTAATAAAAATACCCGCACTATATTACATACCTCTATTCCAAGTATTAACTGAATAGCCTCCAAAGTTTTTATCTTTTAATATTGTTGTTTATACACCCGGAAACTTCTATCAGATCTTGCCCACAGCATTGGATGAAAGCTAATGCCTATATCATCTAATTATTTTACAATCGGATTATCTATCATGTTTTGACTGACGTTCCACAGATTAGAAACGGAAGCGAGGATTATTATTGATAATGATGAGTCAGAAATTTATCTACATAGCAACTAGGAAAAAGTCCTGAATTATTTGCAGGCTCTATGTTCAAATTAACCCAGATATTTGCATTGTTGAATATTCCCTAATGAATGTTAACATCTTGATAATAGCCCCACTAAACACTCGATATCCATGGGACGTCCACTGTACGTCATTTTCATTTCGGTATGTCCGAAGTCTGGTATGAATGTATATACACCTCTCAGACGTCCATTTCATGTCAGTATCTACCAGGAAGACATCCAACAGCGTATCAAGGATCTCCTAGGGACATCCATTGTATGTCTAAGATCCCCAAATGAACATCCATTGGACGTCCTAATATCCATTACAGGACATCCTAAGACGTATCTGTGTTTATTGGGAAACTAAAATTGAATTTGGCGGTAATAGTATGCTACTGTCTAATGTCAAAAGTTAAAAACAAAATAATAAATTTTGCATGTGTCAAAGGCACGTATATCGCATTTAAAGCTTTTATTTACAAAATGTAGATGATTATTATTTGAGAACAAACATGCAGAAAACGGTTTATATGGACTCTGTATTTCCCTTGTTAATAAATTGTGGTAGGTAATCAGACATTTGTACTGACTACATTGGCTTAAGGGCGCCGTATTCTTAAAATACTGTTTTCTACAAATACAAATAATTTAAGAACTGAATAATATAGAGCTTAGTAAATAATAAGAATGTTATCTCATGTCATCTGCGAATATTCAAAGGTACCGAAGTAAAACGATTATAATATAACATACAGAAAAAAGGCCTGACTAACAAATGTTTAGGTACAGAAATCTTTCAAAATACGTATATTAATACTAATACGTATAAGTTTAATTTGTTCTATAATTTGGGGCTAATAAAACCAGCTATGTTTTCAGAGAGAATTGGCACACTATCTGGGGGTATGGTAGGGTGGAAAAATGTTGGCTTGGGTCAATGTGAGAGATTGATACCGGTCGAAATTTGACCATCCTCTAATTAATGAGGTTTTCCAAACTTCTGGACTAATCCTCGTGATTAGGGTAGATATATTATATTACTATATATTATTATTGTAAAAAATTCACTTTAGCAACATTTAATTTTCGTGTTATGACAATCAAAATGTCAGACATTATCCTGCAGTTTGGCTGTTATGCAACCATCAACACAACAATGTATGCAATGTCTTCCGAGTTGTAGTACTGAAATATTTTTGTATTTGTTGTGGTATCAATTAAATAAACTACCAACCAACGCTTCCAAATAATACTAGAAAATAAATTTGGAATCCACTAATTTTACGTTGGTTGTGTACCTATGTATAGTATTCATTTCTGTTTTTTTACTATTGTTGTTTTTACGAAAGTGATAAAAAATGCAACGCAAGAAATACTAAATTTATACTATTGGCGTACTTAACTCGAATGAGTGACATTTTTACCGTTACTAATTGTTTGTACATAAGTGTCAACTTTAAAATCAAAATTCTTATTAGTATTGGGCGAAATTATAAAATTTAAGGTCTGTTGTAAAGAACTTTCAAAATAAATATTACTCAACCCCCAATGCCATTTAAATATTTTGGGGTGATACTTACCCTTGATTGGGGGTGTAAGTGGCGGAGTCAAAAATACCAGCAAAGAATGTCCCCCTTTAATCTAAAATCGACGGGTCTGAGCGTTTTTCTACAATCTTGACGCAGTTCCTGAAATTGGCTCTGTTTCGGTTTCATCTGGCCACCTTGTATATCCTAAATATGGGTAAAGCATGGGTATGTAAGACAATATATTCTGTGCCTGAAGATTATTCTTGACATAATTAAAAACAGAGATTCAAACCTCTCGAATATTTGTTTACATAAGCAATTATTGAACATTTGTGTTTATAAAAATATCTGGATATTCTATATGAGTAATTACACTTGAATTGTTATTAGACCTTATAAAAATATCTTCTATATGAAACCAAGGCATTAAATGCGGAATTACAACCAGATGTTAGTTACTCATGACTTTAAAATAATATACCGATCAACCATAATTCATATTTTACGACGGCAAATATTTTTGTAGCACCTATTTTTGTCAGTTTTATTCTCTGCTGTAGGGAATTTTATAATTTTTCATTTCAAATATTAACATTTTACTTGATATACTCACACATAAAATACTAGTTACTATAGTATCTCAGTGCAGTAGTAAAATGTTTGTATTAGAAATTTAATGAGGTATACGAAGCGTATACCTACGCGTTAAAAATTATCTGTTATTTTGTTTTACATGGTGTTCGGCATTAAAACCCACACAGAGCAAGTGCATGTTGGGGGTTTCAAAATATTGCAATGTAACCAAACATACTTATATACAAAGTTGCCCACAGGCGGAGTTACAGGCCTTTAAAATGGGGCAAAATATTTCGAAAAAAAAAATTAATATCTGAATTGCTTTAACTTGTAATAACCAAATTTGGTACATGATTTAGGCTTATTATTATATTGATCTTGAACTATGAGCTCCAGTAAATTGAAACACTACAACAAGGTGCTAATTGAGAAAGGGTCACCCCTATAAATTATATCAAACATTTTTCCCATTGATCGAATTTAAAAGCAATAATAAATATCCTGCGAAGAGTTTAATTTAAAACACTTTTCTACTCTTGTTAAATTTTAAAAAACGTTAAGGTTTTCAGGGGGAAATGTATTAATTAAAAACAAGATATTAATAGTGTTTATTGGAAGAAATCAAAAAGCCATTTGTAGGCTTTGTCTCTAAAATTTACTGTTCCCCGTTGACCCATGTTTCGTGTCCATGTAGTAAATTTGTCATCCTTGTTGCCGATATTATTTAATTTCCTGTAGGTAATCGTTCTCCATAGAACTATATCATATTTGTCAATCAGAAAACTCTGCTTTCTTTCAATCTTCCCGTACTGAAAGTTCATGGTATGTAAAACTTTTCTCAATATGTCCTTGCCCATTTTAAGAATTATTTCGATTTCTCCAACACCTTGCAATACTTTTTCTAACGTTGGCAATTAATTTTTAAAGAAAAAGGTGGTTTGTCATGCATCTTTTGTACTTTTCCATACTATTTTCTTTCTTTCAAAATTCTGTAAATACTTGATTTTTGAAACACTTGTACAATCAGAACACATATTTATTCTCATTCTTTGGACGGGGATGATCTCTTAAAAGACACTTGAAAACTTGCAATATGATTTTTCTTTTGTCTCCATCTGAAATACGAAAACTGTTTTGCTTTGAAGCGTTGAGGGTTCTGGAATATTTTCCATCATTCAATATCAAAATACAATCACACTACGTTAACGTATAACGTTATAACTGAATACTTACTGTATACTAAAATTATACACTTTACACAGTTCACTTTACAATTGACATTCAAATTAGCAAAAAATATAGATTTAAATTACTACCACAAAAAAATAAACACTCACGAGAAGAGTATATGTTGTTATAATACAGGTTATAAAATTTTTACAATATGTTGCGCTTTCACACATTCACTTTTCACGATTAAAGATTTTATATATATTTAAACACTAACTAACTTAAATCGCCTATAAAACAATCAAAAACAAATGAATTACCGCTCGGTAAAATACTGTGCGCAAAAATTCGATAGCGGTGTTAATACAGGCTGTCTCACATAAGAGGGCCACTTAATGTGCGAGACACGTCAAAAATCTTTAAATATTTTTTGTTGCAATTTTGGAGGCCTTTATGCCCGTAAAAACAAATTTGAGATCCAGGTATTTATGAGTAATAACAAAAAAACCTGTAAAGTACCCAAACTTTAAGGCTGTCTAACCTTTTTATTTTAAGAGATAGAGAAAACTTATTGATAATAAATTTTGATTGCAAAATTGATATCTTTCACCTGATATAAACAGATTTTTGAAATATCATATGTAGTTAGCTGCGCCCTCTAGGCGGATAATTTTTTTTTATTGAAGTAGGCTATGGCCACAAAAAATTGCCTGTTTTTCGTCTTTCATGTAATATACTACATGTTGCCATTATCTTTTGTATTTATAACAGTTTTTTTCAAATTTAGTTAAAAAAATGTACCTAAATATTTTCGTATTGCTTAAGATAATGTAGAACCTGTTTTAAAGACGCCAACTGTAAAAAAAAATAATAAACAGAATGCACTTTTTTATGCAACATACAGATTTTCTTATAAAATTATTATTTTATTGGTTTCTTGATATTAGAAGCAATTGGGTCTTTAAAATTATTCTAACACAGACAATGTAGCTTACGCTAAATGTTGCAAGCTATGAAAATAAATGTATTGCCTCAGTAAAATCACCATTTGACAAATTGTTTGTTCTTGTTATAGTATTTATATTCTATAGTCATAATTTTTACATAACCGTACGTTTGAAAATTGTTAAAGTTCATTGTGGTTTGAAAAACTATCATTTTGAGTGTGTTATAACTTGAGGAAGAAGATTAATAATTGAAATTCTCCATAGCGATTTTACATTTGAGTTGAGATGCTCTTAATTCTTGAAACATGAATTTAATTGATTCAGTGATTTAGTTGAGTACTGAAATAAGCAGTGCTGAATTAGAAACAAATTTTATTTAAATTTAAACAGAAAAGGTAAGCTTAAAACTAGAAAATCCGAAAATAACATCAGCTAATACTACTACCTATAATTAATACAGACAAGTAATAATGAATTAAGTGAGATGCTCAAATTGACCACCTCAATTTCTGATGCGTCAGACAGTACAACACAAACATATTATACTTTTCAATATTTGAAAACCCCATTGTTATTAAAATAAAATATTTTTTTAAATAACAAGAAACTGTAAGAATTTTCAAGCACCATCTGCATAACCTATCACAAGAATAATCAAAATTGCTATAAAAAAGTACATTCTATTTATTATTTTTTTTGCAGTTGGCGTCTTTAAAACAGTTTCTACATTATCCCCAGTAAGAACCGATACGTAAAAAAAACGTTTAAATAACGTTGCAATGGTTGAAAAAACGTTTTTGGTTTTAAAAATAACGTCTTTTTCATAACCAATTTTCAACGCAACGTTTATATAACGTTTATATAACTTAAAATTCAACCAAACGAAAAAAACTAACCAAACTAAAACGTCATAAAGTACAGTTTAATAAACGTTTTAATTATTCGTTTATTAAACTATAACAGTCAACCCAAAAACGTTGATATATATA
Organism: Monochamus saltuarius; assembly: GCA_025584915.1. NCBI lineage: Eukaryota > Metazoa > Arthropoda > Insecta > Coleoptera > Cerambycidae > Monochamus > Monochamus saltuarius. Next base: position 51,981,318 of record CM046723.1, read on the forward strand.
CCGGCAACGTTATATTTACATTAAAAATATAGTAACGAAGAAGTTTTAATCTAACGTTTATTTTACATTAACATATAACCAAAAATGCACTGCTAATTATTATTTAACGTGAAACTAACATTAATATTTAACTGGTTTTTAACATCATGTTTTGACTAGTATAATAGATTAATAACCATCGAAACAACACGTCAAAAAATTTAGTTTAATTAACGTTTTTATTGAACGTTATTTAATGCATATATACTAACTACTAATAAACCACAACTAAAAACTCACCAAAATAAAACGTCATAACGTTCAGTTTAATAAACGTTTTATTTATTCGTTTATTAAATTATAATAGTCAACCCAAAAAAGTAGATACATATATATCGGCAATGTTAAATTTCACTAAAAAATATAGTAACGAAAAACTTTTAATCAAACGTTTATTTTACATTAACATATAACCAAAAACACACTGCTAATTATTTTTCAACGTTAAACCAACATTAATATTTAACTGGTTTTTGACATCATATTTTGACTAGTATAATATATTAATAATCATCAAAACAACACATTAAAAAATTTAGTTTAATTAACGTTTTTATTGAACGTTATTTAATGCATATATACTAACTACTAATAAGCCACAACTAAAGTGAGCAAAATAATACGTCATAGCGTTCAGTTTAATAAACGTTTTATTTATTCGTTTATTAAACTATAATAGTCAACCCAAATATATATATATCGGCAACGTTATATTGACATTAAAAATATAGTAACAAAAACTTTTATCTAACGTTTATTTTACATTAAAATATAACCAAGAATACACTGCCAATTATTATTCAACGTTAAACTAACGTTAATATTTAACTGGTTTTTAACATTATGTTTTGACTAGTATAATAGATTAATAACCATCGAAACAACACGTCAAAAAATTTAGTTTAATTAACGTTTTTATTGAACATTATTTAGTGCATATATACTAACTACTAATAAACCATGACTAAAAACTCATCAAAATAAAATGTCATAATTTTAGTTTAATAAACGTTTTATTTATTCGTTTATTCAACTATAATAATCAACTCATAAACTTAGATATATATATCGGCAATGATAAATTTTCATAAAAAATGTAGCTTAGTAACAAAAAATTATTTATTTAACATTGATTTTAAATAAATATTTAACTAAAAATACATCGTTAGTTATTATTCAACGTAAAAATAACATTAATATTTAACTGGTTTTTATCTTTATATTTTGACCACGTTAACATTTTTAGTTTAATCAAAGTTTTTATTGAACGTAATTCAACGTTTATGTATTAACTAATAATAAACCGCAAGTAAAAACCTACCAAACTAAAACGTCATAACTTTCAGTTAAATAAACGGTTTTTTTAATTAATTTATTAAACTATACAAGTCGACTTAAAAATGTTGATATATATACCTATATATATATATATATATATATTATATATATCCAACGTCATATATAGATTAAGTATACCTACCTATATAGTAACGAAAAACTTATAATTTAATGTTTATTTTACATAAACATTTTACTGAAAATACACTGCTAGTTATTGGTCAACGTAAATACCTATTAATCAAAATAACACTTAAAAATGTTTAGTTTAATTAACCTTTTCAGTTTAATAAACGTTTAATTTATTCGTTTATTAAACTATAATAGTCAACATAAAAACGTTGACATATTTTAAGATTTCCCGCCACAGTATAAGATATTCCTCTAAAATTCTCGGTCAACAAAACATAGAGAATAAAAAGAGAATCGTTTTACTTCATCGAGTAATATCAGAAAGTTCATAATGGTTTAAATCATCTCACAGCATTTTAAACCGAACTGGGCCAAGTCAAACTATCAAATAGAAAATTATAATTATATAATCTGAAAGGTACATATTAGGTAAAGTAGGTTCCTATCTTTATTTAAAGTATTTTCTGGGAACAACAATGTTTACCAGTTCAATTACCTATCTACAACAGTTATAAAAATCAGCATAATAAAGTAAGTACCTATCTACTTTTTTATTTTTAAATACAACAAATATTGTTTTGAATTTATTATTTTCCTTGAAACATAATTGCGATAATTTTGTCTTCATTTTAAACAACTACACTTTTAAGATACGTTGGAACAACTGTAGGTGTCTCTGACGGCGCGGTCACAACATTACCGACTGAGCTAGCTCATCCGCTCCGCTCAGCAGCTGAACGGCCTGAAGTTGAAGGCTCAATAAAATGACTCAATTTAACATGTCACGCTACGTATTCGCCTACAATTAGTACAATATCAACAAGAACTTTAGCGTTTAGAGAATATTAGCGATACTGTAACTGGAATGTGACTGACTACATACATTTGCTGTACAAAAACAAGTAAGTAATTCTTCAACATTCATTATTAGTATTACTTTGTAGTGTGTAAGGCTAACGGTAGTCGCTTGCAACATGGCGGTGATTTGCACAATTGATTTGGATTCGGATTCGATTGATATTGATTTTTTCATTTATGGAGAATGAGAGTAGGTAAGGTACATCGTAAATCCTGCATTGATATTTGATATACGTGTAGTGGATATCAAGATCAGCGTGCTGTAATGCTGTACATGTACACTTGTATTATTAGGTACTGTTACTGTACTGTACTGTTACGTTATGATGGAGTCAAAAAAGAATTATGTAAAATTGTAACGCCCTTTCGACTCTCCGACTAAAATTCAGGATATTTTTTTTCGGTTAGTCTCGGGCGCCAGTCTCTCTATGTTTAACGTGGGAGAAACTCCACGGGAACTCACCCTCGGTTAGAGTAAGTACTCGGGCAGCTGCAGTGAAGACGGTTAAATTCCAGGGGTCTGTTGTATTTCTTTTATTCCCAGAGAGCAACAAAACTAGTTTTATCGGTGTAGTGATAGTTTACTTTTCAAATAAACAGAATTATCAGTGTAGAACGGTAAAAATCTGTTTAAGTTCTTTTTTGCTAGATCGGAATTTTATCAAAGTTACTGATATGAATGAATACAACACATTCTTTCTATAACAAATTTATTTGGTCAAATCGAAATAAATAATTAGTCAGTCAAATAGTACTAAAGGCTATTTGAATTTATCTTTGAAACGGAAATACAGTTTACAATTAAAATAAATATACGGTCCTAAGAATAATAAATGCTAGACGAACATATTTTACAATTTTAAACAGAATATAAAACGGTCTGTTTCGGTGCTGAAAGAAAATATGTTTATGAAATATCCTTAAAGTAAAACATACGGCATGAAATACTTTATTGGTAGAAAATCTTTCTAAACAAAATACGGACTAAACTATAAACTTATACCTAGGTGACGGTTCCAGCGAGGTTCTGAAAATAAAAACAAAATGTATGGATTTAATAAAAATCTACTCTGAATTTATTTCGGCCCTGTAATTGAAAGCATTAGTTCAGAAAGCGGTTTTAAATTAACTGTAGCCAAGGAGAAAGCGCAAGCAGTGCAGAGTAACAATATATAGCAATTGTTATAAAACAAGTAAGCGTACAAATGGGACGGTTTTGGTCTAAGGGAAAATAACGCAGTTTTCGGATGCCTATCCGGAAGGACAGAAATGAGTGTACGTTGTGTATCTCCTTTGGTGGCGGTGTTGTGCACAGCCAAACCACCTCGGTGAGAACAACCCTGTACAACTTAGTCACCAACGATTCCTTAGTGCGGTGTTGTTCACAGCCAAACACTTCGGTGTACGTTCGGTGTACCAAAACGGCGTATATTAGTCGTCGGCGGTGTTGTCCACAGCCAAACCGACAACGAAAACGTCGTAGGGCTCACTGGCGTTTATCTCTCGCCGGCGGTGTTGTTCACAGCCAAACCGGGTGAGGACAACGTCGTGAAACGACAGACAGTCGACGGCTCGGTCAGGTAGCGGTGTTGTGCACAGCCAAACTACCTCGTCCGTCAAAAGTACAAGCCAGCCCGTATGAGTTCAAAACACCCAAACGGCGTAAAAAGGATAGGGTTCAGAGGAAGGTAGATTGCTTACTTATTTCCTGGGCACTGCTGGGCTCTGCGGCTTCTCCTGGCTCGGCTAGTCTTTTCGGGCGGATCTGGTGGACTTGGACTGGAACTACTCTCTGCTGGCTGGTTCTTCGAGAGCTGTTTTCCATCAACTCTTTGGACTGGAGCTTCGAGAGCTGTTTTCCAACAACTCTCTGGACTGGAGCTTCGAGAGCTGTTTTCCAACAACTCTGCCTTTTGCCTCTCGGTTCCTCACTTTTGTTAACATTCTCCCCACCTGACAACCACAGGTCACGGGGGGGAGATGCGCGTGCGGTACGCGATTTCGGAGTAGGGCATCGACGGTTTAGTAAAAATTAGTGCCTACTGATAAAAAATTCGAGCGCTCGCTGGACTTAATCTAACAAAATAAAATATCATTTCCGGAAAATAAATTTACATTAGGGATGAACCCGGGTGGTTCATTACAAAATATGTAACCTAATTATTTACAATAGCGTAAAACTGAAATCCTAATAAAAATATCCTACCCCCCCTATTTTCTAGGGTGCTGAATACGAATCTAAAATTAGTTTTGTACGGTTGGGTCTAAAGTCGAAAGAATTTTTTTATTATTTCGTATTATTTTTACAAATAGACATTAAAGTTAAGAATTAAAAAAGAATTAACAGGACTTGTTGGATTTTATTTTTCAATTGACCACAAGACAGAAACAATTAAGTTGTTTGTTACTGTTAATTTCTTGATATTAGTAATACAATGTATTTGTAAAAATAAATAAATTCTATTTCGTGCTTGAAATACTTGAAACATGAAGTAATACAAATTTATATTTTTTACAAAAATTTGTGTGTAGTTTTAGTAGTCTGAGGAAAACAATTACACTGTTTTGCCCAAGTGCCATTTTATTTAGGAGCAATTTTACATATGCAAGTAAATATAGGTATCTTAAATTTCTTAATTTATGTTCTAAAGTTATTTTACTTTTATTTATTTTTGGGTATTCCTCAGATGATAATATTGATTTGAGTTAGCTGATCTGAGAACAGAATAATTTATTTTCCTTATTATAATATCTACTTCAAAAACTACATACATTTTTTGCAATTTTTCTTAGGTTAATCGATTGGCTGCAGTAGGCGGTTCTGGTGCTGTTCACACACTAGAAGAATTCTAAAATTTTTAATCGCCGATGCAATTGCCTTGAAATATAATTGGAAGGGGATAAAATTAGTTTCCAAAAGACTAAGACAAGATTTAATTTATAGTAAGTATATTATATTTATATAAGATATCAACTTACGTAATTATTTATTATTATTTATTTTCATTATTTTTTGCAGATGCTGTAAAGGAAAGTTTTAAAATGCAGAGTAACTATTTAATGATTGCAAATTCAGTTAAAGATTGGTTAAAGTATGCAAAGACACCCATTTTGGCAGAAAATAAAAGGTAATGATTTTTATATTATTAACAATATTTTTTCTGCCACTTTCGAACAGAGAGACTATGAACAGTATACTCTGTGCAAGCCGACTTGTTAAACATTGGCTGTTATAGAGCCGTTTGAACGCAAACAGTCTCTCTCTCTCTCTCTCTCTGAAAGGGGCCTTAGTAATATTAAATATTATTGCTTATAAGTTCGTTGAATACATTTCACTGTATTTAGTAAATTAAAATGAAACATAGATATAAATCATATTTATTTAATCTCATTGATTGTTTTACAACTGGGACAATTTTTTTCTTTATTTAAAAAAACTAATAGAGAAAAAAGAGTAAGATGTAATTCATAATTAATATCTTGGAAATATATAGATCCATTCCTACATCCTACAAACCATTTGAAAACTATCCAAATTGGTTTTTTATTTATTTAACAAGTGAAATAAGGATATTTTAACATATGAGTGTGAGTTAGTCAACGAGGGTGTTAGACTAAGAGCAGTAGGTTAATAGTCTTTATCCCACGTGTAAAATACAACTTTTTATCTACAACTGCTCAAAATTATTATTTGAAGATTTTGTAATTCTTTGGAGATAAGTATTTTTAATTTCTGTAATTAATTTCTTGTAAATAATTTAGAAGAAAACAGTTGAACAAATGCATATAATTTTTTAATGTGTTGGTTTTAAACCTGTAACATTTGGTTACTATGACAGTAATGGGATAATGAATTTCTTATATCCTACTAGTGTGGTTAAGAACTTTATTATCTAACGCAAATCTGTATATAATACGTTTATGTCTAGTCAGTTGTAGATAAAACTGTTTACCGGCATCACACAAACTTTAAAAAATGCTTCTGTTTTGGTTATTGTAATGACTATTGCAGGTCTGGGAAGGAAAAAATACTGTTACTGTCATCACAAGAGAATGAGTAACCAACTAAACTGACTGGAAAACAATGGTTTATTTTAAATTTGTAACATATATTTTTTACATTTTTGTACATTTTGCTAAATAATGTAGTTTATTTGAGCTGTGAAGAATATGTATATTTATTTAATATAGTGTAAATAAATAAATGGATATTTTATTTAAGCGGACTATGGGTAAATATTAAAGGGTGTATTTAAATAAATAATAACATGTGTACAAATGCAAAAAAATCTATTAAACTAGTGATCAACAAAGACAGTGTTAACATAAACGACTTCTACTGGTGAGCAAGCAGTGTTGGTGAGTACATTTTTTTTAATACAAGTTGCCCCAGCCAAAATATCCTTGTAGATTAGTTACCGTTTTATACACTATTTTAAAAATTAGTATCTTGATATTTTCAGCCCTGCTGATTTTGAATTTGATACTAAAATTCTTGTATGTATACAGGGTAGTTTAAAAACAGAAACTAACTTTGTTATTTACATAGGAACATTCTGCATATTTTATGATTTTCTTTTTCTCCAGATATTTGATGAGTGGTATGTTCGGAAATAGAATTTAACGAGGAAAAAAACCATTAAATATACAGAATGTCACTATATAAATAACAAAATTTGTCTTCATTTCTAAATCACCCTGTATCCATATGAGAATTTTAATATCAAATTCAATATCAGCGAAACTGAAAATATCAAGGCACCCACCAATTTTTAACACAATGGATAAAAAAGTTACTGATCTATAGGCAGGGATATTTTAGCTGGGACAACTCATATGAAACTTTTATTTTGCGTAGAATATATATTTATAAAAAAGTTTAATTTAAATTATAAAGTAACGTGTATTAGAATTATTTTAAACACGTTACTTTATATTTTAAAATAAACGTTTTTATAAATTTAGAAAGTTTAAAATTAACGTTTTATTTAGGTTTATTTTGCACGTGGGTTGTACGTAAAATAAACGTTATATTTATACAGTTAACTCACAGTTAATTCGTTTTTTAATAGTTGTAATTAAACGTTTGAATGAATTAATGTAATACGTTTTAATAACGTTAATAACTGAGTTATACGTTGGTTTGTGAGTATGTCTAAAAACGTAATATATAACGTAAATTAACTGTTAGAATCAACGTTTTTTTAAATTTTAATACTAACGTTTTATTATATAAAAATTATACGTTTTAAATACGTTTAAAATCAACGTTGTTTTTGCGGAATATCTATATGTTTTTTAATCGTTAGGATCAACGTTACTTAAACTGGAATAATAACGTTTAATTATATCGAATTAACTACGTTATAAAGACGTTAAAAAATGAGTTATAACCGACGTCGTTTTTCGGGACATTTGTACGTCTAAAAAACGTTACTATATATTGGTTAACTAACTATTGGTTACGTTAAAAAAAAACGTTTTTTTAACGTAACGGTTCTTATTGGGTCTTGAGCAACACGAAAATATTTAGTTACTTACATTTTTTATACTAAAGTTGAAGAAACTGTAATAAATACAGAAGATACGGGCGACAAAAAACAAGCAATTTTTTGTGGCCATAGCCTGCTTTGATAGAATTTTTTTTTGTTCGCCTAGAGAGCGCAGCGATATTTCAAAAATCTGTTTATATCAGGTGAAAGGTATCAATTTTGCAATCAAAATTTATTACCAATAAGTTATCTCTATCTCTTGAAATAAAAAACTTAGACAGCCTTAAAGTTTGGGTACACTACAGGTTTTTCTGTTATTACTCATAAAGTTGTCCATGGATCTCAAATTTGTTTTTACGAGCATAAAGACCTCCAAAAATGCAATAAAAAATATTTAAAGATTTTTGACGTGTCTCGCATATTAAGCGAGATACATAGGAGTCCCCTACATAGTGCATAGCCCTCTTATGTGAGACAGCCTGTATATTGGAATGTCAGGATGTACTTAGCTGAGGCGAGCCCACGTGCGAGACAGACAGACCTATATTAAATAAACGAAATTTTAATAAATGCCTAATTTAATTTACAATGTCAATATCACACTGACTGCATTAATATATTTGTTGCACGATCAAGTTTTTTTTAGTTCCCTTGCCATGTTTGTTTCTACAATAGTAGAATGCGCTTACTGGTTGCAAAGGCTAGCAAAATGGTAAATAATTCCCTTGCAGTTCTACAACGGTGAATACATAACCGTCAAAATATACATTTTTAACATCGAATTAATTTGGAATGGGTTTCCTAGAATTCAGTTTAAAATTTAATTGATTTAAAATAATAATGTATTTTTAATCTATTTATTGATGTTGAAATTAAATGTGCAGTTTGTACAATTACTTACAGAAATTGGAACAGTACATGTTTTTCCATTTCGGTTTCAGTTATATATTTATTTAGTAAAATTAGCTATCGAGGCCAGTGAAGTAGAAACTACAGTAGCAAATAATAGTTCAGCACATGATTCAGAAGTATTGCAGAATGATGTGTTGTCATTATCTGAAGGGAATCTTCGACGTAGCTTTCGGCAACAGTCGAGAATTTCCATCCCCCGTGACTTTTCAACCCGAGCATATCCCCACTTCTATTCGCTAAAAGGGTAGCTGAAGTACGGCGAAACGAATCACCTCTATAATTTGTAGGATTTAGTAGTTCTAAATATTCGGCTATGTTCAAAGGCCATTGTAAAATTGTTCTTTTTACCACTACCTGGTTGTAGCACCTTCCATTCCGATAATTGAAAAATACATGCAAAGATTTTGTGTTTGATGGCCGCAAGTTGATGTACTTGCGGTAAATTTCTAAATAATGGATATTTTCATCCTGTAATAAATAGTTGAATATTTGTTTGTTTTAGTTTGTGAAATTTTTACAACTAAAAATTTGTTGAAAAATGGTTTCATCAAACTTCGCCGATGTTCTTGAAATATTTTACGTCTCCATAATTTACGATTATAAATAACTTTTTCAAGTAACATTTTGCTGTATTTTTAGCAGAAAAGCCACTTTACCTGAAACCAAAACAGTTTTTACTCGGTGCACTGAGCATTTCAAATAGAATTAGTTCAAAAATGGTTGAGCCTACCGACTTCAGCAAGGTATATCTTTTTCAACTAAAACAGGTAGGAGAATCGATTGTTTCTATAGTCAGATGGATACATTAAGATGCAAAAAAGTTCTGCTAATTAAAAAAAACATGGTGTGTCACAAGTGGCGCCCTCTACTAGTGACGTCAAAATTAGAAATATATTTCAATTTCTTGTACGCAAAAACCACTGATTTACAAATTTTATGTAGATATTTGGATTTCTTAAGAAGTTATTTACAAATATCGAAAATAAAATTTGACCTTTAACACCCTGTAACTCCGTTAATCATCGGTTTTGGAAAAATTATTACAGAAAAAGGTAGCATTTATTTTCGGTCTAGAATTATCCCCTGAATTTTTTACTCATCATTTCCGGACACCCTGTATAAATTAGGTTCAATTTATTTGAAAGTTTCATTAAATACAGCCATAACAAATTCGTGTAAATGAAGATATTTATAATGGTTTTATTTTTGGTAAATCAGAAAATTTTTGTACGTTGCTTTAATTATAGTGAACAATATGTGATATTGTTATAGTCATTGTGCACCGACAGAATATTAATGATTGGTTATATATAATTTGCATGTACTATATTTCATGCAGTAGAAGCTACTGTAATGCAGTAGTATTAATTATGGGAGTATTTGCAATACAATTCGGCATACTAGACAATTAGTACTGATTAAAATAAGAGCAGTGACTATTTAAATGCTTGTGAGAGGTGAAATTTATGATCATTCTGTGAGCATTGTAGAAATAATTATACAAAGTATAACAGAGCGATGTTAAGAAAATCTTGAGGCAGGCTCTATGTTTAAAAACAAGAAAAAAAGTGTATACAAGGTGTTCGGAATATGATGTATTGTACTAAACAAAACATTTCAGACTTAACAATTTTTTTCTCTGATCAACTGAATTATGACGGCAAACAGGTCTTGAATATGTGACAACGTCCCTCACATACTGTCTTCGGATTGTTATGTATTTATACATAATTACAAATAGGTATATCTAAACATAGGTACTTACTGTGAATGATTTTCTTAGAGCTCGTTTCACAACATAGAATAATAGTTACAAGTGTTTAAAATGGCTTCTGTTTCTTGTAAGAAGCGTTTACCGCACAAACGTCGTAAATTAACATGTCATACAGCTGGTTATGGTTACTATAAATTATTCCATTTTTGTTTATGTACACTCACAAATATCAAATAAATACTAGACAAAAATGAATCGCACTAGCTGTACGCACCATTATGACTAATATTACTTTTAGGTCATCAACAGCAGCTTGATACTACAACGTTGTCGCATGTTACAGTACGTTACAGATTTAAAGAGTTTCTCGGAAACTTTTATTGTTTACTTCATTAATACTGATCCCAAAATCAAACTACGAACAAATTACGTTATAGGCGCTAATGTCATAACATACTTTTCATATTATTGCAGTTGTATTTTTATTTTTGAAATGTATTTGTAGACAAACTATTCGTTTTAGAAATTTTTTTCATAAGAGTTTTTTTATTGCTTCTAGTCAAATAGGTACATAAGCCCTTAAAATTACAATATTAATATCCGGACATCCTCCTGTATAAACAAACATAGGTCCTGAAACGCCTCGTATTCGAAATACAGGTTGTCTATTGACAAAATGTATTAAAAACTAACACTTTAAAAACAAGTGACCCGGTATTTTGTTATTTTTTTGTTTGTTTAAGTCTGACAGATTTTATAACAAGCTGACACATGCCACCTAGTTTATTGTTTTTTAATTAGTATTTCAAAGTTCTATTGTAATGATTATACATTAATTTTTTATCTCGAAAACGCTGCGTCACGAGAAAAAAGTTAAAGGAGGCCACCTGATGAAGCAATCCAAAAAAAATGCAGAACACATACATACATACATTTTTTAGATAATTATTGAAAAGAGTCTGTCTGTGGGTGTTCATTAGCATACCTAGATGTTTGGTATCAGAGAGCATGCATATGACTTCATTGATAGGAATTGTAGGAGATTTGATACATATTAGCTTAAAATACCTTTCTTAAACAGTAAAAAAAAAAGTTCAAGTGTACAAATTCGGGTCAACTTTTTGACCCGAGCAGATGAGAATGATTATAAACGTTATTTGATGCCCTGAACTCAGATCTTCAGTCCGTTTGTCAAGATTGGTTCTAGTTTTTGAGTTCGCATGGTGGCAGTACATCTTTTGGAACTTGTTTTTGTGCTGTGATTGTGCTTCGGAACGTGTGGTGAAAATGCAGAGAAAACCTTGCAGAGTCGATTCAAAGCGTTTTTGTTACGTTTGTGGATGTTATATACTCGGAAAACGTGTAAAAAATCATGACAAATGCATTTTTTGCAAAATTACCACAAGATTGGAGCTCTAATAAGAATAATAATAAATAGTTAGTCGAAGACTTGTGCGGGAGAGGGTGCGGCATATTATTATTAAGCAGGTCGCATTTGTGCTCAGGATCGACTTACGTTGGTAGGCCCTAACCACCATTCAGTGCAGGAATGAGGGAAACCTGGAAAACCTCATTAATTAGGGGGGTAGTCAAACGTCAACCGGTATCAATCTCTCACATTGAACCAACATTCTTCGACCCTACTATACCCGCAGAGAGGGTACCAATCCTCTCCACGAATATAGCTTACATACGGTCTACCGGCAGCGGGGGTCGAACCCACAGGGATCTAGTCACCTCGATTCAATTACTAAAGGTACAGTTTCGCTGGTGCGACTGCGTCTGCGGCTCGTTACCAACCAATAGGCATTCTGAATGTTCTCATCAACTGCAGCAGTTAGACTGCTTATTGGTCGGCGACGAACCGCAGCCGCGAGCCGCGAGCCGCATCCGCAGTCGCACCAGCGAAACTGTACGTTTACGCCTTAACCCGTGCGACTACTGACCGATCTAATGTCTCTAAATGTTTCTCAAGATACATTTTCTGCATTCACATCTTGATTTTTCTCCACAAAACTTGGGCGACATGAGCGAAGAGCATGGAGAGCAGCTACAACAAGATATAGCGAAAATCAAAAGGCGATACCAAGGATTTTGGTATGAAGGCATGATGAGCGACTACTGTTGGACTCTAATGCGTGAAACAGATCCCAAGCAATATAAAAGATTCAGTTTAGCCTCTGTTCATTTCTGATTTATACTTTTTAATTCAATAAATGGCCGTTAATGGTCAAAAATAGAAAAGTAATTAATTTATTAAATATTTCGAAAACTAGAAGCAATTTTAAAAAACGGGCTGCTGATGCAGGTCCAAAACCGTATATATTTGTGAATTAACTAAATTCTTTAAGAGAGAGATACCAATTTGTCCAATAATCAGTGCCGTACAATTATTATTGTGCAGTACCCATATTTAGCTTAGGTTATAAAGCAAGTACAAGTCATATTTACATAACACTAATACATTCTGTCTGAAGTGAAATCTAATGTTAGTCGAAATACATGAATGGTTTTAGAGACAACAACATAATGCTTAAATTTACATATAAATCCTTCCAGTGATGACTGTCATCAGGATTTTAATGCGAAACTTATACATAAATAAATATAAATAATGTGATTAGAATACCATACAATAAGTTTATGCAACTCAATCACACTTCCCAGAAGTTTTTAAGTATACAGAGTGATACAAATTTTATGCAACAAACTTTGAGGTCAGATAGATTTCAATAAAATCGTAAACATAGGCCTGGAATGGTCCCGTCTTACAAATAGCAGCTAACGGATTTTATGTTTCCTAAGATATGAGCCCTAAAATTCCAATCAGTAGCGTAGCTTCCCAGAAAATCCTTAAAGAGCAACGTACGTTCGACAACATTGCAATCTGTCAACTGTTGCTGTTAACCTAAAAGCATTATTAATCATAGTAGTATTGTGGTCAGCATATTTTGTAAAAAAACCTGGTAGGTATTTCTGTAGGATTTCCGTAACCCAGTAACCTAACACAGCTTTTTTTATTTATAACAGTTAAGTTTCATTTTTGTCGAGTCGAAATTATATGGATATTCATTATGTGAGTGACTGAAAACAATTTAGAAAATTGTCCTGAAGACATTTTAAATGCCGTTCGAGAAGCATATTCGAGCTTAAAAAAAGGAAATATGAGAGAAGATGAAATATTTTGTAAGTGGAGGATAACAAAAAAGCACTAAGAACTGATGAAAGTGTAATGTTAGCGTTTTTTTTTTTTTTTTTTGAGAAGGTAAGCTATTTTTTATAGATACATATTTTAGTGTTTTTCATACAATGTCTTTCTAATTACCTAAACGATTTTAAATTTGTATGTATGAATATCCAACATAAGCTAGTAATGGCAGATCAGTTAGACAGATTACCCAATAAAACGAGACATAATGAATTGGAAATTAAAATTAACCGTAGATTAAATAGAGTTTCATCAAATTTTCATCTCGATTAATTAAAGCAGAGTCGACTGATTGCCACATTACAAAATTAAATGATTACATTAACTTGACATCGAAAGCAAATTACAGGACGTTCTATAAAAAGTGGCAACGCTTTTAATAAAAAGCGAAAAATAATGCAAACAAAATAATTGGAAAAATAAAAATAACACGAGTTGCATTCTACAGGGAGGGAATAAGAGTGCCTTTATTTTGCTGTATGCCACGGAAAAAAGCTTTGTCATAAAAATTCTTGGATACAAAAGACGACAGGTCATTTTGGTATTGACTATCAATTTTTCTAAAAAAAGATCGATAGTGGGGGGAGGGAGTAATTTTTTTCTATCTCCTATAGTTAATGATAGCTTATAAAAACATTGAAATTTGACCACTTTGTACATATATGTCATTTTAATAAAGGCACTAATATTCCTGAAGCTATTTATTTGTAAACTTCTCCAAAAAAATAACACTGTCGTTTATGCCTAAAGTTGAATCTTTTGCTCTAAGAAGCCCTTCCATTCTCACTCAATTTTAGGTGGGCTATAGGATTGTTTACATCAGTCTTCTTTAATTTTTCATTTACTGTATTGATTCGAAATTAGTTATTCAGAATGTAGATTTATGCAAATTTATGGATACAATTCAGTTTACAACTCTAATAATATTGATTGCAATGATTTACGCCGTAGAATTTCTTCCGTTCTAGCAAACTTTACAGAATAAAAATATCTGCAAACTTTGGTTCCAGCAAGCGTGACTTGATTATCTCTAACTAACTAACTTGAGATTTGAGATCGAAAAGTATATTTGCTTTTTTTAAAGCAAAGTGAAGCGACCGCATTCGAAATAGGAAATGGGTTATCAAAGAAAAAGTCAATACGAAAAATATGTTTAGGCTACCATCACTGAACTAAAAATTCATAAATATAATTAAAAGTTGCGTCAATATGATGAATAGCGTTCTTGAAATTGAGCTGATTTAAAGTAGGTGCAGAGTATATTAAACTCGATAGTATGAGCCCACTGTGAGGCTACAAAAAATTGAAATAAAATTTAATTTACTGAATTTTCGAATTTTCCATGCACCATTTCTTTCTATGTGGTGTTGCGGTGCTGTAGTGCTGTTTCGACACTGTGGTTGAGAACATGTAAGTATATTGGATTTCAGATCAAGATTTAATATTACTTGCTATCTATCTCGTGGTTGTAACGTATCCTTTTACTTACTTTAACAAATTAATACAAGTAAGTATCCTTATACTCGTCAATGATGAGTGAAACCTTTCAAATTCCGAGTTTTGATTTATAAAATGATTTATACTCGTAAAGGCTGTCACTAAGATTAGAATGGTTCTTTTTATTTCCTACATAAATCTGATTCCAAAAGGGCAAAAGATAACTTTATTTTTATTATCTTTGTGTGTATGGCACCCGCCAGATATATAGTCGTCGTTTTATTTGGTTTGGAGTTATACGGAAATATGATATAGGCATGTCATAAGGTTCAACATATTTAATATTTAAAATAAATATTTGGCCGCCTTTTCGACATTTATGCTAAAGTTAATATTGGAAACGATATATTCATACATACCTACATTGCACTAATATTGAATCCTTGTAGCATTAACTAAGGCGAAATAAAAATTCAGGTTTTTGGGATATTATTCGCATTTAAAGATCGTCGACCTTCTGATCGAAACATAAATTTATGCATACGAATTTTTCAGATGCATAATAAAGCCATTAACATTTCATAACCATTACTTAGAACATATCAATGGCTCTTTATACACTCGTGTTGTATAAAATCTCAGTACCTACAAGTAGTGATTTCATGAAGTAAATTAAGGTTTCGTATATAGCGTGTTGTTTTATTTTGAAACTATATCACATTATTTCCCTATTTGTGCAGTGCAATGAACTGCAAAATGCAAAGTTCCTAGTTTTAGACTTAATTCAAATATAGTACAGCGTATTGTGAAGTTCCTTTGAATAATCTCGGTTACGCTGCAAAAAGTAGTATGGCCAAAACAATAACCAGTATGTAGCGTTCATAATATCCGCCTCTCTTAAAGGTAATCAAGCTTACTGGTAATTAGGCCATATTTGGACCTTTTTACCTACTAACTTATACTACCCTCCACCTTTACAATCACAAACATCCATGGGTAGGACAGAAAAATTCCTGTCCCGTGTTGGATTCGAACCAACTTCTCGCTCGTGCTTGCCCTGGCAGCGACTGCTCGTCACCGCCTTGACCGCTCTGCTACCGTCAGCCCATCCGCCTCTCTTAACTTTGAATCAAGTTTAGTGTTAGGTAGATATTTATACAGGGTGTCCCGAAATTAATGGGACACAGAGCAAGAGTAGATTTCTTTACATCAAAATAATGCGATTAAGCCAAACTTATCTTGGTCCATTTGTGGCTAATAAAAAAGTTACAGGGCGTTAAAGTTCAAATTTTGAATTCGAAATTCTTAAAATTCTTAGAAAGTTTTCAAAGGATTCTTTTGAACATTTGGATTAAGGGGTTTTCTGAGACAAGAAAAACGAATCCGTACTTAATTTTGCTGTAGACGCTAGAGGGCGCTACGAAATGATATCTTAGTTGATAAAAACTGGTGATAACTTTGTTATCAGTGTGTGTACGGAAGTTTTAATAGAAAAATATTATTCTCCTATCTATTTTTCACAAATAAGGTATACTTGTTTCATGTCGATAAATTTAACTGTTTTAGATTTATTTCTTGTTTTTCTATTGATTGCAATAAAATAAAAGTTTTTAGTTACTTACGTAAAAAACTAATTATTTTTAATAATAATTTAGTTACATTCAGGTGGCTACATTAAATTCTCAATATGACCCCCGTTTACATTAATATTAGTGTTTCTTCATTTTCTTAATAAATTCCTATCATTTAAAATTGCTTGCCACAGCTCATCCCGTGTATTAATAGGGTCACTGTAAACTTTTGATTTCAAAATACCCCAAATACTGAATTCCATGGGGTTTAAATCTGGGCTTCGTGCGGGTCTTGACTTAAATAAGTACATTATTTGAATTTTATCATTAGCTCATTTTACTGACTAGATGACAACAAATAAAATCTTTGCATGTATTTTTCTGCATAAATTAATATAGTCGGTACTTTGGACTCAATTTACTTGAAAATAGTTGATTTTAGAGCTGTGTAACAAGAGCACCTTTATTGTTCAGAATTGGTCACTGATTAAGGAGAATTTAGTCAATTCACGTAAAAGTAGAATATGCAAGAGTTATGAAGATAAAATCGTAAGAAATAGCAGGCCTAGGCCACCACTGGGGTCAGATTAAAACAAACACCATGTAATTTTAATGACCTTTAATGTAATTTGATGTACACGTCACCCAAAAATAACCTAAATCTACGAAACGGTTTTTAAATTATTGCGGAAAATTGTTATTTTTTTTCAAAATAACACCCTGTAACTCGCTAGGCGTGCATCAGAGAAATATTTTATAATAATTTTATTCTTATCTTGGTCTGGTCTACCCCCTGATACATTTTTGAACGCTCACACTGGGACACCCTGTATACTTTGTATTACGAACTTGATTTATCACTTCAACATCCATTCACACACATACACACTGAGTCATAGTCATACAGTGCAAGACACAGGCAACTGTCTCTTTCGTTTGAGCAAATACATATGTATATAATTATTTAAAATCGTATTTTCGCTTAAATCGTTACATTAAGATAACAAAATAGGATACTGATTAAACGTTTGATTAAGACTTTCAATTTGATGCCATTAGCACCTGAATGTGGTAATATTACACTTATTGAATGAACTGAACCAAATTATTTGTAACAACCACATTTTAGTAGCAATATTATGTCAACGGAAGTAGGGCAAAGGTTTTTAAAAGAGAAAATAAGGTAAGTAGGGATATAAATATGTCGCAATATCGTAAATATCGTGAGGAACATATATATTTTTATTTTCCTTTTAGCCTTAAGAATTCTGCCAAAATAATAGGGGTTGTGGGTTTCATTGAACTTTTTGTGTTTGGAAAGATGCATGTATACAAGACAAATCTGGCCTCTTCACCTTTATTGGAATAACTTCCTTTCAGAATCCAAAAATATCCGTACGTGGGTTTTGTAATGTCTATATTTTGAGGGATCATTTAAGAAACCGAACTACTTAAATATGGGAGAATTTAACTTAAGCTAACTTTTTAAATGTTATTCTACAGATAATGACTTGTGTGGAATCGATTTGCTACTGCTATTCGTGTTTAAACAATTCTCGTAAAGTTTTTGGCAAACTAATACTTATTATGTTATTTACAAAACTGATCTGAGTTTTTTTTTATTTGAATTGATCAGTTCAATTTAAAGGCAATTATTTCAAAATTTCAGATTATACATTGAAATCACGGCTACAGCATTTACAGTCTTTGCGATATTTTTTTTAAATTTTATCTTTAAGCTCTCTCGGACTTTTCTTCACAGGAAACATTCTGCTTAAAATGACGCTCTGTGCATATGTACAGAGTGATCCCTCTAACATTTTGATTTGTCAACCGAATAAATTTGTTTTTAATTTAGGTGCAGTTCGTTATTAAGGAATGTGTTTATATACCGGATGTTCCGCATAAGAACCCGCACAGCTAATATTTGTTTGGGGTGTCAGAAATATTGCAATTTAACCAAATATACCTGTATACAAATTTGCACACAGGGGGACTCGTACAGGCCTTCAAAGTGGGGCCAAATATTTGGAGAAAAAATATCTCTGAATTATGTTAACTTGGAATAACCAAATTTGGTACATTTTTTAGGTGTATTATTGGTCTTCCTTAACTATGAGTTCAAGTAAATTGAAACATTACAAAGTGTTCATTGATGGTGAGTCACCCCTAAATTGTAGATACCAAACTTTTTTCCATTGATCGAATTTGAAAAGAATAATATTATTCCGAGTAGAATTTAACTTAAAACACTTAATTACTCTTGCTAAATTAAAAAAAAATACATTAGTTATATAATGTTTATATTAAGAAATAAAACAATCTTTGGCTTTGTCTTTAAAATTTGACAGCTAATAATATAACTATTTTATTTTTGTTTGTGCTTGTTGTTGAAACTGTCTGGAAAATTTAACATTCAGTGAACAAGTTGGCACGTAACTCGTGCTAGGTTTCTGTGAAGGAAACTGTAGAAAAATATAATATGATATTTTCAAATTGAGTGATTCTCTATAGAGAAACATTTTTTAATGTTAAAAGACGGGCTCGAGTCAGGAAAGTTTTTCAGTAATATCCAAGAACGTTCTGGTGTAATAAGGGTTACACGATGTAGAAAATATTTTGCACAGTTGAAGATGAACAGCAAATAATTACTGTTTATGTCGAGAAAATGGATTATCAAGAACTTCTGTACACCAAATTCTAATACGTAATCTACTACATCTCTATCACAGTCAAAAAGTGTAAGAGGTATTGCCCCAAGATTTGGATCATGATATTAATTTACACAAGAAAATTCTTTTCACTGATGAGCCATTACAAATTCAAGAATATTCCGATGTAAACTCCTATTAATAACAGCGGGTTACATCGACAATAACTCCTAGACATTTTCAACGTGACTTTAAGATAAATACTTGGACGGGTATTATTAATGGTTATTTGATTGGACCAGTTACTTTGCCAAATCGATTAAATGTCAAGTTATTTGGAATTTCTGCAAAATACTCTCCCTGATTTAACCAAAGATTTACCGTTGCAACTCAGACTAGAGTTTTGATTTATGCATAACGAGGCACATTTTAGTGCTACTGTTAGAGACTTTTTTAATTTTAAGTTTACATATAAAATCTGATAGTTTTTAAAATTTACCAAGAAAAAAATATATGTTGTAAATTAAATTCTCCGCGGTATAGTATTATTCTTATTAAATTCGATCAATGGAAAAAGGTTTGGTATAACTTTAGGGGTGACTCACTCTCAATGAACATCTTCTAGTGTTTTAATTTACTTAAACTCAATGTTAAAGAAGACCAATAATAAACAAAAATCATGTACCAAATTTGGTTATTCCAAGATAAAATATTTCAGAGACACAACCTGTGTGCAACTTTGTATACAAGGTGAGTCAGTCATAATGTCATAAAGTTTAAGAGGAGATAGGGAATAAAGAGTATAATGCAAATACGCGATAACAAAATCTAAATGCATTTTTACGCCGAAAAATAATATTTTCAAATCAATATTTAAACCCCCTTTTCAGACTGTCACTGACTGGTGACAGCCTTGGTCGTTTACAAAGTGCAATTCCATGTCGACCAGATGCAATGTTGCCAAGTTGAAATATGTTTCATAAACGGTTGTACTGACTGACTTTAGAATATCATTTTTTCTTGCTCAGTTCAACTTCAGCCAATAATAATTTAAAATGTTAATATCCAATGAAATCAAATAATAATAAACAAATAATTCTATTAAAAATTGCCAGTAATGCAGTCCACTCAGGTTTTGCGGTAAAAAATACGGTCCAATCAAACGATACCCGTACACTCCTGCCCATACGTTGACGACAAATCGCCTCTGAAAGCGAAACCGACAAGTAGCGTGTGGATTTTCCTCTGAGCAAATGTAGCTGTTATGACTGCAAAGAAATTAGCTTAGTTACATTGCAATCACAAAACTACAACGTATCTAATATAATACCGAAGGTGCTAAATGGGGGCAAATTTAAATAACGCTGAAGTGTTAGACGATATTATGTATGCAAACATGA
Source organism: Monochamus saltuarius (assembly GCA_025584915.1). Taxonomy (NCBI): domain Eukaryota; kingdom Metazoa; phylum Arthropoda; class Insecta; order Coleoptera; family Cerambycidae; genus Monochamus; species Monochamus saltuarius. Next base: position 52,002,070 of record CM046723.1, read on the forward strand.
TGTGGCAACGACGTTTCCTCCGGAATTCGATTGTCGCATGGGTGCGTCATCAGAAAGATCGTAGCTCACCAGGAGCGTCCTGTTACTGATCTTAGGATGATTTTTTTAATTTTTTTTAAAGGTCGAGTAAACATTTTTTTTTTCGATTTTATGCCTTTATTAGGCCCAAATACGTGGTTAAAATTAATGGCATTATGACTGACTCACCCTGTATAAGTATGTTCAGTTTAATTACAATATTTTGGGACCCACTGTAGGCACCTACTCTGTGTAGGTTCATATACGGAACACAGTTTCAGAATAATTAAAAAAATTAACAAAATTATTTCCAATGCAGTTACGCTACCGTCACTCCGTCAGTTGTTTTAATAAGGTAACAACAGTCAACATTGTAAGGGCGCTAATATGACTGAAATAGCCTTTTCGGTCTTGTCTAAAGTACTGATAAAACTGTTAGAAACAAGAACATTGAGTAATACGTAGCATAAAATTTAATGGTGAAATATGTGTGTAGTTCTTATCATATTAGAAATATCATAAATCATAGAAATATTAAACTTTTTATGCCGACAATGGAAAAAAAACACGTCGTAAATATGTATGTAAGAGCTTAGCAGAGCGAAATCGCACTTACGATCTTTTTAAAACTTCAACTTGCAGTGCAACTTAAAAATTGTTTATTTTATCTTATGTTTAATATGTGTCTGTAAAAACTTATTACTTTTGGTAATTTTTAAAGTTGTGGTTTCGTAACATGTTTCTGGAATTGTACCTTCTGTTGTTTGTTTGAGCTCGAATTCGGATTTTTTTCTTAAAATCAGAAGTGAACCATTATGTACTTACTTCTACATTTGGAAGTAAATATTGTTAAAACCATTTCGAAAGACTGTCATTATTTATTCTTTGGGTATAGTAAATGCTTGAATCTTTTAGTTATTTCACTATGTGCTTTGAGATTTTTTGTCTACTATAAGTCTAAAAGGGACTATAACTTATCTTCTTACTTATTTTAACGACCCAAATAATTCACAAAAAACCTCTTATTATACCTCACATAAAATGTTGCATCAACCTTTGACCGAATTACACTATTTTCAGGTCGCTAGACAGTCTGCGAAATATTGTTTTAGCTCCAGTTCCGCTTGGAAATAGTTTATTAGAAAGCCTGCCTACTCAAAGTCTTACGCATTGCGTGAGCTTGTAAAATATCACACGAATATCCTCCGACTTGTTGAAAATTGTCATTAAAATGAATGTAGACGGTGCCTTTTGCATACATTTCTTTGAGAGGTAATAGGTTGAGGCGAAAATAATAATGAGATGCTGTGATATGAGTTTCGCAAAAAGTCACGATTATTGAAGTTTCATGTAAAGTTTATATGAAAATAGTCATTCAAATGAAACCATGTTTCAAATAGAAAAAAATTACTTGAAAATGTATACTTATATAAAATCAAAAACGTTGTTGTTTGTAGTACAGGGTGATTTTAAATAATGTAGCAAAAATGAGACCACGGATTCCTTAGGTGAAAGTAAATCGATTTAACCAAACATACCTATATCCCAAGACGCATAATAACAAAGATACAGGGTGTCAAAATTAAAATTTTATTTACGATATTTGTAGATAACTTCTTAAAAAATCCAAATTACATAAAATTTGTAAATAGAGGGTTCTTGCGGGCGAGAAATTCAAATTTGTTTCTAATTTTGACGTCACTAGTAGAGGGCGCCACTTGTGGCACACCATGTTTCTTTTAAATGGCAGAACTTTTTTGCAGCTTAGTGTATCCATTGAACTGGCTTACTTCGATATTAAGCCGCAGCTGTCGAACTAGTAAATTTCTTGACAGGTTTTGTAAAGTTGGAACTGGAATATAAGTAGGTAGATTTAAGTTCATCGGAAAAATTATGATGTAAAGCTATAAGCAAAGAATCAATTTAACTTTTCTGTTAAGCTAACAGAATATATAGGTACAGGGCGTTCAGAAAAACAATGGTAAAACAAACATTCTTTTTTACATTTATTGCATTTAGTTCTTCATTCCGAGTCCAAATTACATTTTCTGTATTTGTTACTACTATTCAGGAAATGTAGAATGTTGTTTGAAGCATTTATATAATTTTGCTATCTGACTGCATTCTATTAAATTACCTATTTTATTCTGAAAACATAATAAACCAAGTAATAAATTTTATTTTTTTTGTTTAGGGACAAATGAGAGCAGTAGTAAATAGCAATTATTATTGAAAGAAAATAAGTTACGTTTAACAAACCATAAATTCACATCACCACTAATAATTATGGTAATGTTAGAAACGGAAAATAGACATCTGCTTTGACTCCGTATTTCTGCACTAATGAAGTTTACACAAAACCTGCTTTCGTCATCGTGGAATTTGCAGAGCATTACCTATATAGTAACTACACTAGCTATATTCCCAACAATACCAAGTTCATCACATCACCACTAATAATTATCGCATTAAATTGGCATGCCCAAAGCCACACGTCATTCACACACACACACCGACACAGTATTTACACTATATATCTGTGACCCACAAATGCCAGAAAAAAAATGCAAAAAGATAAGAACAAACGTCTGTTTACATCTTCAACATCGTAATATATTATATCACCAATGATATCGCATTTTCGGCCACGAGGTTTTGTTTACACTTCGTGTAAAGTTTATTAATGATAATATTTTAATTATTATGTGATTATTGCCACTAGACACATGTTCTGATCTTCCAATATAAAATTCATTACAAAATAATGATAGTGAACTGATATTTAATAATACATAAGAATCATATCAAATAATGCTAGTACTCCAGTTGAGGGAAAAGATATTAATAATGTCCTAAATAGTTGCATGAAACAGTTGATATAGTTAATAAATTATGTCGCTCTGCAAAAACTTGATAGATGGCCTCATAGTTAGAAGGAAACCCAGCTTGTGGACTGCTAAATGCAGTCTATTAATGTTTTTTGCGGAAGTGGGCACATATAACCTCGCTATCTGAAGCTTCTTGCATTAAATTTTGTGAGTGATATTAATGCACATGTTAAAGTTACACTTTTTATCACTTTGGACGAATCTTGATTTAAACATTGCATTTCAGAGTTTCACATTTATTATTTTTCTTCAGCTTATCTGATGGTTAATTTTAAATAGGTTTAGAATATACAATGCTTTCGAAAAGTAACGAATAAATTCATTATTTTTGAAATTGAGAAGTTTTAGAAAAAATCCCCTGGCACGTCGATTTTGTTTTTAAAAAAGGCACTTTTTGACATACTACCTACACTTGTGTCGTCGTCATTGTTCGAGATATGACGTCATCGACAATTTTTTTAAATAGCAACCCCTAACTTTGACCATGCCATTTGAAAGAGCGTGTCATTCTACATACATACATCATGAAAAATTATGGTGTTACATAACAAAAATTTCAAGAAAATAATGTAAGAAAATTTTAAAATTAAATTTTCACAATACTGAAAATGATAATGATTATGTAAAAAATCGACTAATTTAAATGTTCAAATTGTGCACCGTTGGATTCCTGACAGTAGCTAAGACGATTAATAAATTGTTTTTGGACATTATCAATAACTTCAGGAGGTATACAATGTATATCGTGACGAATTCTTGCTTTTAAATCTTCTAAATTAACCGGTCTAGTAACGTATACTTTGCTTTTTAAGTATTCCCACAAGAAATAATCTAGGGGTGTCAAATCAGGCGATATGGCTGGCCACTCAATCGGCCCCCTCCTCCCTATCCAACGATTCGGGAACAGCTCATCTAAATAAGCACAGACAGGTGTTGCATAATGGGGAGGGGCACAGTATTGTGAAAATTAAATTTTAAAATCTTCAACATTATTTTCTTGAAATTTTTGTTATGTAACACCATAATTTTTCATGATGTATGTATGAAGAATGACACGATCTTTCAAACGACATGGTCAAAGTTGCGGGTTGCTGTTTAAACAAAATTTCGATGACGTCATATCTCGAACAACGATGACGTCACAAATATGGGTCGTATGTCAAAAAGTGCCTTTTTTAAAAACAAAATCGACGTGCCAAGGGATTTTTTCTAAAACTTCTCAATTTCAAAAATAATGCATTTATTCGTTACTTTTCGAAAGCACTGTATAGATAACAGTAAACAGTGACTGTTTGTAATAGTTAAGTGGAACAATTATTCTTTTACGTTACGTGAACATATTGTGCGGATTGCGGCGCTTATAATAAATACTTCTAAAATCCTGTATAGATGATGGTTAATGAAATAATAAGCAAATAATATTTTATACCGAGTTTGGAGGTTAATGAAAATTGTTTTAAGAGAGACCAAAAAGGAAAACTGATTGTGTCAGGTACATAACATGAACATCAGACTGTCACAGCCAAACAAATTGGTAAAGTAATCATCAGTCAAGGAATTTACTATGATAGAAGATCTCACTGTATTACTTTAGCTTAACTGTTGCAACAAAACCTCATTACTGTTATATGCATAGTACAATAGTTTTTGGAAGGCGAAGTGGAGAATAAAACGTTGGTGAGACGAAATGTATACATTGTAGTTGGCGGGCCAGCCCACATTATGCTAGGAAGGAAATCTTTAGGAATGCATGTGCGGTGGAGAGATAGTGTCGGTACTCAATTGTCTCTAGATGTAAATTACCAGGGTCGGTTGGTAAATTTTCCAATAGTCAATGATAGTAAATGCTCCAAAACAATTAACACAATTCTACTCTACTTTGCTTGTTCAAAACTTCACAATGAGCCATTTTAAATGTCGTTAAAACTGTATCACAGACACACCACAACAGAAGATTCAACACAACGCAATAGAATAATCAACATATTCCAACCATTCCAAGTTCGGTTCTGATCAACCGTCTGTTTTTGACAAGAAGTACATCTTATTGGCCATCCTTCTCTACTGCAGGTAATTTCGTTAGTCGTGCCTTATTAAGGGACGTACCTAAGCATGATTTAGGTATATTACAAACAAGTGGAAAGGGCTCAGAGGTATATGTCGGGTTTCATCAAAGTTTTATTGCCTACTTCACCTTCCTAAAGCTTATAGCTATATAAGCACAGTAGGTACTTATCCTGTTTCAAAATATACCTATCACGACTATAGAACTTGATTGTTGTAGGAAGATACCTACTGTATAATAAAATGTCCTTGCAAGTAAAAATTTAGATATTTTAGAGTGACAATAGTTTTTAAAAAGTTACGTTATTAATCCGCAAACAAAATTCTTTATAATAGATAATACGTATGTATTACACAGAATAATTGAATAATTCATGAGCAGTATTCAATACATTCGTGTTCAGTATGCGTATTCATTATGTTTAGATATGTATTCAGGATTCTATACTCACAAAAGATTATTCAGAAGTAATGCAATTATTTTATGAATTTATTCAAGTGCTCATGAATACTAAGGATGTATTATAAGTAGATAGATGCCGAGGATTGTTGTTCTTATACCATATTTAACTCAAATTGTCAAATATCAAGTTTTAAATATTACAATACACAAGAAATACGTTGAATAAGTAAACAAAGCTGAGATTTATTTTATATCTACTAAATCTACTATTCCATTAAGGGCACGTGCGAACTAAATAGAGCCCAAACATCGAAGTAAATATGTGTTACTCCACTACACCTTTCGTTGGTGTCCAGCGTTGTAGGTTTTTCATATGGGTTTGGAATTTAAATTGTACTTTACAAATTTAACATTTCCTTTTTAATATACAAGGTGTACCAGTAGTAAGTATTCAAAACTTGTGACCTTGTAAAACAAGTCGAAAAATTACGAAAACCTTAGTACAACTTTTGTCAGTGGCGGCTCCTAAGGGAGATACGCTCACTTAAAGGGGTAACCTCAGCAACAGTTTTTAATGCGTAACATCAAAACGGTTCAACATTAAGTCTCGAAATTTTGATGAGATATTAACCTTGACGTGTTTAATAAGTCTCATAAAATAGATTTCAAAATTTTCTACAGGGGCGTGAAAAAATGCAAGACTCAGGGACAAATTTAATCATATCTTTGAGTAGTTAATTTTTTCTAGTTTCTGACTCGAAAATATTAAAATTTGAAGTATTTAACATAAAAACGGTACTCTTGTTAAATTTCAATAGGATGTACCGTTTTTCAGTAAAAGCGATTTCAATCATTCTTAACGTGCCCCACATTCAACATCCATAGCCAAATAAATTAATAAATTGCAGTGCGCCATGAAGACAACAACTAATCTGACAGTTAACCAAAATGTCAAGTATTTTTAACACTATTAACAGTAACAATTAAAAACAATAGTACAAATAAAAATACCGTAATATAAATAACATAAAAACAACGCCTTTCGGTGCAAAGAAATATTTTATAATTGGGTACATTTCTATTGGGGAACTTTATACCATATCGGTGTGAGGCTGCTCTTGCGCTCCCATGACCCTCCACCTAACGTCAAAAGCATATCTACATACTCAGAATATGTATACGGTTGCATTTTGAAATAATTTTTATCTATTTTTGTTCACTATCAAATGGCACTGCGTAGACTCAAATAATACAATTTTCAAAGTAAAAATACTTGACATTTCTGTTAACTTTCAGACTAGTTGTTTTTTCCATGGCACACTGCAATTAATTTTTTTGGCTATGTATTGGATGTTAAATGTGGGTCACGTTAGGAATTATTGAAATCGAATTTACTGAAAAACGGTACATCCTATTGAAATTTAACAAGAGTACATTTTTTATGTTAAATACTTAATATTTTAATATTTTGGAGTCAGAAACTAGAAAAAATTAACTACAAAAGAGATATGATTAAATTTGTACCAGAGCCTTGCATTTTCTTACGCCCCTGTAGAAAATTTTGAAATGTAGTTAATGAGACTTATAAAGCACGTCAAGGTTAATATCTCACCAAAATTTCGTGACTTAATGTTGAACTGTTTAGATGTTATGCATTAAAAACTGTTTCTGAGGTTACCCCTTTAAGTGAGCGTATCTCCCTTAGGAGCCGCCACTGACAAAAGTTGTACTAAGGTTTTCGTAATTTTTCGACTTGTTTTACAAGCTCACAAGTTTTGAATACTTACTACTGTTACACCTTGTATATCATAAGGGCAATCTATATATTTATTTCGGTAAAGTTGTAAACTAAATTTTAAGTTATTTTTTGTGTTCTCTTGTCCTATCTAGTAATATTTTTACTTTTAAATATATATGATTAGGTTTAATTATTAATCTACACATTGTAAATATTCAGCATTGTATTCATATAATACGAATACTTGAGTACAAGTATTCATGATTCAAGTACTCTTCGAATGTTGTATTCAAAGATCCAAGTAATTATGAATACATTTTTTAACAAAGTACTCAGTATTCCTGGACTGAATACCTGTATTCATACCCAACTCTAACATACACACACGCAATAAACTGGATAATTTTTGAGTTCTAAAGTTTTAATAAATATAGTTTTTATGCATGGAAAGCTGTTCTGACTTCAAGATCGAGTTTAACTTTCTTCAGAAATGTTAATTATTTTATGTAAAACTTCTACATTACAAATATTCTTAGCAACCCGTTCTTAACTTATGTTTCTCTACTATTAATCACATCCTGTATAATTTTATGTTTAAAGAGTATATTTGCAACTGGAACAAATAAGATTGAGTAATAGCATACAGCATTTTTTGTTACCGTTAAAAAAGATATATTATGTAATAAATTTTTTGTTATAAAGCAATTTTTAAGGTCAGGCAACTAACCGCGTACTGTGAGCGAAACGGTGGAGGCAAACGAAAAAAATTTAGACAACCATTTTTTTCCAGTTCTGACGCTTCTCAGTATGATGAACAATAGAATATTTTCCTTGCGTGATGCCGTAACAATTTCAAGTTATTGGTGCAATTGGTCGGAAACAGTGTCTGCGCCAGGGGTTATCCGAAAATTCTATATAAATTATCGTTTTTATTACTACATCCTTTATTCGTTTATGTCGTCCTTCTGGTTCAAGTGTTTCCATGATATCGATTTTTTTCTACCACTTTAAATTCGCATCAACGCACAAGGTACACAAGTCCATTAAAAATGCTTATTTTGAAATTGAAAAATATGCGTTTCTTATTAGCCTTATACAGGACAGGACGGTTTTGAAGGAGTGTATTAGAAAATCCTACATTTCAATTAAAATGAAGAGGTTTAGATGGAAGATTTAAATTGTTTCGTAATATTTTTTCAATAATAAATGATTTTGAACTGTTTTTAGTGACGTTTCTTCTTATAAATTAATTTTTTATGTGGACTTTTGTGTCTTCTCAGCTGTTATTCAATTAAAGATATTTATAAATTGGATAACGTAAAAACAAGTGCTATTATTATTTTGTATTATTAAAAGTGAATTAATTCATGAAATAGTTTTGTATAATTATACAGGGTGTACTAAATAACACCGAAAATATGTAAGGCGAAATTTTTGAAAAACCCTTATCTGTAAAGTTAAGCCCCTTCCAAAAATTCCAAAAAATTGTATTTCTTTTTTATCTCCCATGTATATCAAGGTAAAGAAACCAAACTTGGTGAACATTATCTGTCAATAAAACCACTTTTTGAAATTTTGTTAACCTTGAAGTATTTGCGTAAGACGTTGAAATAATCAACCGTATGACATTTTTTATTATAATTATTTTACCTTATACTATAATTCTTTTTCATTCAAAAAATATATCTAAATCTCTTCCTTCATTTACTAACTTTTTGATCTCTTCAAGTTTTTTCGAAAAGTTAAAGATTTATAAGAAAAAAATGAATGTATTGCAATGCATTTTTAAATAGATGAACTGTTTAACACGAGTGTCTTTTACCTAAAGGTCTAGTGTCTAGTGGTTTGTTCTTTGCAATGGAATCCATGGAATCAAACGTCAACGTCATTTATTGTTACTGTTTCTTACTCCAGGGTTGACAAAATTTCGAAAAGTGTACTGTTAAATAGAAAATTATGGTTTTTTAACAATTTTTTAATTACAGGTAAAATAGCAACTATTTATTATATATCATTATGAAGGGAAAAAATAATGCAATTGAATAGCGTTGTATGGGAGCGTTCCATTTAAAAAATTGTATGTTAATAGAGGCATCCTGTAGAGAAATTTCAAGTACGTCACTGAACTCTACGTGAAAAAGTAATAATAATATAATATCTCTACCCTTCATTCTAATTACGAGGATTAGCCCAGAAATCGAAGACTTGTACGAGGAGGGGGCGGTATATTAATACTAAGCAGGCTGCATTTGCGCCCAGGAACGACTTACGTTGGTAGGCCCTAACCACCATTCAGTGCAGGAATGAGGGAAACCTGTAAAACCTCATTAATTAAGGGGGTAGTCAAATGTCAACTGGTATCAATCTCTCACATTGACCCAAGCCAACGTTCTTCACCCTACCATACCCGCAGAGAGGGTGCCAATCTCTCCACGAATATAGCTTATATACGGTCTACCGGCTGCGGGGGTCGAACTCACAGCGATCTAGTCACGTCGATTCAAGTACTGACGCCTTAAACCGCGCGACCACTGACCAATCATATCCGATCGGTTCAGAGACTATTTTCATTTTTCCGATACCTCAACTATTCTTTCAGATATGAAGAATCAATTCAACAGTTTTTTTTCAAATTTCGCCTTCTATCTGAAACACGAAGAGGTCTATGAAAATTCTGATTGCGGCATCTTAAGTTTCTTGAAAAAGTAGCCCAATGTTGTGACAATCGCATCCTTTTATCTCCTGTAATTTTCAAGATTCCCTGCAACTACAGCTGTTCCATATCCGTATTTGTTCAAAAATAGAAAACAATTTCAGGCACATTGAAACCTATTCAATCCATGTTATTGGAGTTGTAAATCTGAAGTATTTAGCTACAAGAACAATTAGGTATACTTATACAGTTGTTCAGAACTTAGTCGAAAAAAAAATGGAAATATACAAATACGGTAATGGTGACAATGCAAACTGACGATATCACATATCGCATGAAGAAAAAAACCGAAGTTCTATGCTTAAACCACCGACACCGGCTCAAAAAAAAATTGCAGTGTTATTACTTTAAAATAAACCAAAGTGACTTGTCCTTAAAATGAATACAATTTTATACTGTAATTTTGAAAAAAAATTGCGGTACTTGATCACTATTAGAACTTTATAAAAAAAATTAGCACATTACAAAAACTGTTCGAAATTTTGTCCTTCGACTTGTACACACATTTGGGCACACCTTTTCCAATTTTGACGTACTAAAGCGAATGTTCCTTCTCGTTGCTTTTCTTGGAAATGCAAATTATTTGCGTCAGCTCTGATATGCTCGCTCAAATCCTCGATGGTTTCCACTTCGGCACAGTACACCTAATTTTGGAACCTTACATACAAAAAGAAGTCAATCGGGAGACCGCGGACGCCCTGCTACTTGGTTTACCCCATCCTATCCACCGTACTCCGTGCGGTTGTTGGAGATAATAACCAGATGCGTTGTCGGTACATTTTCAAGAAGGATGGGCAGGTCATTTCAAAGAAATTAGAGATATTGTAAACCATCCATATGATTGAAAAATATTAACGGTCGAGTTAGACGCTCACCAACAATTCCTGCTCAAACATTAGTGAAAAGCGATATTGGAAGTGGTCCCGTTCAATTGTGTGTGGATTTTCGAGTTCCCAAACGTCTGTATTGTGAATGTTATGTATTCCATTCCGAGTAAATAAAGCTTCATCTGCAACTAGTACATCATCCGTAAATTGTGGACCTTCAGCATTTTGCTGCATCAACCATCCACAAAATCTAACTCGTAATGGGTAATGCGCTGGTAACAGTGCTTGAACACTCTAGATATAATATGGGTACGAACGAATATGTGTGTTGTTAAAAAATGCAATGCATTAGAGCATTTGAAAGCATTTAAAATCTTCTTTTGTTTAAGTCTTTTTGTTCAATATGAATTTAGATTTATTTTAATAAAGATATTTTCCACTTTCCATCCTTCATCCTATAAGATTATGAAATAGCTCTAATGTACATTAGAGAATAACTGTTGCTGTTTTGTGAAAACAATAACAACAGGTACAAGGGCAAAATAATCTTATATAAATTAGATTATTTTGCCTTTTTGTGATAAGTTATACCGGGTGTTAAAAAAAGAGTGTAAAATATTTAAGGAGGTAATAGTATGAACCAAAATAAGCAAAAAAGTCTCAATAAACATTGGTGCGCAAAGTAACGGTTGCGGAGATATGGAATGTTTTATGTTTTTAGCCCCTTTTTTTATTTTGCAAAAACGTTGTGTATTTTCTTATAATAGTTAGTTGATGTTTAGTGAAATAAACAGTACGTATTTGACAGTTGCTCTCAGTACACAAGTTTTCTTTCGCTATGGCTGGTTACTCTAACGCAGAATTAACAGACATGTATTTCATGTATGGTCGTGCTAATGGGAACGCCACCGAAGCGCGACGTGTTTAAGTTGATGCTTATCCAAATCGCCAGATTCCTTCACAACACATGTTTGGAAGAATTCACCAAAGATTGCGTGATACCGGTTCCTTGAGCAAACAGTGCCACTTATTCGGAAGAGAAGGTCGGTATCCACTCCTAGAGCAGAAGAAGAAATTCTAGCACTGGTAGAGCAGAATCCAGGTACGAGTGTGCGGAGAATATCAGCCGAGGTAGGAATTAGTGGTCCTCTTGTTTGAAGAATCTACGAGCAACTGCTTTATCCATACCATGTGCAACGAGTACAGGTCTTAAATCCAATAAATGATCATCAAGCACATTTGGTTTTTTGCCGCTGGTTTCTACGTCATGATGCTGAAGACCCTCGTTTTATTGCAAACATTCTTTTTACTGATTAGGCCGGGTTCACAAGAAATGGAGTGTTTAATTTTTACAATACGCATATTTGGGCCGACAAAAATCCTCATGCTCTAATAGAATCTGGACATCAGGCACGTTTTTCATTAAACATTTAGATGGGTATTTAGGTGACAGGTTTTTAGGTCCTGTTGTTTTACCAAACCGATGATCAGGCGCTGCTTACCTCAACTTTCTGCAGAACACACTGTATGAGTTTTTGGAAGATATTTCTTTGAATCAGAGGCAACAAATGTGGTTCGAGCAAGATGGTGCTTCAGCTCATTTTTCCACGGCCGTTAGAGAACATTTTCACCAAACTTTTCCACATAGATGAGTAAGAAGGGCCGGACCTGTTTTATGGCCTCCAAGATCGCCTGATCTGAACCCTCTAGATTTCTTTGTTTGGGGATATTTGAAGACATTAATGTATGGAACTCCTGTAACTAGCCTGGAAGAGCTAGAGCTACGGATTAATCATAAGTGTCAAGAAATCCAAACCAAGGAGGGTGTTTTCGAAAGAGTTCAAATATCGTTGAGACGAAGATGTCGTGCCTGCTTGGAAATGGATGGAGGGCGCTTTGAACATCTTCTGTAACTTTGTTTTTTGTTTGTTAAAAGCTTCCTTTGTCGGTTCATTCCTAATAAAATAAAATGTTTGAAAACGAATGAAACGAACAGTGGTCCATATCTCCGTAGCCATTACTTTGCGGACCCATGTTTATTAAGACTTTTCCGCTTATTTTGGTTCATAATATTACCTCCTGAAATATTTTACAGTCTTTTTTTAACACCCTGTATAGTGTTTAATTGGCAGGCATAAATTATAAAATGATGATTTTCTCAAAATCATAATTTTGCAAATAGACTCGTTTTCCTTTGCAGGGAAGCACTGCTGTAAAAGTTTCATAATTTGACGTATGTGGATGGAAAAATCGATCTGCATACAAGCGCGAAGCTGCCAATGCATTTTGCCTAACTTTACCATAAATAAGAATCATGTCCATTACCTCAGCATTACTGTATACATGAGTCTTTTTGAAAATTTTAAAGATTGACATTTCCACGATAAATAACAGAGCATTACTGACCTCGTTCGTTTACCACCTAGAGAGCATATCCCCACTCCAACTCCATTTGCCAGGTAGGCATGTTGACACTGGCTCCACTTGTTTACTTTTTTGTATATCAGATGCCGTTGAAGTACAGTTGCGTATTCCTTTAAAGGTTAGAACTTTTAAATATTTTTTACGCAAAATCTGTTAGACTTTTATTACAATTTTTTTTTAATATATTGACTTCTTATTTAAGGGTGCACATATCCGCAAAGTTGTATCGGATCAGTTCTGAAGTATTCTGTATTATTATACTTATTTGCTATATTTCAGAAAATGCCTATAATTTATAATAAATTGCTTCTGAAACTCGGAACTGACTGTACCAATGATAAATGAGAATGTGTTGACTAAAAATACTACCATTCTCATCACATATCCGTATACTGTTTGTCCTGAAGAATGTTTAAACTGAAAATATGGTAACAACTGTAAATTCCAATTAATCTGACAACGGCAGCATTTTCAGTAACGGCAGTAAATTATACGGTAGAATTCATATTACAAAATGTATGCAGCACTAGTCAATGAAGCCTGATAAGCCTATACCAGAAGTTTGTTTGCCCGTTGGCATGGCCAGGGTGGGGCTTAGAAATCGGCTGGTAACCTGCAGAGCGTCGCGACGCTGAAGCATTATCAGTACGCGTCCGATTCCCGATCTTGAAGTCAGTGAGCGGCACGAGACCACCGGATCGCACTTTGCGCGGTTATACCCGGAAAACTTTGCGAAACTTTGTTTCAGTTACAGTGCTTGGGATAGGGAGCAGGAATTTTTGACAAAGGTAGGACAATTTTTAATTGCGTTAACAATGTGGAACAAATTGTTTAAAATTTTGATATTTCGGCGAAGAATTTTTAGACAAAAGAAAAATATTTAGTGGTGATATAGCTTCATTCCAAGCTGTTAAACTGAATCAAATAGAAATATACAGGGTCTTACAAATTAGTGGATTAAATGGTTAAATATATTCTTTAGATTAAAATAAAGGGACTTTTCCTATGCCACTTTATATTTCAGTGCTACATTTTCAAAATACAGGCTGTCAAAATAAAAATCTTAAAAATAATTTTTATTAATAACCAATGATTTTAGAGATATTTGTTTGAAATTTGGCACATATTTTTATCCTAAGACGACACATTTCCTATGTAATTTTGTCCAAAATATCAAAGAATGAAATAGAAAAAGAGGGTTGCTGTAATCACTTAACAAGATTTTGATTTGAGGTTCAATCTACGAGATATTGTAACGTTTTTGGATGTGCTAGGTTTGGCACAAATTAAGTAAGTAATGTAAATGGGCATTTCCATTTCCATTCATTTTATACAGTCAATTGAAATAAACAAAACGGCCCAACCAACAACAAAGAGCAAAACAAACAAACATTTAACTATTCTGAAACCATAGGCGTACTAAAAAAGGGAGCTCCGTGGGTATTGCAATCTCCCCTTTTCTGCGCTCATTATTTGATATTTTAGACCTAAATTACACAGTGTAGTGACTTAAAATAAAAACATGCGACAAATTTCAAACAAATATCTCTAAAATCACTGAAGCTATTAATAAAATTCATTTTTTAAATTGTATTTTGAAAATTGAGCTCCGAAATGAAAAGTTACACGAAAAATTCACTAGTCACTAGTCATTATTTTAGTTCAAAGAATATGTGGTTAACAACATGACCTACTTATTTGTAACACCCAGTATATTTTGAGGTAATGCGTATGCATTTGATATTTAATTATTACGTTTTTATTATTAAATTCACTTTTACATGTAAGTAAAGTAAAATGAGGTATCTTACATTTTTAAACCATTATTTTTATTATTATTTGTTGATGAGACTACTAAAATATATTAACTTCAAATGTGAAAATAAAAAAAAACATTTTTAATCAAATTATCAAATTATGGGTATATGGGTATGGGTTATTAAGCAAATAAATACAAATTCCTAATAAATCAAGTCAAGAACAATAAGGTAGTTAAGTTTAATATAAAAAAAGTTGACAGAAATTTAAAAATGCGTGAAAGATTTCGTGTCATTAATGTAAGTATTAAAATTTATATTCTTCAGAATAATTATTATTTTCTGTTTATTCAGTACAAAGAGTATATATATATATACATGCAATTCTAAAACATTACATTATACAGATGTATGGCCATTAAAAAATATTAAACTTAGTCCAAGTTAAAGAAAAGAAAACTCGTTCTTAATGTGATTATTCCAGAACAGTATAGTTTTATGCATGGCCGGCCCACCATATCCAATCTTGTTTGCAAAACACTAACTATATCTACACTGACTGCTCCAAATAAATACTTTCAATGTCTTACTTTAGGAATACCTAGTTTTCAATGCGTTTGTCAATGTGGTGATTTTAAGTCTGATTTATATTTACATCAACTTTCGTCAATTCTTTTATATGGAAAACTTTAAACTGTACTGTAAAACTGTTAGTCTTCACGACTTTGTTATTATTACTCTACAAAAAACGAGTGGTGTAATAATAAAACCTTACCTGTGAATATATCGAAAGTGTAAAGTTGTTTTTTTTATTGGAAAAATACATTCAGCGACAAGAGTATCTGAAGTTACAGGCATGGATATTGTTTTCAATTCTGAACTTTTCGAAGCACTTAGAAACTAGAAATATTGAAACCTCATATAAAATAATTAGTTTTAACATCTTTAACATCAACGCAACTTAAGGCTGGCGTTTCAAGGACAAAATAAATGATCGTATCTAAAGATGCACAAAAAAAATACACCCAGTAGGTGGAGGTTCTTATTAGCGTAGTATTAAAATATAATGCTGAAATTGAATCATTTCATTTAACTTTTGAAGGGAAAATGTGCTAGAGCACATGAAAATGTGAATTTGTACCACTGTGTTCTATACACCGTGAAAAATACTTGATAGGTACTTTACTTAACTTTAAGTGTTACTAGTTTTTTAAAAGAATTCTGCGGGATGTGATAATGTTTATAATGTCGTAAACAATTTTCTCAATGTGCAATTGACTTGTTTTATATCCTGGAGAAAACTTATATAATTGACAGAGATATTCTTTGTAACTTTTGTGTTTTCTTAGACTGTCTCAACAAACAGCTATGAAATTCGTTGAAAATTTGCATTTAAAAACGGCGTCCTTAAAGTGTTTTAGAGAATAGAAAATGTGTCAATAAAATTATATGTAATAAATTAAACAATTAGACATATCTAAATAACTTTTTTTTACTGGGTAGATATTGTGGGTGTAATTCAACGCAGGTTGGGGCTTTTGTCCACTGAGTAGTTAGTTTCACACAATATTGTTAATACCTGAAAATATATGAGAAAAAAAAAATATCTAAATAACATCGAAAACATGCAATGGGCGAATTTCTGATGAGAATTAATGGGGTCTCTGGTAAAACATTGTTTTCTTTTTTATTTTTCATATATCTATATATCAAGCTAAAGAAACCAAACTTGGTGAATATTATCTGCCAATAAAACTACACTTTTTGATTTTTCTTTTAAATTTTGAACTATTTTTGTAAGGGATTGAAATAGTCAACTCCTGTGACATTTTTCTTATATTTTTTTGTCTATAAAATTCTTTTCTTTTAGAAAATATGTCTAAAGCAACTCATTCATTTACTAACTTTTTGATCTCTTCAGTTTTTTCAAAAAGTTTAGAATTTATGAAAAAAAAATAAATGTAGTGCAATGCATGTTTAAATAATTTTTATCTATTTTTGTTCACTATAAAATAGCACTGCGTAGTCTTAAATAACACAATTTTCAAACTGAAAATACTTGACATTACTGTTAACTGTCAGAATAGTTGTTTTCTCCATGGCACACAGCAATTTTACCGAAAAACGGTACATCCTACTGAAATTTAACAAGAGTACATTTTTTATATTAAATACTTATTATTTTAATATTTTTGAGTCAGAAACTAGAAAAAATTAACTACAAAAAAGATATGAGTAAATTTGTACCAGAGCCTTGCATTTTCTCACGCCCCTGTAGAAAATTTTGAAATGTGGTTTATGAGATTTATGAAGGTTAATATCTCACCAAAACATCGAGACTTAATGTTGAACCATTTTGATGTTATGCATTAAAAACTGTTTCTGAGGTTAAACCTTTTGAAATGAGCGTATATCCCTTGGGAGCTGCCACTGACAAAAGTTGTACTAAGGTTTTCGTAATTCTTCGACTTGTTTTACAAGCTCACAAGTTTTGAATACTTACTACTGGTACACCTTGTATATATACAGTATGCGCCAAAAGTATGGAATAAATTCAATAAAAACGAAACAATTATTTTTTGGGAAAAATCCTGGAACAGGTCGATTTTTAATTAAAAAAAATACATATAACATTAATAAACCACGTAATTTAGAAGAACTTCAAAATCGCATTCGGAACGAAATAGGCCAGTTACCCCAGAAATCATTTATAATGTGCAAGAAGAATTTCTTCACAGACTTGCGCATTGTCAAGAAGTTGGTGGATGGCAATTCGAACATTTAATTTAAGTATAAAATTTAATCAATTGTATTTTATTTTACATACCTCAGAATTGTTACTTTTTTATGAATAAAATTTACGTTTTCTAACATTCAATCGTCATTTACTCGAAAACTTTCCTATGTAAGAGGGCAAAATTTTAGTACTGTCTGATAGAGAATTAAACGATCTTTCAGTATCAAGTATGGTGTTGCCATTTAAAAAAAAATCGATGACGTCATTACTCGAAAACAAATGACATTTGAAAATCGCATTTTACGCTAAAATATGTATTTTTTAAATAAAAAATCGACCTGTTCGAGGATTTTTCCCAATAATTGTTTCGTTTTTATTGAATTTATTCCATACTTTTGGCGCATACTGTATATATGTATAGAAACAAATGCCGATGTCATTTATTGTTACTGTTTCTTACTCTTCCACAAGTTTTATGATCTTGTGTAGAAAATATTAGTTGATAATTATTTAGAACTGGTAGAACAGGTTAATGAATTTTATTACGAGTACATTTTATGGGTGTTATTTAGATTTGGTTAAATATATAACAGACTTATTCCTACATTCAAGTAGATTGAATATTAATTGATTATTCTGCTCAAATATGTTGGAGAAATATTCATTTTTAAGATTGGGCGGCTGAACAAGTGAAACTGTAATTTTGTTACGAAAAATGAAAGATATTATTAAGACTCGTTTATCAAAAAATTAAACTGTTATAAACTAGGGCATAATCTAAAATCCTGTTTAAAAATGATGGCTGTGTTTATTGGAAGCAGTAAATAACCATAATTTTAATATCAGGAATTTATCAGATATTTAAATTATCGACACCCCATTTCCGCCGTAAGAGTGATTGATTTCGGCTCTCATTTATTTCCTTGCTTTACACCACATCGCGCTCTTAAATTGTAGGCACTTATCTTTTTTCAGTTTGCGATTTTTGGTAGGCATCTATTTATCTTGGTCGAAATGATTTTTCATATAAATGATGATAGCAGCTGTTGCGTTCTTTTAACATAAGGTAGCAACTGACAGCAAGCACTAAGCGCTTTTCAGATTCAGAACTGAGGTAATAACCAATATATGATTTCTTCCTTATATGGCTTGCTAAAAAAATCATTAGCTACGAAATTTGATAAAGGTTGTCAAAGACTAACTTTTTATATATTTATCAAAAACACTGCTGCTTCCACTATATCCCACACTTCTCCAACGGTGCTTTCACGGGCTTAAATCTTCTGTAGTTCCTCCAGCGATTATTGTTTTAACACCTCAATTCCGTCAAATATTCATCCATTGAGAGGGAATTTGAGTTTTAAAGACAAGAAAAAATCAGTGAGTAAGGAGGTTGAAAAAGATCTGGCATATAATTTGTTCTATAAAAGTGTGAATAACATGTGCCTAATGAGCAAAAGCATTGTCATGGACCAACCGTTGTACCAAGTTCTAGTATTTCCCTTAGAATATCTTCACATACTCATCTCAAATATTGAAGATAGTAAAGTATTGGTTATTTGACATTATTATTGAGAAATTCAAGATGGTGTTAACAACACGATATTGAATGTTATGATGCTCGTAATATTTATGTGGAAAAAATATTCTGACAGACTTTAACCAAATATTGACTCTCAATTAATTTTGACGGACGCATCATCTATACCCAATTTCCGAAAACCTAGGGGTAACTCATTGCTAGCTTCTGGACTAGCCTGATGGACGAGGAGAGCAACAGTCCATAGGCGTACTTACTTAATTTAAAGGTGGTGGTATTTACTGTTATTTCATTTTTATTTGTGTCTAATCTAACTTGGGTTAATTCACAGTGATATGGCTGTAAATGGAATATATGAATTCCTCGAGTTTTGACCATGTCAGATGTTGCATACTAAATATATTGACCTATTTTTTCCTTTTTGAACAATTTCTTATAATTGTTCTATTGTTCATAGTTTCAAAGTAATCATCGCCCTACATGATTCAAACACATTCATAAATAATCTTTTACAAATTTGGAATCGCTTCCAATACCTACAGTTAATCTTTGTCCTTCCTAAAGCCGCTGTTAATTCTGCAGAAAATTCATATAATTCATTTTATTTCGAATGTTCTCATAGTGTCAAACTTTTGATACAGTATGACCTTCGTTTATCCATGTTCCAAGCAACTCTTTTCTCCAGATACATGAAATTATCTTAGCTTTTGTAATCGTTTCGCTATACAACAATTTGGTCTTTTTCAACTATCTTGCTTTTACTATTTCGTTTCAAATTCCGAAACTTCATGGCATGCATTGTTCTTCTAAGGACTGTATCAGATAATTTAAGCATGTCTGCATCAGCTATTGCAACTCGAACTTTCTTTACCGCTGGTATTTCATTTCTGAAAAAGAATCCATAAATTTTCCCACGAATGGTGTATTTTATGCGATTATCGACTTCTATGTTCTTCTTCTCCGCCTTTCCACTTTTTTCTTGTTTGGATTTACTTGTACGCTTTGTTTTATAGCACTATATATACATTAAATACTGACAGATGTGTTAATGAACTACACAGACGAAGTATATCTTCTTCACTTTCACTTGTATGAGTTTCACACTCGAACATAAGCTTATTTTATTACAGTTTCTAATGTCGGCTTAATCAAGTACTAAATTGCACTGTTTACATACACTAAAAAAGTATTTCCCAACGCAATAGACATAGATAAGTAACACATTGGGTTTCAGTTTGATTGAGCCTTTATCGTATCCACAGTCGTATCGTTGTGTATAGAGAGTGAGCACAGTACTAATACTGAGATAAATAATGCTTAAATTTCCATAAGAATCATTATACAGTGCGTTTCTAAAATCACGCACAAATTCATTATTAGGTAAATAAAAGACATTATTGAAAATTCCCGAAACAAGTCGATTTTTAATTTTAATTTACTTTTTTCAAATAATAATTTAATGTACAGGGTGACCTACCTTTTTGTAAATGGAACACCACATTTTTATACAATTTCCGGATTACCCTAGCTGAGCTGTTTTTAAAAATGTATCACAAGTTGCACCTAATTGTTACAGGGTGGGCACCAATACCCAAATTATTTACAAATACCAAAGTTTTTGTCATAATTTTCTGATGATTTTTTAATTTTATCTGTCTGATAGAACGTGCTCGTGTATTTTTTACAGGCAATGAATTTTAAAAGTTTGCTAAGATTGTACGAGTGCATCCATTTTAACTCGTTCTTTATTATAATATTAAGTATTTTTTAATTAATAAATGTGTTATGTGTTAATTAATTAATGTTTTCGTTCTGTAAAAACATGAATCTAAGTGAAACGGAACGCATTGAAATTCTCATCATGATCGGGTATTGTGATAGAATTCGAACTGATGAAAAAGTTTGTGTTTTGTTTAATAAAACACATCCGAATAGTCCACCAATAAATCGATCCATTGTAAGCCAAACAATGTCGTCGAAGCAAAGTTTCGAAACCATGGTCGCATTAAAGATTGACCCAGATTTGGTCGACCAAGTATACTAAATGAAGATGTGTAGTTACAAGCCCTTTTGACTCTTCATGAAAACCCGTATTCCACTATCAGAGTGTTCGCAGGTGATTTAGGTGTGAGTAAAAGCATATTGGGTAGATTTATTTTCAAAAGCAAGTACCATCCCTATAAAAATCACTTAGTGCAAGAATTGTCCGACGACAATTTCGACAGACGGACAGAGTTTTGCGAAATGATGATGGAAGAATATCAGGAAGATCCGGATTTTGTCAAACGCATAATTTTCTCGGACGAGGTGTCTTTTTATCTGAGTGGCACCGTTAATAAACAGAATTGTTGGTACTGCTCAGACCACAATCTACACTGGACGATGGAAGCACACACTCAGCGTCCCCAGAAGGTCAATGTTTGGGCCGGAATTGTTGATGATCCAATTTTGGGGCGAATTTTTTTTAAGGAGATTGATATGACGCAAAATATTTAGATTTTCTTCAATTTGATTTACTTCCTTCCTTGGTTGTACTGTTCCCCGATGAAGAAGAACCAGATTTGCCCAGTGACACAATTTGGTTACAGCAAGACGATGCACCGCCGCAGTATGCCATCGCTGTTCTCTGCTACTTAGATGACGCGTTTCCTCATCGGTGGATTGGCAGAAGAGAACCTAAGGAATGGCCCACCAGATCGCCAGAATAACACCGCTAGATTTTTTCATTTGGGGATATGTAAAAGGCAAAGTATACGTCACTAAGCCAAATCCCGCCTGAACAATAAAATTTTCTACGATCGATCACATTTCTTTATGTTTTTCTATGTAATACCAATGTTTTTATAAATTGAGTAGATTCCAGCAGAGACTTTAAAATGACGTGTAGTAACTTCAATCCATTTTTTAGTAAGTTTATTTATTTGTAAATAACTTTGGTATTTGTAAAATAATTTGGGTATGCTGTAACAACTAGAAGCAACTTGTGATACATTTTTGGAAACAGCTCAGCTTGGGTAATTCAGAAATTGGAAAAAATGTAGTGTTCTATTTAAAAAAATGTGATGACGTCATTACTCGAAGGTAGGTCACCCTGTATATTAAATTATTATTTGAAAAAAAATTAAAATCAAAAATCGACCTGTTTCGGGAATTTTCAGTAATGTCTTTTATTTAGCTAATAATGAATTTATGCGTGATTTTAGGGACGCACTGTATATTTTATAGTATGCAGGGTGAGCCAGTCATAATGTCATTAATTTTAAGAGGAGATAGGGAATAATGAGTATAATGCGAATACGTGATTAAAAAAAATTTAAATGCATGTTTACGCCGAAAAAAAATATTTTCAAATCATTATTTAAACCCCCTTTTCAGACTGTCACTGACCGCTGACAGCCTTGGTCGTTTACAGCTCACAGTTCAATTCGATGTCGATCTGATGCAATGTTGTCAAGTCGTAATATTTTTCTATAGATTACCTACCTACCTAGGTTTTAGACATCACAAATAAACGGTTGTACTGACTATTTTAGAATTTCATTTTTTCTTGCTCAGTTCAACTTCAGACAATAATAATTTAAAATGTTAATATCCAATAAAATCAAATAATAATAATCAAATAATTCTATTAAAAATTGCAAGTAACGCGGTCCACTCAGGTTTTCCGGTAGAAAATACGGCCCAATCAAACGATACCCGTACACTCGCGTGTCGATTTATCTCTGAGCAAATGTAGCTGTTATGACTGCAACAACACTCCAACATGTCTAATAATAAACCGAGTAATAAACCATTTACGTACATTACATAAAAAAACCTATACCCAATGGGTAAATAATTATTAAGAGAAGCTGAAAAGTGTTTCGTGTTTAAATACTAAGTAATAAAAAACCATCGTGTTGTCGACAGAAAACTGTCCAAGACCGAAATGCACGCCGCTTATCTTGACCTATCGTATTATTAGGTCAATAACCTAGTTACCTAGTTTTTGTACTGTTATTTAACGACAAGGAGTAAAACAATTTTTTTTAATCTAGATACATGATTGAATTTTCCTTAAATATTGATTTATTTGTTAATAAAAACAAATGTAGATAATAAATAAATGTTTTCGAATGTTAGGTTATTTAGTTTTAATAATTTTGATATTACGTTTTCACTATGTTTTACAATTGAATATGAATTTGTAGTATTAGTCGTAAGTATAATATAATATAATTATTCAGTTTGTAATTACATACATCTAGACTAGAAATTTATTGCTTTTTAAGTAGTATGGTACTAACCTATTTAAAATTCCACTTCGAGTAAAGCTGCACTCATCCGTCCATAGCACTTTATTAATAAAGTTTGGGTCAGCAGCAATTCGATTTTGTAACCAACTGCAAAATTCAAGACGACTGGGGAAATCAGCAGGTTCTAAAGATTGAACTTTCTGAAAATGATACGGGTGCAGTAAGTTTTTGCGTAATATTCTGCAGACCTTGCTTTGGGATATCTCCATTCGCCTTGAAATGGTTCTTGTAGAAATTGTAGGTTCCTCCTCAACTAAATTTAAAACAGTTTCTATTACATTTAAGTAATTTTGAGGATGCCCAGCAAGTTCTCGGCGCGGTTTAACACATCCCGTATCGCGAACACGTTGAAACACTTGGACAAAAGTTCGCGCACTTGGGTGAAGCCTATTAGGGAAACGTCTCCGGTATTCGACAGCAGCGGCATTCACATTTTGTAAACATACCCCGTATAAAACTAGCATTTCCGCATATTCTAAATTAATAAAATTAGGCATTGTGATGTGAATTTACGACCAATACACGACCGAAATAAACAAACTACTGCTCGTATTCTCTCCACCCCCCCTCCAAATGTGTGGTGTGATCTCTAAATTTGGGGGGAAAGAAATGCGGGAAATGCGGAAAGTGCGACTAAATGGTGGCAAATTTGAATAATACGCACGCTGAAGTGTTACCCGACATTATGTATGTAAACATGTGGCAACGATGCCTTTCATCGGAATTAGATTATCATATGGCTGCGACATCAAAAAGTTTGTAGCGTACCAGGGGCGTCGTGTTATCGATTTTTATAGGGTGATTTGTTTATTTTTTGAAAGGTCGAGTAAAAAATTTTTTTTTTCGATTTTCTGCCTTTATTAGGCCTTCCGAATACGTGGTTAAAATTAATGACATTATGACTGACTCACCCTGTAGTTATATCATTTTTGGGTCACTCTTTAGATTTTTAAAGATTGGGTATAGAGCAATAATTGTTCTCTCCGACTAGATTGCCGTAAACAGTTTGAAAGGTTTCTGTACACTTTATGCACAATATTGTGTGACTTCATATACGAAAGGGAACAAAATATATTGGTCTCTCTCACCTGAGATACTGCCCTTGCTAAACTTTACCCCGAGGGTAAATTATACAGTCCGTTTACTTGACGACTGAAGAAGTTACCAAGTTGGAAGGGGCGGTGCAACAAGTCGTTGATGGAATTAATTAAGGCATGAGCGCAATTAGTTCATATCGTAAGCGGCTTGGGATTGGAAACTTATGCAGGAAAGAATCTCGACGTGAAAAAAGACCAGCACAAGAGAAAGATTAAAAAGCGCCGGAATATATAATGTCGCTTATGCGAACAAAGCAGGTGGGTAAACAAAGTTTTCAGATTCTATGGGAAGTGCCAAGGGATTGGGGCTGTTAGTTGAGAGTCTTTTAAGTTGGTAGGACGCATCACGTGCGGTTAGATTTAATATAGGTTAGCAGATTGAAGTATTATGTTTGTTCTAAATGGTTTGCCGAGCGCTGGATTGGTTAAAATGTTATAAAGAAAGGAGGTAATGTGATTGACGTACCGATAGTTTAGTGTTGTGAATGGAATTTTTTCTGTCAGAAATAATTTTGAGCAGTATTTTTGGAACTCCTGATATAAATTTCTAGTAAGTAGTTGTTTTAATCTTTCTCAGCGGGTGCTAATATTTGATATATAGTGATTTTCCGGGTTGTTGTGCATTGACCTCGGTAATTGGTCGCTACCAGTAACAGTGTGCACATCCCTAGCCTTAGATGAAATTCGTTGACCTGCCCTTGTTGTTCCTGGGCTAGGGTATCGGTATCTCTAGGCCATCATTATCAGAGGAACGGTTCCAACCGTAGCAGTCGTAATACCAACAACAGGAACCGAAATCAATATCTTGGCGGGCCCAGAGATACGGAGAGCGAGTCTGACCCACAGAATCTAGCCCGAGAACGGGCAGGTCAAAGAACTCCAGCTAAGGGTAGGGATGTGCACTTTAATTATGTTACTGATAGAGACCAGTTTCCGAAGTCACGGCATAAAAACCCAGAAAGTCACTATATGTCAGATATTAGTAAATAGTTCATTTCTACTTATTTTTTAATTAATTTAATCTCAGTGGTGTTTTATTACTTTGTAACGAAGATTATGTTTTGAACACAATATGCTTGTTGCATTATTTTTAATATAATACAATATAATTTAATTCCTTTTTTGTTTTAACAATTTTAAAAAATGTACTGACTCTTTTAAAGGTAGAAGCTAGCTATAGAATAACCTACAAAACAATCTTAAATTCCATAATCTGCCCATAGAGACTGCAAGTAAAATGTAAAATTATCACAAAACGAAGTGTTCTAAGTAACTAACGTTCCATTAATGAAAATCATTTTTAATTAAATTGTCTATTTATGAGAAAGAAGAAGAAAAGAAAAATGCTATTAACGTATCTGAAAATAACGTTCCTCCAACCCTGCTAAAGGTCTTTGTATAGCAATTTCGTAGTTTTCATATGAAAACATCGATGCCTCAAAGGAATTTTAACGCAAGAGGCTAAATTGTGATACGGCAAAAGTTTTTGATTTTTGGATATTACAAGGTGTCTGTAAAAGATCGGAATACATTGACACCACATATTCCGGGAGTCAAAAATGATGGTCCAAATCAAGTTACCTTAGTCTAAAATTTTATTCCGAGAAACAGCGTGTTGAACTCATCAATTATTTTTAGTTTTTCCTCAACAGTTGTATTATTAATTGTAGTAAATACATAAAACTAGCACGAGAAATTGAAGTATGGCCCCAAATTTGCTGTCACGAATTATTGATTCCATACACCAGTGAAAAAATTGTTGGGTAATTAATATTAATGTCCGAAATCATGATCAAAAAGTCTGTTTTACTATCAATGGATACTTGTTTTTGCTAGAATGGTGTAAACTTCAGAAATCTATAAAATATAAGTGACGGTTTAACTTTGTTTTGACGATTACAGCTTCCGAAATGGCACCATAATAGTAACTTTATAGTACTATTAAATGGAAGATATATGATATTCACATTTCCAGTTCAAACTCATCCAAGAATTTTTGCGACTGTTATAAAACTATTTCGAACTTATACAGGGGTTGTTTTCAAATGAAGCAAAAATGAGACCGCAGAGTTGCATAATAGAAAAGATAGAGGGTGTCAACGTTAAAATTTTATTTTCGATATTTGGAGAAAAACTTCTTAAAAATTCAAATATTTACATAAAATTTGTAAGTCAGGGATTTTTGCATGCGAAAAATTCAATTTTGTTTCTAATTTTAACGTCACTAGTAGAGGGCGCCACTTATAGCACATCATGTTTCTTTTAAATGGCAGAACTTTTTGCTGCTTAGTGTATCCATCTGACTATTGTAATAATCGATTATCCTATCTGTTATATCTGGAAAAGGTATAGCTTGTTGAAGTCGTCAGGGGTACCTAACAGTTTTCGAAATAATCCTATTTGAAATATTCAGTGCACCCATTGAAAACTGTTATCGTTTCAGGTAAAGTGCCTTTTCTACTAAAAATACAGCAAATTGTTACTTGAAAAAGTACAAAATTTCAAAAAAATTGATAAAATCTTTGTGTTTTGTTGAAAAATGGTTTCATCAAACCTCGCCGATCTTCTTAAAATTTTGCACGTCTTCATAATTTACCATTCTGAACAACTTTTTCAAGTAATTCTTGCTATATTTTCAGCAGAAAAGGCACTACCTGAAACCAAAACAATTTTTACTCGGTGCACTGAGCATTTCAAATAGAATTACTACAAAAATTGTTACTCCTACTGACTTCAGCAAGGTATATCTTTTTCAAATAAAATATGTAGGAGCGATTGTTTCAATAGTCAGATGGATACACTAAGCTGCAAAAAAAGTTCTGCCATTTATAAGAAACGTGGTGTGCCACAAGTGCCGCTCTCTACTAGTGACGTCAAAATTAGAAACAAATTAGAATTTCACGCCCGCAAAAACCCCCGAAATTTTATGTAAATATTTGGATTTCTTAAGAGGTTCCTGATAAATATCAAAAATACAATTTTAATTTTGACACCCTGTACCTTTTTTATTACGTGAACTGAGATATAGGTATGTTAGGTTAAATCCATTTACCTAAGGAATATGTGGTCTCATTTTTGCTACTAAATATAAAATCACCCTGTATAATATATTTATACTTATGGATATATGAAATCGAAGTATTATAATAATATGAAGTCGCTAACGATTAGATGCTTTTATCAATATATTTGGAACTCTAATGCATTTCTTGCCTTACGATGTTATTTTTTTAAAGCAACAGTCAAAAGAGCACTTTTATATTATATTATCGAGAAGGATATAAATCTGGATAGCTTTTACAAAGAGTAGACAGGCTTCAAGCATTTTTTGTTCAACTTCAATGAAATGAACAATCTTTTGGGACCATACAGCCTAAGCGCTTTTGTGATCATGTTAAATGGATCGAGTTTGGAACTAGATACAAAGCTATTTTCAGTTTCAATTTAAATTATTAACTTCATACAATCATCCCTCCTACGTACACTTAATTTGCACGTTTGTTTTAGTTTCTCTACATCCCACAGTCACAGCCACAAGGTAGCGTGACGAATAAGTCCTTAGGCCTAGCAGGAAACTAGTCTTTCCCGCACACGTCTCTTACCTATTCAAATTCAATAACACTTTATAGTACAAAATTCGAACTAAGGTCGTCCTTCGTCCATGTACTAACTGGATGAAAAGTATTATTTTATGAAACATATGTAAACATATATATTGCAAATGGATTTTATGGCTTACTTTGTATATATTTTTATACTTTTATATTGTAAATATCCTGCAAAATATACTAATATAAATATAAAGTTTTATTGCATTTACGCTGCTTTTTTAATTAATATTTAACTAAAGCTGCTGAAATTTTTAAGAAAAAATACCTTTGATTTTGGAGACTATGCAGCAATAATATCAATACATACACAGAGCCTTCATAAATGATTACAAGCCACGTGACCAGTAATTATTTTGTTTAAAACGGTTGCTTTATTTCCTTGGCGTTGGCAATTAAATTCTGGTAACTTTATAAGTTACTAAAATAATAAGACCAAGGTTACATTAATATACAATATTAAGTGGCTGCGATTTTAACAGCTGTAATTGGTGTAATTTATTCTTGACATTTTATTCAACCAATCGGCGATCGCACCATCTCGTGCGTGACACAACCGTTTCGCGTTGTTCATTGTAAACGACTCATTAGGACGTGCGCGCAAAATTGGCATTTCTTTATCTTTCAGTAGCGTTCGTCTTCCCGCTATTTCCTGCGCCGTTGTTGATTTATTTTATCCTTGCGATTTTCTGTCTTATTGCCCTCCTCCTTTGCCTCATTAATAAATCATACATATTTGAAACTAATCAGTTGTTTTCATAGCTAAACTTTTGGTACTTCGTCGATTACTGGTAAGTTCTAACAAAAACAAAATTTTGAGGTTAATAATATTCTAATTTGAGTTCAGAACAGTATGCCTTTTACTGTTGAGAAAGATGCCTTTATTTTAATTATCTACAGACAGACTAACTGTACTGACAGAAGATGTCGCTGATAATATACAGCAACGAATAGCTCAAAGTCCTACAAAATCTATAACAAAATTGTCTGCTCAAACAGGTATTTTTTTATTAAGTTGATTCATTTAGATTGCATCTCTAAAATATATCAATTTTGAAATTTTTATTTGAAGCCGGTATCGAATTATAGTTATTAACCAAAAATTTTTATTTTTTGGACTTTCAGTTGGAACATGCCACAAGGCTTTAAAAAACAGTTGCATTTACATAAAAGGTAACTATTGTGCAAGAATTATTTCCCATTGACTATGGAAGACGATTATACTTTTGTGAATGGTGTCAAGAAAACATGAACCATAATTTATTGGACGTGTCATTTTTCACTGACGAAGCATGGTTCCACTTATCGGATTATGTAAATAGCCAAAATTATAGAACCTGGGAACCTGCAGAAAATCCACATACATTTGTAGAAACCAGTTTATATCCCGTAAAAGTTGGTCAAAAGTTGGTGTATCAAGAAAACGTACAGTAAGGCCTATATTCTTCTACGAAACTATAAATGCTGAAAGATATCGAACCCTTCTTTTAAAGCCATTTTTAGAACAGTTACATGATGACGAGTTGCAAGTAGGTTACTTTCAGCAAGATGGAACAACTGCACATACTGCAAGAGCAACAATTCAATTTTTAGAGCAATTTTATGGCAATCGAGTGATTAGTCTAGGTTTGTGGCCAGCCAGATCTCCGGATTTAACTCCGTTGGATTATTTTTTGTTTGGACATTTGAAAAGCACTATATTTAAAACAGCTATGCACACTATCGAAGAATTAGAAGCGGCAATTATTCGAGATATCATCAACATCACAAAAGAACAGCTACAAAATGTATTTGAAAATATGCACAGGAGGGTAAATTTATGCGTAGCAAGTGAAGGGCACCATTTTGAACACGACATGTAATTATTTTAATTTGTTAATTTTTATTCAAGTGGCAAAACACCCAAGCGAAGATAAATAACTGAGAAATACCACAAACAAATTCTTTTAAACACTACAATGTGTAATATTTGTATCCCAAATATTGTAAATAAATCTTAATACAATAAAATATATTTCTTTTACCCTGCAATATAATAAAAAAAATATGTTGCGTTTACATTATATACTCTTTGTTTTCATAGTAAAAATTTCAATTTGTTTATTAACAAGAGATTGGTAGTTTTCTCTTTCTAATGAAGTTAAACACATTTCAAACGAAGCAAATACACGTTCTTTTCGTCAGTAACTATGTAATATTGAATTTTATGTATTAAATTTCAGTAGTCGAGCAATTTCTTAGGTTATGTACTCAATTTCAAAAACAAATTTATTTACATCAGTAATCCCTTCAACCACACCACTGATGTTTAGTGATTTTCTAGAAAGTGCTGCCAACAGAGCAATGTTGGTTGCATATGCGCGTAGGTCACGTGGCTTGTAATCATTTCTGAAGGCTCTGTATAACAGAATCGTTTTTGGAAGGCGAAGTAGGCAATAAAACGTTGGTGAAACCCGACATATACCTCTCAGCCCTTTCCACTTATTTGTAATATACTTAAGTCTTGCTCAGGTACGCCCTTTAATAAGATACGTGTTGATCATTCAATTGCGTTGTGTTGATTTTTCTGTTGTGGTGTGTTTGTGATACAGTTTTATCGAAATTTGGAAATTTGTGTTAAATGTTTTGGAGTATTCCCAATATAAATTTGGGAAAATTTCCCAGCCGACTCTGACAGTTTGCATCTAGAGATAATTGAGTAGCGACATACCTGCACTTCTCTAATCTTTCCATCGCGATAAGTCGATTCCGTCTTAATGACCTAACCACACGACGTATATGTAATTCATTGGTCACTCTACATAAAATTGTAACTGGGAACTGTCCAGACTTACTAGCTGCATTATACTTTCACGCTCCCCATTCTGCCACCCGTTTTTCAGGACCTTTTTATTTTCCCACCCCTAAAACTAATCTATTAAAATTTTCACCTTTGTACGTAATGGATTTCAATTATCGTCAGATGCAAAATTCTGTAGACATTTTCCATGATACTATTAGATGCATTAAGAAAAAGGTCTTTGCAACTTAGCAAATCATGTTACTTATGGTTATTTTACCATAAATCAATTTGTTTTTTCTTTTATTCGAATTCTTTTGTTACATATGTATAACTATTTTTTTTCTCTCTCTGTATTATCTGTGTTGTTTTATATGTATATTTAAGTTTTTTGTTTACTAATATTATATGTTATCCCCACCCATTAATTGGCTTAGGCTGTCGGGTGATGTAAACTAAATAAAATAAAATAAATAAATAAAATATCAGGGTGTAACAAAAAAGCAGGTCATTTCGTTAACTGCGTGTTTTTGGCGGCAAATATAACCATTTAATCCTACTTACCTATATACAAAAACGTTGTTCTTAAAATATACAGGGTGTTAGAGCTGAACTTTTAAAATTGTTTTTCTTCAGATTTTCACGTATCGTTTTGATTTTGATAGAGATACTTCTTGTTATTAACCAATTCCTGCAGAATATTATTCTAAACTACGCCTAAAAAACAAACGTGGAAACGGAGGGGGGGAGAGGTTAATTTATCCCCCCCACTTTTTTTGTGACGTACGCCTATGGTCGAATTTTTATGTCTATTCTATTACTCTTATTTATTTTTTGCGTAACTAAAGTAAGTTGACTTTAATTACCTTATTTTCCTCCAAGGAAGCTAACCTTAAAGTATGGCATATTCTTTAGTAAACACCCTGTATAGAATTACTACTTATGATAATAATTAGTTACCGCGTCGATTCTGGATTATATATTTTTGATGTTGCGATAAATAATTTAAAAAAATATATCAATATTAATTTGTTTTAATCTATTGTTGTTACTTAAGTTGTTCCAGTATTTTTCGTATTTAAGTTAGTATTAATTCTCACGTATAATGTTTATATTATCAGTTTTTGTCGATACATCAGAGGATGCAGTTGTGAGCTAGTAGCCTGTGTTCATCCCCAAATTTGGAAATAAATAAATACATAATACCTCTTTTGAATACACATTTTAGATAAAAGGAACTTTTGTCGCATTGTTCTAAAATTCAATTGTTCTGATTCAGAAACACAGATCATGCCTCGATGCAAATGTTACATCTGCTATATTTCAGGTTTATTCAATTAATGATGGATTCGCCTCTAATTGTTAACGAAAACGGGAGCTTTCATGAAATTTGGGTTTGAGAGGCGTCATATGCTGATTGCTGGAAAGTAATTTTAGCAAAAACTGAATCCTTTGATTGCCAAGGAAATAAGGTTCAATGTTTTGTGGATGCAGACCCAATAAACAGTTTTCGTCACTTTAAGTAACAGTTTTTATAGACTTTTATTAAGGTTGTGAAGTAATATAGTAAATATACAGGGTGATTTGGATATACATGGGACTCTTACAAATTCATTTTTTTTAATAATAAAGGGCAGTTCGAAAACGATTCAAAAATACACTTCTACGCGGCACTGCAAACTGGCTCACTGAAAAAGCCGATAAAGTGGCAAAGCATGCAATCAGCAACTGGACAAGAAATGGAAAGAAATTCCCTAGAAAAGAAATAAATAACATTTTATAACACCTACTTTATACAGCAAAATCAACTGCTTTTGCCGCTATTGTTATTAATTACCTATTAATAGAATTAATATGTGGTTTTAATAAATAATAGCTAGTTCTGATGTGAGTGTTAAAAGTGCATGCATGTAAAAGTTTGCACAATGAGCGCAGTGAATTCTGCAATTTACATCAGTGCCTTAAAACACTTTCAACACAAATATCATGCAATATTTTTTCTACAAACAGCATTAAAAATAATTAACCCGGGTAGAAATAAGTTTTAAATAGCATCGTAGGCACTTGCCAATGATATATAGTAACCATGGTCCCAACCATTGTTGCATTCATCATTTATGAAAAGTTTAACATACGGATTCATCAACAAGGCGTAACGTTAGTCAGACTAGCGGATGTTACGCGAAAAATTTACACATCTGTTGCACTAATTTAAATAAAAAGCATACTCCTATTCACTACTATGTATAATACTTACTTTATGATATGTTAACTAATCCGTAGTACTGAAAAGTACAGTTTTTGAATATAAATACTAAATATACAATGGGACACGCAAGGAACTAGAGGCCGAAGTTACGCGATTTTTAGACAGGTACAATACTGGGTCTAACTTTTGGCGCAAATATGGACGTAAATAAACAGCCTACCTAGGCAACGCATGCTTCGCTACCTAGCAACGCATGTTTCGTGAATGAACGCAAAGCTGGTTAGGCCAATTAACGCGCTTTACACGGGCGTAAACTCGTTAGTCGGACTAGCGTACGCCCGTTTCATGAATCCGGCTGTGAAAGCTTTGGATTTGTCACTTTTAAACGTTGTGTCTTTTTGCCCTTAAAAAGTATAAAGAAAATATGGAAAAGTACAATCAATTTAAAGAAATCGATGAAGCGGCCAACCGAGCTACTTTGGACTTATTACCAAGAAAATCCTGGATTCAATATGAAATTGCATGCAATAAGTTTGTAAAGTGATGTGAAGAAAAAGGCGTTCCTGGAAAATATACTGAAAATGTATTATTGACCTATTTTGATTAGAAATCTTCATCTCTATGGTCTAGGTAATTATTCTATGATTAAAGCTATGTTACGAATAAATAGCCAAGTAGATATCACTAAGCATTTTAAACTCATTGCATTTCTGAAGTGTCAAAAAGAAGGTTATCAAGCCAAATATCCAAGATCTTGACCAGAGAGCAAATTGGAGAGTTTTTGAAGTGCGTGCCGGATGACTGCCGGAGTATTTTATGATGAAAGTAGCTACTATTTTGGGAATATTTGGTGTCTGCCGTAGAGAGGAGCTTTGCCAGTTGACTCTCGACAACTTGGAAATTGTGGGCACTTCCAGTTTAATATTGGTTAAGATATCAGATACCAAAACCAAGGTTCCACGAAATTTTACTATCGTTGAAGAATTTTATTATGACTTTTACCGGAGATACATGGCTCTTCGTCCAGCAAATGTGGGACATCGGAGGCTTTTCCTAAAGTATCTGAAAGGCAAGTGTACGAAAAACCTGGTAGGAATAAATACGTTTGGAAAATTTCCTGCTGCTATTGCTAAATTTCTGCAACTTTTAAATTCTAACCTCAATACTGGACATTGTTTTCGGCGTTCGTCAGCAAGCTTACTAGCGGATAGTGGAGCAAATTTAACGACAATTAAGCAGCATATGGGGAATGGAAATCTTCAATAGGCACCGAGGGATACATCGAAGATTCGTTGGAAAGTAAAAATTCGATTGCCCGAAAACTGCTTTCAATGCCATCAATATCAGCGGATTCTGCTCAAACGTCAACTAGGAATGCGGACGTTTCAGTTGATAGTGGTAGAATTGAGGGAAGGATTTAATTTTTCAAATTGTGTGAATTGTAATATAGGTTAGTAGGTATTCATGTTAATAAAGAAAATACGAATTAAATATATTGCAAATTTACTGTTACAATTTGGCATTTACTTTAAGGCACTAGTGCTTTAAATTGATCATTGTAAGGCACTGGTGCCTTAAAGCATAATTTCTAATACTACAAGAAAGTGTTAAAAATTGCATTTTTAACATGTTTGTAGAAAAAATAGTTTAACATACCTGATGTTACAAAAAACTAAATTTTGGGCCGTCTTACCTAGTTTCTACAAACACAAATATTTCTGCTTTGTGTCTATTTTGAACTCGTAAGTTATTGGCTGCAACTGTGATACGTTTGAGTAAATCTCATCAATAGTAGGTATCACTTCGGTGAGATACACTTCTTTTTTTAAATACTCCCACAAAAAGAAATTAATTTTAATTATTGTGCCTTAGTGAGTAATTTCGTAACACAGTTTTGGATTTTACTGTAGTTGTATTTTGGAAACGGATATTTTTAGAAAAAATATTCACTTCAGAAGAGTTTTTAGTTGCTTTTTGATATACAAACCTTTTCTCTAATGGAACTGGTATTTCTTGTAGAAGATATTATATATAATAATTTTAAATGTTATTTAATTATTACAGTAATTAATTAGAAATAATGCCCATTTAATAATTATTCTGCACTTCATTTCCATAACGTGTAACATTGGAACTTTCAAATATAGCACAAGAGTGTAGGAGTAGTCGAATAGGCGTGTATACAACTGAAAAGATAATTTTGCTTACATCAAAATCCATTACTCTTTAAAAAAACAAGTGCAAAAAAACCCTTTGCACGCCAGATGTTAATTTAAACGTCTGTGTGCTTTACTTACTCCGAGAAATTAATCATTGCATAAATAAACTTTTCAAAACCGATAGACAGACATATATACTCAATCAGAGATATTTAAAACATTGTATTTCTAAAGAAACCGAAAACAGAGAGGATGGAGCTGCTTTATGACAAGCATAATCGTCGGTAGTCGTGAGTAGAAGGTGTTCCAAGTACCCACAAAATTAAAATTTGCAAGGAAATTGCATGATATTTCAAAATACGTGCAGATGAAAGAACTTTTTATTTTAATCGAAATGCCTTTTATCCTACAAAATTTCGTGGAAAGATAAACCTAGAAACAATATTTAAATTTTCAGTCTGGCCAGGCCTACAGACGGTCGCCGCCATAGCGAAGACTTGTGACGTCAGATGCCGTTTGCGCGGAATTCTGTTATATAACCTATGCGATTTACATGCTTTCAGACAACGCAGTACGTACGTTTAGAAAAGTTAGTTTATCGTTTGTAATATTTAGTAAGTGCTATTTGTGTTGAATAGAAATTGGTATTGAAAAAATTTGCAAAATAGACTCGAAAATGACCACAGAAAGTGCATTATCGCCGGGTAAATGAAAGAAAGATTGCATTAATAATAATTTATCTACCCCTCATTCTAATCACGAGGATTAGCCCAGAAGTCGAAATGGCTGGAAAGAGAGGGGCATATTCTTATTAAGCGGCATTATTATTATTATAGCGTACAGCGCCTGATAAAAAATATTTCTCCATCCTAAAAACTGAAAAGACAAGAGAATGGCGTAGGGCAATAAAGCACGATGAAAAAAAAAACGAAAAGCTCTCCAATATTTCCACATTGTTTGTTTGTGAAGACCATTTGAACGTAAGCTTAATTGGAAATACATAAATAGGTAAGTTTAAGTTCATTGAAAAAATAACATGTAGAAATTGTGAATGTTCTAGAAATACAAATAATTTAATAATCTAGGGCTTAGTAAATAACAGGAATGTTATCTTATGCCAACGGAAATATATATAGACACCGAAGTAAATCAAACAAATAATCCACCCCAACAAAATTAGGTACATAATTTTTTAAAAATATGCATTTTCTTAAATTTAACTGTATATGTAAAAATTCTTATAACATAATCTTAATTATTTATTATTACATATAGGATTGTTTGCTATTATTTATAAGCATGTGAAAATAATTGTTAACATGTGGGGATAGAATAAATAATGTGTGTCTTACAAAGGATTTTTAAAAGTTATTATTTTAAGTCCTGAAGATTTAAATAGTAACAATGAAGAAACACTATGTTCTGAATTTTCCCCCTTACTGTGCAAAGCTTGCCATTTTTTAACCTGAACGTAACCAATAGAATTGTCGCTGTAATTTTCTCAGCAGTTCGTATCTCAACTATTCTCTGAGATACGAACAATGCCTTAAAAGGTCTGTAAATGATACTGCAGGAAACAACTACTCCGCGGGCTAATGCCCCGACCGGCATTGAATTACTCCTGCAGTATCTGTGTGAACTGCCAAGAACCCTTGTCGGACACACCACCAGACATAGACCGGTTTCGGGTTTGTTAGCCGTCATCATTATGCCATAGGTGAGATGACCAACAATTGAACTGGCTGTTCCTCAATATGTATGTTCACATATAAACTGAGTGCAGGTGAGATATAAGTGGTCTGCTTACTTCCTGCTCGGCCTAAGCGGCTCGACTTACAGGAAGCGACCTACATTACAGTAGGTACTTAACGCAGACCTCTCGGCCTGGACGACGAGCCATTAAATCTGTATATGATACTGCAGGAAACAACTACTCCGCGGACTAATGCCCCGATCGGCATTGAGTTACTCCTGCAGTATCTGTGTGAACAGCCAAGAACCCTTGTCGGACAAACCACCAGACATAGACCGGTTTCGGGCTTGTTAGCCCTCATCAGTATGTCATAGGTGAGATGACCGACAATTGAACTGGCTGTTCCTTCATATGTAAGTTCACGTATAAACTGAGTGCAGGTGAGATATAAGACTTAAAGACTTAGATAGAGACTTAAAAGTAGTTTTTTAAATATTCTCGAAAGAGTATTTTGGTGTTGTGATAACCGCATCTCTTTTAGTTTCCAAGATACCTTGCAATTACAATTAAATTGGGACACACTGTACAAAAAGACACGCAAAATAATTTCAACGCAATGCGTTTATGATGAAAAGGAAACATTATGAATAAAATTTAAACTTACATTTCACTTTTAGTTTAGTCAAAATCTAAAAGATAGTTTGAAGAAAATTGTTAATTCTGAAAAATAACGTTTCTATAATGCTTCAGATAATTTTCTTTTAAATGAAAGGCTTTCAGCAGCTGGAACAGAAGTTAATAAAGAAATAAACTCCCATACTGATGTAAGGCAATAAATAATAAACGAACCATTGAAATCAAATCAAAGTCTAGTGAAAGACATAAAATGATCCAGCTATTTTTCTCTAGGATTACCTTGAATATGTTCTCTAATGAAATAACAAACTAAAGAATAAAATTTGAAAAATAAATTTGCTCGTGGAAATGTGTTGGTTTTCAATGAAAGATCGTAGATAAATCTTCCAGACATCCAATTTTTAATTTAAAACTATCTTGAGAACTCGTTGAATTCTTAAAATGAATCACCACACCGGAAATTATTAAAATAAGTGATTATAGCAATATGTGGTGATAGATATATAAGCTGCTGAAAATAAGTGCTAAAATTTATTAAAATAAATTCAAACACTCGGATTTTATCCAGAGACAGGACAAGTTAGATTTAGATGCCCACATTTTTAGATAATAAAGCAAATTTGACAGAAATTAAGTGTTATTAGACGAAACTAAAATAACGTGTGTGTATAAAACGCCGCACCTGTTCCAAACACCTATAAACAATATATTTTTAAATAAACATAGCTATTGGGCTTCTCTATTTCTGATCGTATCATAAAGTAATACCTACTTGCTGAACAGTATTTACACTGCAGGCTGCACCTGGTATAAGAGTCAATATAAATAATATACGAGTATTATGTTAAATAAATAGAAAACTGGAATGCTCATTAACGTACAATGTTTATGCATTCGGAGTTAATTTACATAAATAATTTATTTTATTTAACAGAAAAATTTATTTAACTATACGGAAAAAATGTGGGATCTGAACAAAACGATCAATTTACGGATTTGATAAATAAATTTGTAAAATTACATAAACCAAATAACAGCAGTCTAAATTATGTTTATGTAAATATATATTTAGATTATTTAAATATTTGTATGCAAAGCTACATTTGCAAAGTGTAAATCAATTTTTCCAAAATTATCAGTTTGTGGCATAGTTTTGCTACCTATTTATTTTGGTATTTCACCACCTGTGAACAAATGGACAAGACAACAAAATTGTTGCATGACAACGTTCATTCTTAATGACAGATGTTCTATTAATTAATTTCAGATTGCCAAAAGTCCATTCCAAGAAACGAACGAAGGAAAAAATAAAAATGTTAATATTATCTCATAGATCAGATCATCAGATTTGAATTAACACTTTAATTCAAATCTGATGTCACGGTCGTTCTCCGTTTACTTAGCAATGAAGAAATTACATTGATCAAATTGGTAGTAAATTTACACGTTGTTCCACAATGTATTACTGTATCTACATATACAGGAAACTCCACAGTTAAATACAGTAAAAATACATATTTTATGCCAAATGCCAATAATAATTTTTATCCACAATCACCTTATAATCGAACTTTATCCATACATATCAACCATCCAATATGATACTTTAATCTCTAGTGAAATAATGGAAAATGTAAGAAATCTATAATAAATCAAATTTAATTTCTTTAAATATTTGTATGCAAAGCTACATTTGCAAAGTGTAAATCAAATTTTCCGATATTATCTGTTTGTGGCATAGTTTTGCTACCTATTTATTTTGGTATTTCACCACCTGTGAACAAATGAACAAAACAACAAAATTGTTGCATGAGAACATTCATTCTTAATGAGAGATGTTCTATTAATTAATTTCAGATTACCAAAAGTTGTTTTACCTCTCTTGCTCCTAAGATATTTAACTTACTTTCTGCTGATTTTGTCTCTATTAATTTCAGTGATTTTTTAAACTAGAACTAGGAAGTGGATAACAACAGACAGAAAGTTGGTTCATCAATCGATTGATGAAAAGCTTATACAATGTGTCCCACTTTTCATGGAGCCACCTTGGTATCTCGCTCACCTGATATCCGAGTAGGTACTTTGAAACTTTTGTGGTGAATATATACCTATAAAGTGAGTCTTTAGACGTAGTCATATTTGATTATAGTCAGAGGCGTCCGATTTTAAGATGAGAAAGGGGGTCAATTAAAAAAAAAAAAGAAGTATAAGCGATTTTTTTTAAAACAACTAGTAAGATATTCTTAATCGGCACCTTTAGAAACCCCCTTGTAAAAGATGGGTTCAAAGGTGTTTGAGATATGGACCGTGGAAAAACAATTTTTTTCAACTTAAGATAATTTTTATCTGTAAAACGGGCTCTCAAATGAAAAAAATTATTCTTTATTTCAGAATAATGTATTGTACTGGTATGAAATGACTATACAACAAAATAACAATTTTTTTAATAAGGCAAAAATTTTAAATTTTTCTAACAACTAATAATAATTATTATTATTATTAATTATTATTAATGTTAAACTTCATTCAAATATATTAATTCAGTAATAAACTACACTGAATATGTGGGGAGGTGTGATTTAAATAAGGACAGTGTATTGTGTACTAATATTTATTATCGATTGCGGTTGTTAGCACCCACAATGTTATACCGTGAGTGGATGTTTTATGACTGAATACAAAAATGTGACTCACGGTATAACATTGTGGGTGCTAACAACCGCAATCGATAAAAAATATTAGTACATAATATACACTGTCCTTATTTAAATCACACCGCCCCACAATAATTGGTGCCCCCTACGTGATCGCAACAGCCGACGTGATTTGCATCGGACAGTGTACAAAAAAGTGCTTTTAACGACCTTCTTTAAGTTACAAAAAACTTGAAAGGCTAACAATCCCTAAACAATTTTCGCATTTGCAAGTGACTATTTTCGTGTTTTGTGCAGCGCATAAGTGAGAATTATGGCTACACATCAAGAGCTAGAAACTCTCAGAGCGCGAATTCAGTGTTTAGAAGGTGCACTTACTACTGTCCTTAAAGAACTCATAGCAATTAAAGGTGGTAATCAAGCTCCGCAACAACGCCGCGCGGAAGTGAAGTTCCGTTCGCGTTCACACCCGCGGTTGTCTTCGTGATAGCAAAATCGCCAGACTGGAGGACATAGTATGTGCTGTGGTATCACTGGCACTTTAGAGAGCAAGCAAATAAATGTGAGCAACCGTGTAGTTTTAGCCGTGATGGTGCGGGAAACGACAGGGGCAGTCGTTAATGGCGGCAAACGTCAACCCAGCCACATCACGCCGCTTATTCACCACCGATAGTTTGACAAGGACAAAATTTCTTATCGATACCTGTGCAGACTTATGTGTATACCCGTGTAGTCAACTGCCAAAACCGCGAGAAAAGACTACTTATGAACTTTCCACGGCCAACGGTACAATTATCGCTACCTACGGTACAATCTCGCTAACACTAGCTCTGGGTCTACGGCGGCAATTTAGATGGACATTTGTGGTAGCTGACGTTTCCAAGTCAATCATAGGTGCTGATTTCCTGGCGCATTATGGACTCCTGGTAGACATACAAAATCGCCGACTGCTAGACCAAACCTCTCATCTTACTCTCTCTCGTGGAGAAGTGACTGAGTGTGGGGTACCTAGCATAAAAACTGTCTCAGACTCATCAGAGTTTTATCAATTGCTCCAACAATATCCTGAGATAACACGCACGGCCAGGCGGAACACCTAAACATGTCAACCATACTACCAGGCATCATATTATCACAACACCTGGACCACCAGTGGCGCAAAAACTACGTCGCTTAGCACCAGGCAATTTGAGTCCCACCTTTTCAAGCAGCTAAATCGCTTGTTAGGTACAACTCATTTAAGAACAGCTGCTTATCACCCTTCAGCCAATGGAATGGTAGAACGCTTTCACCGCCAGCTGAAGGCGGCAATAATGTGCCACCAAAACAACCGCTGGACTGAAACTCTCTCCACGGTGTTACTGGGTATCTGCTCGGCTTGGAAAGAAGACATCCAGGATACAGCAGCAGAGCTACTTTACGGCCAACCATTGAACCTCCCTGGAGAATTCCTTAGTCCCCAGCAATGCGACGAAAGTGCGACTCAATTCGTAAAAGATCTCCGTCAGAACATGAAAAACTTGCGACCAACAACATTTTCGCGTCATGGCGAGAGGAAAGTCTTCATTTTCAAGGACCTCGCTACCACCACACATGTATTTGTACGTCGAGATGGCCCAAAACAAATGTTACAACAACCCTACAACAGCCCATTTAAAGTGGTTACGAGAAATGATAGAACATTTGTTGTGCACGTTAATGGTCGCGATGTAAATATCTCTATAGATACACTCAAACCAGCGTACATCGTAGCCGATGAAATAGACACCAGTGCCACTGATATCACGTTAGAGCTCAACCCTACCACTATGGATCCGCCAAACACTACGGACAACAGGTGGACTACCAAGTCAGGCAGACGTGTTCGTTTTCCAGACAGGTTACAGTGCGGGTTTTAACAGTGTCAAGTTCTAGCAAGGGGATACTGTGGCGGTTCATATATTTATATACACCCTGTATAAAGTAACATGTTTTGTGGGGCCGTCAGGTTCAGCATGTGGCGGAAAGATGTAACTGTATGTTGCATCACGTGTACTCAGGTTTTTGTCTGTTCCAGAAGTCGTCCGTTACTCACCTGACATACTGAACTGAGGAGAACTAACAAACTCGAATGCGGTATACGTCTGGTTTGCCGCTGATAAATGACGCATTTATCAAGTTTTTCAGATGTTTGCGTATTCATTTTATAAACATATGTTTTATGTGACCTGCCTTATATAAATAATTAAATACTACTCTAGAAGGGAATGCAATATATTATATTTAAAGCAAGAATACTAATTATATACTTATTCAAATATTTGCAGTAATTCTTTCAAATTATTTAAAAGTGTTAATAAAGAAAACATAACTTTATTTTTAGAATAACAATTGTTGACTCGAGTAATTCATATTATC
Organism: Monochamus saltuarius; assembly: GCA_025584915.1. Lineage (NCBI taxonomy): Eukaryota > Metazoa > Arthropoda > Insecta > Coleoptera > Cerambycidae > Monochamus > Monochamus saltuarius. Next base: position 52,044,706 of record CM046723.1, read on the forward strand.
TAAATAAAACAAAACAATTCTTTAAACAACGTAACTTTATCTCATATTATGTATGGTATACTTTCTATTATAGCGAAACCTAAATAGCAATTAAAAATGTGCTACGTAAGTTATGTAAAAGTTTATTTTTAATCTTGCGGTTCTCTGGTTCGAATGAGGTGGCCAAAAGCAACCTACGCTATAAACTAAAGTTATATTAGCTGTTCCACTTTAATTAACCCTTAAGTAAACAAAATTTATCTCCTTTATTTATGAATTCCAGGCGATAATCTTAGTGCGAGAGCTGTATTTAAAAAATTTGTTCGGTAAACATACAAGAATGATGCTTGCCTTAACCAGTATATGTACTTACTAATTGATGTTCGTCACGTTTAGTAAACATACTTCGTCTGTTAGTTATTGTTAAGTTTATATAGTTCAAATGATACCCGCCTAACCGCTGCTCATGCGCAGTGAATGCAATGTGTGGTGCTGAGTACCAGGCGTTATACCAGCAGTGGGCTTATGTACTTTGTATGGGCGACACGCCGAAATATAGTTCTTTCTACCAGTTACACAGTGTTTTATTCTAATAAGTTGCATCATCATTACGTAGTTCATCTCAATCAATCAAATTTAATACAGTCCATTAAATCAAACACAAACATTGGTCAATTCGAGCCACATTAGAAACTCAACGACAAGTTGAATGATCAAGGCGGCCATTAGCCAGGCAACGGCAAACGGCGAAAAGCAGCGACGCTAGAGCTAGACGTTAGACCTACGACACCCTACGATTTGAACATTCCAAGGGACATCTGGACCTGCGGTCGACGTTCGACTTCCAAACGGACAGAGTACGGCACAGGGCAGCGGATAAACAAACACACGAAGCTTTTTACTATATTGGTGAACTGTGCAGCTACACGAGGCATCAAATTCCTCACACATTCCAATCCAAGTAAGTCCTTAATTCTTAGCACTCTAAAATCTGTTTGACTTTTTTGAAACTTATTTTTATTAACATGTCTGAACAATTAAAGCAATTCAAACTAAAAAAGGCTAATTACAAAAAACAATTAACGTTATTCAACAAATATTTCACAAAACTTGACACGAATAACTTAACAGATGGTGATTTATTTAATTTAAAAATAGATTAAAGCAAATTGAAAATTTATTAGATTTATTCAGTGAAGTTAACTTAGAAATAAGCATGTTACAAAGCGATAATGACAATGAAGATGATACTGAACTTGAGGAATTTCAAAATACATTTTTCGAATTAACAAGCAAAGTTAATGTTGTTTTAACAAATTATGAAGAGCGAGTTGAAAATCGTTCTAATAAAAGTGGTGATAGTGACATGAATAGTACTCCAGTTTCTTATAACCAAAGAAAAAATGCAATAAAATTACCTGTAATCAAATTACCTATTTTTGATGGTACTTTTACTTTGTGGCATGAATTCTTTGACTCATTTAAGTCACTAATTGACGAAAATTCAGATCTTACCGATGCACAAAAACTAACCTATTTAAAGTCATCTCTACAGGGTGAGCCTTTGGGTTTGTTACGTTCCCTAAAGAATACGAACCAAAATTATAATATCGCGAAAGATACGTTAATCAAGCGCTATGATAATAAGCGAAAAATCATTTACAACCATATCCAAGCATTATTAGACATTCCAGCGATGAATCGTGAGTCATTTGTAGCTCTAAAACAATTAACTGACACGGTTAGAACACATACAGAATGTTTAAAAGCTCTAGACCAACCGGTTGACTCATGGCATGCGATATTAGTTCCAATCGTTACAAGTAAATTAGATTTATTCACAATAAAGGAATGGGAAAACAAACTAAACAATAAAACAAATACGGAAACTATTCCTAAACTTGATGAATTCTTACAGTTTTTGCAAAATAAATTAAATACTCTTGAAACTGTTGATCATATTAAGAGTAGTGACCACAATAAAACAAAACAAAATTCTAATACTAGTTTTCGTACAACAAGATCATTTGCCATTACAAATATATCCTGCATGCATTGCAAAAAGGAACATTACATTCAATATTGTAGTGAATTTCTAAAACTTAGTGAACATGATAGGAACAAAAGAATAAAAGAATTAAAATTATGTCTTAACTGTTTACGAAAGGGTCATTTGTTATCAAACTGTCTGTCACAATCAACATGCAAAAAATGTTCGAAAAGACATAATACGTTGCTTCATTTACCAAATTTACGCCCGAACCCTGAAAGTTCAAACAGTTATAATAGTGAAAACAATGTTGATGCTACACAACAATCAGACCAATCTACTAGCGAAGTTACAAATACGTATTCAAATACTACAGGATGTTATTCTTCCTACTGCCACTCACAAATACTTTTATCTACAGCTAAAATAAATCTTTTTGATGAACAAAATAACAAATACGAGGTTAATGTATTACTTGACTCAGCGTCACAATCAAACTTTATTACAGAAGAACTATGCAAAAAACTAAATTTAAATATGCAACAATTCAACCTAAATGTATCAGGTATTAATCAACGTTTAATGAAAATTTCACACAGGGTGTCAGTGACAATTCAATCACGAATAAATTCATTCAAAGCTGATATTAACTGCTTAGTATTGTCAAAAATTACAAATGCTTTGCCTACTCAAAGTTTTAATCCGCATCTTGTGAACATACCTTCTAACATTCAATTAGCCGATCCCATGTATTTCAAGCCAAAACAAATTGACATGCTAATTGGTGCTGAATTATTTTATGATCTTCTTTGTGTGGGACAAATAAAAACTAAAAACGCTCCTACGCTTCAGAAAACAAGACTAGGCTGGTTAATATCAGGAAAACTAGTCAATCAATTCTCTGTAACACATGACGAAAGCATTTCTTGTTTATCACTTAATGATTTACACAAGGACATTGAACGATTTTGGCAAGTTGACGAGTTCATATCAAACAAGTCTAACTTTACTCCAGAAGAAACATTCTGTGAAAACCATTTTACAAACAATACTTACCGTGATTCAGAAGGAAAATACGTTGTAAAAATTCCATTTAACGAAAATCTTAAAAAAATAGGTACTTCATATTCTGTAGCGGAATCGAGATTTTATATGTTAGAACAAAGGTTCAAAAAAAATCCACAACTGTATTCAATGTATTCTAACTTCATTCAAGAATATAAACATTTAAAACATATGTCAATTGCAAATTCTGAGGATATTTCCTTTTATCTACCCCACCATGCTGTTTTGAAAGAAGAGAGTGACACTACCAAGTTAAGAGTAGTATTCGATGGCTCATGTGATTTGGAGAATGGTATCCCTATAAACAAGGCACAGTGTACAGGGCCTACTATTCAAGATGATATATTTTCCATTGTTGCCAGGTTTCGAACATATTCATACGTCCTCACCGGGGATATTGAGAAAATGTATAGGTGCGTTTGGGTACATCCTGATCACAGAACCTACCAAGGTATTTTATGGCGTGATAAATCAACTGATGTTCTTCAACCATATGTCCTGAATACTGTGACGTATGGCACTACTGCTGCACCTTTCTTGCAATCAGATCACTATATCAATGTGGAATCGACAATGAAAAGCAATTTCCTATCGAAGCTCGAATTATTAAGGAAGATTTTTATGTAGACGATCTACTTACAGGCACAGACTCTCGAGAAAACTTATTACTTATCAAAGAAAATATTACGCAAATTTTAAGTTCGTCAGGATTTCATCTTAGAAAATTCTCTAGTAATATCGACATAGGTCAATCCACAGATAATCAGTCAAAATCTATTGGTGAACAGCTTAGAAAAACCTTAGGTATTCACTGGAATCCTCAAAAGGACTCTATATCATATTCTGTCTCTAACTTCAACTTATTAAAACGAATCACAAAACGTTCAATATTAGCAACTACTGCACAACTTTATGATCCTCTAGGACTGTTATCTCCCATCACAATATTAGCGAAATTCATTATTCAAAAACTATGGCAACTCCATCTAGACTGGGATGAATCAGTTCCTGTTGATATTCACACAAAATGGATTCAATTCCAAGGCGATTTAAAATGTATTCAATTAATTTCTATTCCCCGACATGTACTTTGTCCTAAACCAATTTCTATTGAAATGCATGCCTTCTGTGACGCTTCTGAACAAGGTTATGGTGCTTGTATCTATATAAGATCATTATGTGAAGATAATCAAAGTACTGTCAGATTATTGGCAGCCAAATCACGTGTAGCTCCTCTCAAAAATACATCGTTACCTCGTTTAGAACTATGTGGTGCTGTGCTGTCAGCGCAATTAGTACAAAAATTTAAGTCTATTCTAAAAATACCAATTGAAAAAACATACTATTGGTGTGACTCACAAATTGTTCTTTGTTGGTTAAATGCATCTTCAAATAAATGGAGAACTTATGTTGCAAACAGGGTCTCTGAGATACAGAATTTAAGCAATGTTTCTGATTGGCATCATGTTAAGTCATCAGACAATGCAGCTGATTTGATCTCACGAGGTATGCTTCCAAATAAACTGATTAAATGTTCACTCTGGTGGGAAGGTCCAGACTGGTTATCACTAGACAGAAGCCAGTGGCCAATAACATCTAATCAAACAAGTATTCAAACAATTCAAACCATTCCAGAGACACGCAATCTGTTACATTCATTAGTTACAGTTGAAAAAGAAAATGTTTTTCCAATTCAAAATTATTCTTCAATAAATCATTTAAAACGAATAATAGCTTTATGCTTACGGTTTAAAGGCAATTGTTTTTTACAAAGGGTAAATAGAATTTATGGTCCTTTAACTGTATGTGAATTGAATAACGCACTTACAATACTCATCAAAATAGTTCAACTCTCAGAATTCCATCAAGAAATTACTAATTTAGGCAAAAATAAGTCGTTAAATATTAAAAGTAGTATCCTAAATTTATCACCATTCTTGGACAACCAAGGAATATTGAGAGTAGGTGGAAGATTACAACGATCTAATTTCACATACGACAAGTGTCATCCTATTTTACTACCCAAAAAACATCATTTCACAAATCTTATTTTTCGTGATATGCACACTAAATTATGTCATCCAGGTCCAAGATTTTTACTTAGTTCAATTCGCGAACAATTTTGGCCGATCGGTGGAAAACAACTCGCAAAAAAAATCACAAGAGAATGTATAACATGCTTCAGATGCAAACCTAAGTCAATTAATCCTATTATGGGATCATTACCTCCTCAGCGCACGGAAATGACGTATCCTTTTTATTGTACAGGAGTAGACTATGCTGGTCCTTACTTACTAAAAGATAGACAAGGCAGAGGAAATAAAATAACGAAATGTTTCATCAGTCTCTTTATTTGTTTTGCAACTAAAGCGATTCATTTAGAGTTGGTAACCGGGTTATCTACAGAAGCTTTTCTAGCAGCATTCAAAGGTTCATTGCTAGACGGGGCAAACCGGCAAGGGTTTACAGTGATAACGGGAAAACCTTCATTGGTGCAAAAATGAGATGCAAAAATAGGCGAATTTTTAAAAAATAATTCAAGTTCCATTATTGATTATGCTACAAATGAAAGTATTGAGTGGCATTTTATACCACCATATTCACCAAATTTTGGAGGCTTATGGGAAGCCGGAGTCAAAAGCATGAAACATCACCTAAAAAGAATTTTAAAAAATATTACTTTGACTTATGAAGATTTTTCAACTTTGCTTACACAAATTGAATCATTACTAAATTCACGACCGTTGTTTCAATTAAGTTCAGATCCAAACGATTTTGGAGTGCTAACCCCCGCACATTTCCTAATCGGTAGATCATTTACTTCCATTCCTGATCCAAATTTCCTAACCGTCCCTGAAAACAGATTAAGCATATTTCAACACATTCAGAAGATGGTCCAACATTTTTGGTCTACTTGGTCCAAGGAATATATCCATGAACTACAGCAACGGAGTAAATGGGACAAGGCTACACCTCCCATAAAGACTGGAACGCTAGTATTACTCAAAGATGACAACTTACCTCCTCTGAAGTGGCATCTTGGAAGGATTATCCAACTTCATCCAGGCAAAGACGGAGTTACTCGAGTAGTGACAGTGAAGTGCGGTGCAAGTGAGTGCAAGCGATCAGTATCCAAGTTATGTCCGCTTCCTCTTGACGATTCCTGAAAGGATTTTATTTATTTGTGTTTATTCTCTTGCAATTTATATTATATGTACTTACCTAATACGAATATCTTACCTGATTTGCCACATGTTCCTTTGACAACATGTATGTTCTTGTTACTTGTCATTTGAACAAGAATCTCTTTTTATATATATATATATATATATATATATATATGTATGTTGAAACTTTGCTAAAGTTGTCAAGGCCGGCGGCATGTTAAGTTTATATAGTTCAAATGATACCCGCCTAACCGCTGCTCATGCGCAGTGAATGCAATGTGTGGTGCTGAGTACCAGGCGTTATACCAGCAGTGGGCTTATGTACTTTGTATGGGCGACACGCCGAAATATAGTTCTTTCTACCAGTTACACAGTGTTTTATTCTAATAAGTTGCATCATCATTACGTAGTTCATCTCAATCAATCAAATTTAATACAGTCCATTAAATCAAACACAAACAGTTATATATAATAAGCAAAACGTGGCTCGATATAATTTGTTTAAAAGTTTATATGCTTCCCCATTAAGGCTGGGATTGTGTATACATATTTTTACCGTCTAACAGGGTTTAAAGCGAGGACACAGAACTCCAAGAAAATTGAAATAATTGGTTATTATTATATATCAACGTATTCACAAAGGTTCCCGCTAGTGCGTGAGATAATTTTCATTGCTCATAAAATCACAAGAATAATTAAAATAAATGTTAAAATACCTCAATTTTAGCCACACAGTTACTACGACAATATGTCACAATTACGGCAAAATTATCACAGCCACAGCCACCAAATTACTTCACTCACTAGCCAGGACATATAGGACAACTTGTGTTTCATTTTCAGATTAATATTTATTACTAATTTTACATTTTGTGTTCTCGAGTAAAATCATAACATATATCACGGCTTCCATTTTTATGTACGTCAAAACGCACGATAAACTTCAGAGAACCGTGCGGTTCGGGCCTATACGAGTTGTATACTGTCTCATAGGTCTGATTGATTCGTCGTTTCGTTCACTCAGGCTGTGCAATTCCTTTTCTACAAAACCCCCGCCTTAAACAATTTTTGTTTTAACCCTGCACAGACACATATAAAAAACCGTTATATAAACGACATACTGGGGTTTCACAGACCCCAGTATCCTATGTACTGGACATTCCAATTTTAAGGGTGGAAACTCTGTAAAAATGTTTATTAACTTATAAACTTTTACCCCATTAAAGACAAAGTAGTTTTGATTTTCATTTATTTACACACTTTCCATATATACAGGGTGTCCAGAAACTCTCCTGACAAACGAAGACCGGAGATTCCTCAGATAATTTTAAGACAATTTAACCCAATTCACCTAGTCCAAAAATGCTTCCTAAGGGAACTAGAGCTCTTTGAAGATGGCGCCTTGTAAATAGTTTTGTTTAAATACCTCCAGAGCGATTCTACTTAGAAAAACAAAAACTGGTATGCTTGTTTAGCCTTCAGAGATGAATCGATTCCATCAATTGCGTATGTTTTACTTTTGTTGGCAGTTCAGAGCCAACTAGTGCAAAAAATATAAATTGAACTTTAATGACGAAAAAACGAAAAATTTTCAAATCCATTTTTCTAGAAAACGGTGAATCCTAATGACTTAAAGTAAGAGTACCATTTAGTACTAGTATAACTGAAAATTTAATAATCTAGTGTCACAAATGCTTAAAAGTTAAATACAAAGAAGTTATGCGTTAAAATAACCGTTGACCTACCCAAAACGGACGCCTATGACCGGTACTAGAAATTCACAATTGATGGAATCGATTCATCTCCGAAGGCTAAATAAGCGTACCAGTTTTTGTTTTTCTAAGTAGAAGCGTTCTGGAGGTATTTAAACAAAACTATTTACAAGGCGCCATCTTCAAAGAGCTCTAGTTCCCTTAGGAAGCATTTTCGGACTAGGTGAATTGGGTTAAATTGTCTTAAAATTATCTGAGGAATCTCCGGTCTTCGTTTGTCAGGAGAGTTTCTGGACACCCTGTATATGAAAATGCAACAAAATTCACATTTCGGTATAAATCTAATAAAAATCTTAAAGTAGATACATACATAAAATTTAAAAAATAATAATTGACAAACTACCTTATCTTATGTACCCAAGCTACTGTCAACACAAAGGTGATCTCTGTGCTCGTCACACATAGCCCTAACATTTTTATTTTTCTGTCCCTTTCTCTGGTACAAAAGGCACACCTGACACGTTTCTGTAGTGGAGTTACTTCCTGTGTGCTGGTTTGGATCCCCAGTAGATCTTCTATGGCAATTCTTAGGGGCCTGTGAAGAGTCTTAGACTGTAGACGCGATCTAATAAATGGTTCTGCTAACTGCCAGGATAACTCGTGTAAAAACTGCCTCCTTGATTTATTTGTTGCACCTAATGAAAATAACAGTTTTGCATTTACACCACATTGATCCAAAATTCCAAAGAAAAATCTTAGGGGCCAAGGTCTGGTTTTCCTCGAAACTGAATATGTATGACACAGTTGATCAAAAGAGTCTTTGCCACCTTTTGTCCTGTTGTAGTCAAGAATAATTTCGGGTTTTCCTGTTTCTTGATCGACTTCTTCATTTGCACTTTGCTCAGATTCTGTATCACTTTCAGTTGCCACAAAGTCTGGATCATTCGCAGAATCAGAACCACCCACTGACTCTTCGTCAGATTCTCCCTCCATAATCTTCTTTATCTCTTCTTCTAACGGCTTGTTTTAAGGGACGGCGCCGCTCCGAATTTGACATGTTTTTAATCAATTTAGAATAGCTTTTTTGATACAAAATTCACCGAGATATAAAGAAATTACAACACAGAACAGTTTGTAAACCTTCACTGTAAAATACACTCTGGGGTCAGCAGGACCCTGGACCGATTTTGCAACAGTAAGATTCCACTACTAGTTATCAACTGGTGGTAAATTGACCGTAGAAAGATAGTTAAAGATGTGAAGTGAATTTAGACACGTACCTAGCCTCTGTATTACCTAAGCTAAAAACTTAGTGCAATAAATAAATTTTCGTTGGGTATCATAGACCCCAGTGTGTTCTTTTTGGGTTAAAAAGGTTTTCTAAATATCACCATCATCAAATTTTAAAGTCTTTGGTAACATAATTTCTTGATAAGAGCGTTCCACTTCTCCGATATTGCTTCCTTCATTTAACTTCTCATAGACCTTATGTAGCTTTAAAGTTTTCTGACATACACAGCCTACGGCATAGTTGGTTGGTCGATGAATCAACCGATATCGTCAATTGCGAAGGAGATATCATCGAGCGGCTATTGTTATTAACATTACCAAGAAAATTAAAGTAAATTCTATAAAAATGAGCTTTTCCAACGAAGATTTGCCTACAATTATCGAAGAAAGTGCATCTGAAGCCTTTTTAGGCCCTCTCCCACATATAAAGCTCTCATATAGTATCTGAGAGATGAGAAATGGTTCCATGAAAATAAAATTAATGAACTGATGTTAAAAGTAATTTACTTTTAGCACTGGTGTTTTGTAACGAGCCTTCTATATGACCGTCCGCTACTGTACTGGACTTTCATCTCCATGACTCCATGTCTCTTAATTGTAGTAGAAATCAGGCAAATTTAGAAATTCAGCAATATATAAGATTAAACGGCGTTAAGATAGTTAGAGAAAGGCCCATTTTTAATGTTGCCAGTGTCAGTGGAAGATTTGATTTTATCGAATAGAGGTTTGAGAAGCCCCTACCACAAATGAAGAGCAATTTTTAAATCGTGCAATATGCATTGTCTATCGTATCGCTGTTTATTTACTTATTTTGTTCCTCTTATGCAAAATGCAATGAGAAGACGTAAACTTTCCGATACACATACGGAATCCCAGGAAACAACTACTCTGAGGGCTAATGTTATGCTAAAGTCCCTCTTCAGCAGCCCACCAGACATATACCGCTGTCGAGCTTATTAGCGCTCATCAGTAGGCCTTAGGTGAGGTAACCGACGAATAACCTTAGCTTTTTTAAGTCTGTCTAACTCGACAGTAGAGCCCATGTGTAACGCGGAGTAGCAAAGCTACATCTAGCGGCAATTCGGAACTCCATGCCGGACTGACAAGATACAGATACAAGCGTTCTACATAGGAGTAGAAACCATTGAAAGCTAGCGACTTTGCGATTTGGCGAAAGGATATGCTACAAACAATGCTGGTCGGGGCATTAGCCCGCAGAGTCTAATTGTTGAGTATGTTTAAATGTTCCCAGTATAACCAGTAGCGTAGAAATCCTGTGGGATTATTCTTTTATTTACAATAAAATGGTACGCCACTATCTTAATTATAAAAAAAAACGTAACTTCTAGTACTGATTTGTATGCATCATATTTAACTAATTGTTCTTTAAAATCTTTAATATCTCTGCATTTCGTTGTTTGTGCGTGACGAGGCCTATTATGCTTTAGTAATATTTTCTGACTGATGACAGACACAGTTATTATACTTTTCAAAAGTTACTTTAGCACTGTCGATTCATTGTTAGAGTGGATTTTCAAGTTTCAGCTTTTGATATAGAAAATAATAATAATATAATAATATCTCTACCCCTCATAATCACGAGGATTAGCCCAGAAGTCGAAAACTTGTGCGGGATAGGGGGGCGGCATATTATTATTAAGCATGCCGCATTTGCACCTAAGAAAGGCTTACGTTGGCAGGCCTTAACCACCATTCAGTGCAGGAATGAGGAAAACCTCATTAATTAGGGGGGTAGTCAAATGTCCACCGGTATCAATCTCTCACATTAACCCAAGCCAACATTCTTCCACCGTACCATACCCGCAGAGAGGGTGACAATTCTGTCCATGAATATAGCTTATATACGGTCTACCGGCTGCGGGGGTTGAACCCACAGCGATCTAGTCACCTCGATTCAAGTACTGACGCCTTAAACTGCGCGACCACTGACCGATTCAAAATGTGCAGGAATATTTTAACATTTATTACTTAAATACTAAGCATTTTAAAGAAAATTTCAAAATTATGTGTTCAAAATAATAAAAATGTAAAGCAGCTTACGTTTTTGTAATGTCTAATATCTGTAATTAAGACAGTGGCCTACTATTTTTATTGTAAATAAAAGAAGAATCACACAGGGTTTCTACGTCACTAGTAATAATGGAAATATTTGAATATACTGAATAATTAGATCTAAGATATCCTATTACAGCCTAGAATTGTTGTTGTTTTATCAGATTTTCCAAGTAAAAAAAATATATTAAAAATTTCGAAATTGTTGACACCCTGTATCTCAGAAACGGTGAACTTTAGATATAGATATATGTGGGTAAAATTCATTTATTTTAACAGTATAATCAGCCCTTCCAAGGATGTCAGTTAATACCTGAGTACACCTTGTATACTGGGTCATTCATACACAACACGTTTATCAGTGGCTTACAGAGGAGTGAAACCTGTTTCCTGAAAATTTGGCTACAGGGATATTTATTTCCAAACTTCCGGTTGTACCTACTAGTTTTTGAATTATTGAACATTTTTTGAGTAATATGTGTCTTGAAACTACGGAAATTGTACAACTACAATATATTTTGACTTTCACACCTTCCTGAATTGATATCCGTTATGTGACAGCATAGTTCTGCAATTATAATTATTCTTAATCATTTGAATCTTTTCTTAAAATACAGAAATAATTTAATTACGAACAGAAAGGCTTTATAAGATTTAAATGATAAAATCATTGTAAAGTTAATTTCTTTTATCGTCAACAAATTTCAAAGAAAAGATTTAGATTGTCAGATTTTTATTTGAAAACAGATCGCCTTGAAGGGATTTATTACTTTGAGCAAAAAATAAATTACTTTTTGCAAATTAATTATTTGAGTGGCAAAAAAATTAGTTCAGGAGAGAGGTATAAATGCTAAGAAAAAAATTTACTGAAAGTGAAAAATGTGAAGGCTTGTAAATAGCAATCGAATATTATTGTGCCACAATGAGCTAATCATTAACTGAAAATACTAGCTTACGTTATATATACAGTTTTGAATTTAACAAATTATTTTTTTATGCTAATACCCAATGGCCACACGTACATTAATACAACGTTTTTAAAACGTTGTAGGTCCTTGTTGATTAAACGTTTTTAGTTGAAATTTTAAATTTTTTAGTTAAAAACTTAAACTTAAAAAATGCTTAGTTTAAAACAACGTAAGGTAATTAGAATTATATTGAATTTAGGATTTAGAGATGATGTTAAGTCAGAATTTAAAAAGTTAGAAATTATGAGTGTTCCTTGTATGTACATTTTCCAGTGTCTAAAATATGTAAAACTAAATATTAATCTGTATAGCACAAATGAAGCGTTACATGCTTATGAAACCAGAAATGCTAAGTAATCACATAAGACCAAATGATTATAGATTAAATTCTAGCCGTAATGGTAAAAACTATTACGAGTATGGTCCCATATTTTTTAATTTACTGCCGACAAGGGTGAAAGAATTGGGTACTAATATGTTTCTAAAATTAATGAGTTTTTAACATGTGATAATATAGAAGATTACTTCCAGGTATAGGTAACGTGTAATAGCTGTATATACAGGGTGTCCAGAAACTCTCCTGACAAACGAAGACCGGAGATTCCTCAGATAATTTTAAGACAATTTAACCCAATTCACCTAGTCCAAAAATGCTTCCTAAGGGAACTAGAGCTCTTTGAAGATGGCGTCTTGTAAATAGTTTTGTTTAAATACCTCCAGAACGCTTCTACTTAGAAAAACAAAAACTGGTATGCTTGTTTAGCCTTCAGAGATGAATCGATTCCATCAATTGCGAATTTCTAGTACCGGTCATAGGCGTCCGTTTTGGGTAGGTCAACGGTTATTTTAACGCATAACTTTTTTGTCTTTAACTTTTAAGCATTTGTGACACTAGATTATTAACGAAAAATTTTCAAATCCATTTTTCTAGAAAACGGTGTATCCTAATGACTTAAAGTAAGAGTACCTTTTAGTACTAGAATACCTGAAAATTTAATAATGATTTCAACTGAAGGCAGAAATAAACACCGAAATAATATGTTCTCTGTTAACGTTTACTTTACGATGTTAAATGTATAATATGTATAGGCTTAGATTTTAATAATATTAAACTGCGCGTTAAGTTCAACGGTTATAAAACGTTTTACATGTGAGTTTAATATATTAAACGTAAATATTAATAACACATTATTTACACGTTTTAGTAATATACTGTTTACAGTAAGCCACCACAACCAATAAAAGATTTAAGTAGCCCCTCTAAATTTAAGAAAAAGCTTCTGGAGTTTCTCTATGACCGGTGTTTTTATACTTTGAACGAATTCCTCGGTTATTTTTAGTTAAAGACTTAATCGTCAGAAAGAGGTTGAAGTGACCACTAGATGTAGGTACTTACATCTCATCTCATCTCATGGCATCCGATCTACCATCCTTCTGTCGGCTATAAATAGAATCAAGTTTATCGTCAGCTAACGAATATGTTTGATACTACCTGAACTCTGAGCCTGGATCCTTGCTATGGGGTTTTCTAGTGTAATTTCACTGCTGCTCGTGGCATGAGCCCTCAGAGTAGTTGTTTATCGAAATCCGATCATTATTGAATTATTACCATAATTTGATTTTTTTGTTACTGTTGAAAAATACGTTTATAGGACGTTTTTTAAAAAGTGACGTGGACAATTTTATAAACGTAAATAAAATTGTAAATAAATCGTTTTTCATAAACGTTTAATAACTGTTTTTTCTACGTTATTTAAACGTAGTTTAATAATATTTAATAAACGTTTCTCTTCTAGTTAAAAATAACATTTTCTCGAGCGAAATTTTTCGTTGTTTCAACCTTGGGTTTTCAACCACTTTGAAATGTTTTTAAATGTATGTCAATCAGTACGTTCTGTATAGATTACAGAGGACCTTTATTTTCATTAATGAAGCAATTACATGCTTTATCTCCCGAAAAATTATCTTATGCGCAGCCTACCGCTACTCACAGTAATTAATTAATTACCTACAATCAATACGTAGGTCTTTTAATCTTATGGGGATTACTAATTATTTAATAATTAATTTTGGTAAATATTCAATTTCCTCTCAATTATTTTAGATGAGTTCATGGTTATATGAGTTTGAAAGAAAATCAATACGCGAATGAAAGTCAACTCAAACAGTTTTATACAGGATGTTTTATTTTTAAATTTCCGCTTCAAATTCATAATTTCGAAGAAACACGTAAATATATGGATTTTTTAAAAAGTTACTTACAAATATCAAAAATGAAATTAAAACTTTGACACCCTGTATCTTTTTAATTATTGACTACGTTAAGTTTGGATAGATCGCATTATTTTGTCGTCAGGATTCTACTGCTGCTGGTCTTCTCTAAAATTCGAAACCGTAGCCGACTACGATACAATTTATGTGGCCTAAAATTGGAAAATCATATTAGGGATTTTTTTATTCAAAAAATTCCCACGAATTCTTGATCAGGACCTCATAAAACCCTACCAACCAAATTTTCGTAGCCACATTATACAGGGTGCTCAGGATAGCTTGGGTGCCTCGCTTAAAAGAGGAACAAGCTTGTAACAGGTCTACCGTACGACCGATTTCAATAAACTTTTATTTTGTTGGATACACCTTCAAAATGTCTATCTTCGACATACCTGGTGTTCTCTAAAATTCGAAACCGTGGCAGACTACGACACAATTTATGATAGACTTTTTGAAGGTGTATCCAACAAAAAAAAGTTTATTGAAATCGGTCGAACGGTAGGCATGTTACAGACTTGTTCCACTTTTAAGTGAGACACCCAAGCTATCCTGAGCACCCTGTATATTATGGCAACGAATATTTGGTTGGTAAGGTTTTCTGGGGTGCTTATCAAGAATTCGTAAGAATTATTCGAATCAAATAATCCCTAATATGATTTTCCGATTTTAGGCCACATAAATTGTATCGTAGTCGGCCACGGTTTCGAATTTTAGAGAACACCAGGTATGTCCAAGGTAGACTTTTTAAAGGTGTATCCAACAAAAAAAAGTTTATTGAAATCGGTCGAACGGTAGGCATGTTACAGGCTTGCTCCACTTTTAAGTGAGACACCCAAGCTATCCTGAGCACCCTGTATATTATGGCAACGAATATTTGGTTGGTAAGGTTTTCTGGGGTGCTTATCAAGAATTCGTAAGAATTATTCGAATCAAATAATTCCTAATATAATTTTCCGATTTTAGGCCACATAAATTGTATCGTAGTCGGCCACGGTTTCGAATTTTAGAGAACACCAGGTATGTCGAAGTTAGACATTTTGAAGGTGTATCCAACAAAAAAAAGTTTATTGCAATCGGTCGAAAGGTAGGCATGTTACAGGCTTGTTCCACTTTTAAGCGAGACACCCAAGTTATCCTGAGCACCCTGTATAATGTGGCAACGAAAATTTGGTTGGTAGGGTTTTATGGGATCCTGATCAAGAATTCGTGGGAATTTTTTTAATAAAAAATCCCTAATATGATTTTCCGATTTTAGGCCACAGAAATTGTATCGTAGTCGGCCACGGTTTCGAATTTTAGAGAGCACCAGGTATGTCGAAGATAGACTTTTTGAAGGTGTATCCAACGAAAAAAAGTTTATTGAAATCGGTCGAACGGTAGGCATGTTACAGGCTTGTTCCACTTTTAAGCGAGACACCCAAGTTATCCTGAGCACCCTGTATAATGTGGCAACGAAAATTTGGTTGGTAGGGTTTTATGGGGTCCTGATCAAGAATTCGTGGGAATTTTTTTAATAAAATATCTCTAATATGATTTTCCGATTTTAGGCCACAGAAATTGTATCGTAGTCGGCCACGGTTTCGAATTTTAGAGAACACCAGGTATGTCCAAGGTAGACTATTTGAAGGTGTATCCAACAAAAAAAAGTTTATTGAAATCAGTCGAACGGTAGGCATGTCACAGGCTTGTTCCACTTTTAAGCGAGACACCCTGTATGTCCCATTAATATCGGGACAACCTGTTTAAAGATAAATGTGTAAACATATACAAAATTCAATATGGAGCTGGATTAACACAAGATTGTGTGTTAAATGTTTTTTGTGTACCTATATTTTACATAGGCACATTTCCTTTTCAATATTACAAAGGAGAACATTACACATGTGTACACTGAAAGAAATACTTCTGAAACAATTTTTGCAGATTGTATTAATACAACACTTTTAGTCAACTTTACCAAAAGTACAGACACAATTGTAGTATTGTTTACAACAAATTGTATTAAAGTAGTTTTCAATAGACCGCCAAGTTCAGCATGGAGTAAGCCAGTAGCCGCCAGATGTAGACACTTACATTTCGCACATTCTTGACCTTCCGTCGGATATGACAAAGATTGAGCAACTAGCTAGAGCTATACGTATTACATCACATTCATGTACTCAGAATCACATTTGTTGAATGTGACAGACACGAACAGCTAGAGATCCACCAAAACTAGAAATATTTTGCCCTGGCCCTAGCCATTAGCTCGCAGAGTAGTTGTTTCTTGAAATTTCTTTATTTGCAACAGAAACTATATCACTACTAATTTTAAAAGAATTCAATAGTAATTATTAACGTAAGTAACAAACATTTTTAATTTTTATAAAACCTTGTAGTGGGGGTTACAAAAATGCTGGTAAACTGTTGCAGTGTTAGTATCAATAAACTTCTGTTGCAGTAAAATAGTGGTTGAAGATTATTACTACAAAATTGTGAGCAAAATAGTATGTGAAATAGTAATACAAATTATGTCTGGGGCTAGAACCACCACAAATTGTAGTACATAATTGTATAACCCTGTTTACTATTCTTTTTTTCAGTATAGTAGTCAAAATCATATAAACGTTCTTTCGTCTATCTAGGTACCGATCACACTACTCTGAGTTATTATTACTTTGAGGTACAAACTAAGATTATAAGACTTTGGGAACATAATCCAGAAAATATCTATGCCAACAATAGAAACCAATATTCTTCCGATAAGAAGGCTTATCTTAATTACATTCTCCAGGAGGAACGGACGATAAACTGTTGCAAGGACCATTTTCCAAGACGTTGTTGTGCAATTCGGTCTACTTAGTTACATATTGAATGCTTCGGGGCTACCAGATTCACGCCAATTAAGTCCTGCTAGGGATTTGTTTGAAGAAGTTAATTTTAACTACCGGATTTAAGCTTTAAATCAAACTACTGCGTATCTTATCTGGAATTTTATGCATTTTAATATCCTGAGCGCCATTTCATTCATGAAACTGTTGGGAAAAGTTTTGGGACAGCGTTAAAGTTTTTAAGTGCGGGTAGAGTCTAGTTTTAAATGTCATTTGGAAAAAATATGAGCTAATCTAATGCACTAGTGCGAATGAATTCTACGTTTTAATTTAGTAATAGCCTTTCGAGTGAATATGAGAGCTTTACTGTGTCATACGGGACCTAAAAACGTTTTAGTGAAAGCAGTTTTATAATCTGCAGACATGTAACGATTTTTTTTATTTATTTTTTAATAAACACATAGCTTACTTGATAAAATCAAATAGAGTAACACGTACATTTCTTATTTTCAATTTTTAAGGTGGGTACAAACGTAAACAAAACCAGACAATTATTTGTCAGTTAACAGAAATATAATGCAAAGGTATTAAGTTTTTAATTAACTAAAATTTATTATTTTATAATTAATATTATTTATTATTAATAATAATATGATCTTTATTGCATTCCAACAACAGGACATAAATGATTATACCTGAACCGCGGTATCCAATAGTGTTGATCAGTACAGCTACTCCAATACAAAAGTACAATACAGGGTGTCCATGGAGAAGTTCTTCCCATATCGTAGTGTACAATTTTATTTAGAATATTTTAACTATTGATAATTTTTCGTAAAAATACTTCTTTTTCAAAATAATGTCCCCTCCAGTCTCTACATTTGTTTTTAGTAGGTTTAAATCTTTATGAATAGTATACACACAATTTTGATAAAAAACATTAACATTTACGCAGTTGGAATGCAGCACTAATCTGTTTATTTGTTAAGATTTACTTTGACGTTTCTCTTATTTTTTTACATTTTGCTACATTTCCTCCAAAATGACTACATTTCTCAGATAATGTCTGGACGTTAATTTTTTGAGAATTGTCATTCAAAATTAAAAAGAAACTAGATGACCTTCGTTGGGTATGATGGTAACTAAATTAAATGTATACGTATCTAGTGCGATTATATGTTTACCTTGTGGGTGTTCGTACTGCAATGACAGAAAAACATGATATTGATTGGCCCATATGCATATGCATATTGCCAGCGATCCCATGTTGATCCAGCAGTCATGTTTCATAGATTTATTTGCTCTAACATGTTTACATTTTCATAATTTTCATCTTTGCAAAAACCTACATATACTGAATATATATTGCCCAATTTGTGGAATTTGTGTAGTTGCTAGTAGTTTTCTGTAATTAATTATTATTAAAGAAGATTTCTGTTGTCTAATTAGCAACCCTGGTTGTTACTCATCCTAGATATTTTATAGATAAGTTTATGTTTAAATTCTACTGGGTACATAGTAAATTTTATTTTACACCGATATACAGGGTGTCTCGCATGTTGTTACAATAATTTTAGGAGGTGATAGAATACGTGATTTTGAGTCCATTCAAACAAATATACCATTACTGCCCTGTTGAGAATAGAAGGCGTATCTACATTTTTTAAATTACTTTCGATTTATGACAGCCACAAATTGGTAATTAGTATATGTATGTACATATTAAAACTGAAAGTCGAATTATCTTTTATGATATTTATATATGACTTTTATATTATTTTTCAAAACGGAGTTAGTGCAAAGGTCGTCTCAATAAAAAAATCTAATTACGACTTCAATCTTCTATATAATATATAAAAATGAATGTTTGTCTGTATGTCCTTTATAGAATCGTAAACTATGCATTTGATCATCTGACGATCTTTAGAAAGATGTTGTGCATGAGCCCACGAAGGTTTCTAAGTTGGTACGACCAATTTTTGACAGATGGCGACAGCACTTCAATAAATATCGAATTGAAACGAAACGCTGCAGTGTCACAATTTTTTCGAAATGAACAAAATCAATAAAATGACTCAAAATGAATTGAATATTTGTGTAATGTCTTCCTTCAAATTTATTTTAGTTGGTGGCGTAGCAACGCGCGCAGGGTACAGCTAGTGTATGATAAAATAAGGTGCTGCCCTAATAAAACCTAATGCAAAACAAATAGTAATATTACATAATACTTATTTGATGTCACAGCAAATTACCCATTCGAGGCAGTATCTCAGAATGAAGACTTTGTCACGATTTCTATGATTAACAGGGCAGTATATTCCAAGCGTTACAATATTTGTGACAATAATTTTTTTTAATTTAATCGAGCTTTTCTACAGTTTTTGAAGTGTAGAAGAAAAACACTCCTTTTTATAACAAATTTATCTATACTTTTTTATTAAGAGTGAATGGATTATTTAAATGAACTTCATAAACCTGGTTTTTCTACTTTGTAAAACCGAAGAGTCAAATTTAAACGTGGATTTTATTTAAACCTTTGTGTGTAGGTTTATTCAGATATTATTATAAAGTTACCTAAGTAACTATTTCAGTTCTTTGGAAAAGTTTCTTGATAAACGTTTTAAAAATTAGGGAAATTAATCTTACTTAACACGTTTAAATATTCAGATGAAGATATTTCACTTTACACTTTAACTGAGATTCTAACGTATAGTTTGACAGTTGATCAACATCTTCGGTTGCTATGGAAACTAGGGACAATTGTCTTCTCATGGCATATCAAGCTATTTAATAGAAACATTTTTTCCTCTTTACGCCTTAACTTTAAGTTAGCTTTTAAAAGTTGAACAATTGAAATAAATATTTATCTTTTTGAGTTCGGTATTTTAATAACTTAACAATAACAATATTTTCTAAAGGTTGCGTTCTTGTTAGCAAATGTCTTTATTTCTTGAACCATTTTTATTACATACTAAACGGCTGTTTTCTGTTTTGGCAAATGCACTCCCTGCATACTTAAACGTGTTACGATTAATTTCCCTAATTTTTAGAATGTGTATCAAGAAACTTTTCCTAGTAACTTAAAGAGCATTACTTAGGTTTTTAATAATATCTCTTCGCTTTTACAAAGTAGAAAACCCATGTTTATGAAGTTCTAGGTAAGTAACGAAGCCACTTTGGATTTTATCGGTTAAATAAAACATTTATTTCTAGTAAGGTTTGTCTCTCTTCTACACCTCAATAATTGTAAAAAAGGACAGTTAAATTAAATATTAATTATCACCTCCTAAAATTATTGTAACGACTTGCAAGGCACCCTGTATAAATAACAAGATTAATTTTAAGTGACTTAAATAATGTTCCAACTCATGAAACATTTGACATCTAACTGATCAATCATATACTTACTTGTCTTCTGACGGTAAAAATTTATTATTTCTTTTACATCAAACAAATCTTTCAGTATCAAAGTATCAGCCCTATTACAAATCATTCAGTACCAGGATTTGTTAGTTTTGTTCTGCTGGAAATTATAAACAATGGGTATATAAAAATAGAGAAAAATGCGATGAGAGTTAAATATGAACTGTTTTGTTTTTAAATAAGATTCTATAATAAAGAAAACGTGAATTGAAATCGATTCATTTATTCGATTAGTACATCATTGTAGTCAACTTATGATGCATGCCTATATCGTAACCCTTGTTCAATGTTAACTTCGGTAACATACACCGTAGCTTTTATTTGAGCCTAAAAATAAACGTCAAGCGGATTTAAAACGGGATACAGAGGGGGCCAGCTAATTGGACCACCTCGGTCTACCAATCGTGCGGTAAATACATTATCCAAATGTTGTCACACTAGTCGCGCAAAATTTGGTAGAGCACCATCCTGAAGAAACCACATATGCTGCCTAACGTTGAAATTAACTTCTTAGAAGAGTATCAGTAAATTTTTACGTAAAAATTGTAAATAAAGAGCACCAGTTAGCCGATTTTCCAGCCCACAAAATTAAAAACGACATTTAAGGGATTGCTCATATCGCAGAGAATAGCTAAGATATCGAAATTCTGAAAATTGCTTCCAATAGAGATTTTTATTTGTTTTTTTTTTCTCTACAGGATACCTCTATCCAAATATGACCCAAATATACATGTTTTAAAATGTGTTGGGAGCCACTTGTTTCGTTGCAAAAATAAGAGACTGAGCAATTCACTAACTCTAGTTTATTGAATATTATGAACAGCTGATACGTAATATAAAGTGATGTGTGAACAGTTTTATTAGACCGTTAGGTCAGAGTTCAGCCTTACCGGCTTGTCTACATCTTTCTATTAGAAGCCGGCGAAAATTAAGATATCGTCTAATTATTTGATAATGAGTGAATAATAGATCTTAGGAAAATAAAGGTCTGTGAATGGTTTCTGATAGAGTAATTATCTAGAATATTGGTCCTGAAGAGAAAAACAGAGCAATAACTTACTTTAAATAATTACCAAAATTATGATCTTGCATAGAAAAACAGGCCGGACCTGTTTCATGACCTCCTAGATCGCCTGATCTCAACTCTCTAGATTTCTTTGTTTGGGGATATTTGAAGACATTAGTGTATGGTACTCCTGTAAATAGCCTGGAAGAGCTGCAGCTACGGATTAATCAAAGGTGTCAAGAAATCCAAACCAAGGAGAGTGTTTTCGAAAGAGTTCGAATATCGTTGAGACGAAGATGTGGTGTCTGCTTGGAAATGGACGGAGGGCACTTTGAACATCTTCTGTAACTTTGTTTTTTGTTTGTTAAAAGCTTCCTTTGTCAGTTTATTCCTAAGTAATAAAATAAAATGTTTGAAAAACGAATAGTGGCCCATATCTCCGCAACCGTTACTTTGCGGATCCATGTTTATTAAGACTTTTCTGCTTATTTTGGTTCATACTATTACCTCCTGAAATATTGACCCTGTATTTAGAACCTGTTTAAATTTTGCTTCTGGTGAATATTTTAAATATAATCATGAAAATAATCAATAAGTAAAATAGGAATAAATAGAAGTATGTATTTTGGATTTTCATTTTTTCAATATGGATTAATGTTTTTATTAAGATAAATCGTATTATTATATAGTAAATATTGACTTGAGGTAACTTAATTGTTTAAACAACTGTTTAATTTGCATACATTTTTCTTCAAGTAAGTAAGGTAGAATTCATGAACCAATTCGTATAATTAAATAAAAATATATGGCAAATTATGCACTAAGCAACATAAGTTTAATATTTTTTTACAGTTTGCAGAATAGGGAAGGAGGCAGCAACTATTGTATATCATTATAAAGAAAAAAAAGTATGCCATTGAATAACATAAGAAACAGATTGTTCCATTAAAAAAAATGTACTTATGTTTCAGTCATATTTTAGAAAGACACACTATGTAGAGAAATTACAAATATGCCACTGCACTTTACGTAAAAAACTCTATTATAAGCAATTTTCATCATTCCGATATCTCAGCTATATTCTGAGATACAAAGAATCTCTTAAAAATAGTTTTTTTTTATTTCCCTCTGTGTCTCAAAAACGTAGATGTCTATGAAAGTTCTAATTACGGGTCTTAAGTTTCTTGAAAAAGTAGTCCAGTGGCACGAACCCCATCCTTCCATCTCTTGTACTTTCCAAGATGCCCTGCAATTACAATGAAATTCGGGCATATTGTACACAATTGCTTGTTCTGAAGTGTCCTCCAAGAAGAAACATGCAATAGCTACAGTAACCAGTGTCAAGGTATAGACCCTAGATTTTCTTAATGATTAATGATTTACTAGGCTTATCATTTAATTCATCATATTTCACTGCCACCTAACTTCCGCCACCAAATTGGCTGCCACGGAGTAATTTGAAGCCTTCATCAAAGCCTTTGTTTTCCAAGGGAGCGTAAATTTACGCTGTATTTTTTAGGGGGGATTTTGAAGTTTTCAACTTTCGACGGGGATTTGCATAATGTGAATTTAATGAAGAATTGCGGGCCTACTTTTCGATCAACGTTTCTTTATTGCGGAAAAAGCTATTAAACAAAAACTAATGCGTATAGCAGCCACAAAATTGGTTTGTATAGTAAGGTAGCAATGAAGGAATACTTTTATTCGTCATAGGAATAAATACAAGCTTCTAGCTAGCAAGCTCCATACCAGTGGCGGCTCGTGACTTCTTAAACTAGTGAGGCAAGCAGCTGATGAATTTCAGCTATTATATATTAATATATAGGGTGATTCGGTCATAATGTCTTTAATTTTAAGTGAAGATAATCCTATCTTCCCCTATGAGTATAATAGGAATACGCGATTAAAAAAAAAAATTAAATGCATATTTACGCCTGTTCAACGTTGCCAAATTTAAATATTTTTCTATAGTACCAACCCGTAGTGCATAGTTATTACAATTAATGTTATGAATTATTTTTTAAAAGTATGCAATTAAAATATTAGGTTTCAACATAAAAATGATTTAATATTGGAATTACAACTCCAACGGATTAAAATAAACCATTCACATTACATAGATAGGGAAATAAAATCCAATACTCACTAGGTTAAACTATTAAGAGAGGCTAAAACGTTTTTTTGTATTTAAAAGGCAACGCTAGATGCAAGTCAACGTCAATTCGACAGTTCTGCTAAGCGCATTGCAATCGTCTGGCTTCCCTTACATCTTCTTTCTTTGCCTGCTTGGTACTTCATCGGCTGATACTATTTGGACGTAAGCGGTTCCTTTAGCAGGCTTTAATTTAAAATGCACTTTCTTGTTTCCAAATTTACAAAGATATTATCAATTATTTTCAGAAACAAAGTGTGTATAAATTAGTAATTTCAGGCTGCCCATTTATTTTGTTTCCTTTACGTTTTAAACCTAAGTTTACTAATGTCAAAAAATATGATTTAGGGCATCCAAGAAACTAGATTTTTTTCTAAGAAAACTGGTTCAAGTCGCATGAAATTCGGATCATTATTACTAGAGTTATTTCGAGATACCTAAAGAGGCTTCTTAAATACAGACAGTAATAACAAACCCTCGTGCTGTCAACAAAGACATATCTACTCAGTGATCAGAGCTGCTAATAACAGAAACAAACAATAGGAAATTAACAGAATTTTATAATAAATGCCACCCGCAGCAATCAGCACCGAGTTCAGATATATATTTTTAGGTATTAATAATATTGTGTGAAACTAACTACTCTGTAGACTAAAGCCCTAACTAGCGTTGAATTACACCCACAATATCTACCCATATAATAATAATAATAATAATAATAATAATAATAATAATAATAATAATAATAATAATAATAATAATAATAATAATAATAATAATAATAATAATAATAATAATATCTCTACCCCTCATTCTAATCACGAGGATTAGCCCAGAAGTCGAAGACTTGTGCGGGAGAGGGGGCGGCATATTATTATTAAGCAGGCCGCATTTGCGGCCAGGAACGACTTACGTTGGTAGGCCCTAACCACCATTCAGTGCAGGAATGAGGGAAACCTGGAAAACCTCATTATAATTAGGGGGGTAGTCAAATGTCAACCGGTATCAATTTCTCACATTGACCCAAGCCAACATTCTTCCACCCTACCATACCCGCAGATAGGGTGCCAATCTCTCCACGAATATAGCTTATATACGGTCTACCGGCTCCGGGGGTTGAACCCACAGCAATCCAGTCACCTCGATTCAAGTACTGACGCCTTAAACCGCGCGACCACTGACCGATCTAATCTCACTCTCTAATATATTCTTTATTATTATCTTTTGTAACATTTTTTACTGTATTGGAAAGGTATTTTAAGCTAATATAAATCAAATCTCCTAAAATTTCTATCAATGAAGTCATATGTATGCTCTCTGATACCAAACATCTAGGTATCCTAATGAACAATTCCACAGACAAAGCTCTATTCTATAATTATGTAAAGAAATTAATCTAGCTAAATGTACTAACCTGGTTTAATGTAAACACTCTATAAATATCTAACTTCACTTTTGAACAGTGGGAACTCGAAAATTCACCCACAATAGATGAGATCTGACGTATTTCTCTTTTTTCTCATATTAATAATAATAATAATAATAATAATAATAATAATAATAATAATAATAATAATAATAATAATAATAATAATAATAATAATAATAATAATAATAATAATAATAATAATAATAATAATAATATCTCTACCCCTCATTCTAATCACAGGGATTAGCCCAGAAGTCGGAGACTTGTGCGGGAGAGGGGGCGGCATATTATTATTAAGCAGGCCGCATTTGCGCCCAGGAACGACTGACGTTGGTAGGCCCTAACCACTATCAGCACACTTGCAGCAGTTCAAATTCCCGTTTAATATTGTCACGAATTTCCCAATCCGTCTTTTTCTTACTTCCAGAAAAACAATCCGTTAATTAATCACTTCTTTATTAACTGCTCAGTACACTACTGACTACTAATTACAGGTCAACTAAACACTTATTTAATTAATCGCTATCTAAATCACTTTGATATCTCCAACTAAACACTTCAATTCAGACTGTAATACAAGACTTATACAAGACTAATACAAGACTAACTAACTCGGCCGTCTATTCTTCTTTTATAGACCAAACGAATGTTCCAGGTATTTTTTAGCATGTCTTGACCCATTTTCTCGAACGACTGGAACGCTTCTCGTCGTTTCCCAATTTTCAAGTAACGCCTCGATTCTCGGCATGTTGTTTGTTTACCAGAATCGCGTAGGGGCGATCGGGGCAATCTTAGCATTTCGCGGTACCACAGTCGTCGGTTTGGGAGTGAGTGGGGCAAATTCCGTGACAATATGTTACCGGTGGAATAAGTCGAACATCGTTCGGGTCCTATACAAGCGTGCCCGCCGTCGACTGCACCTGGAACAGATGCACATCCATCACATACAGTTACATGATCTCGCGTGGTAGACGTCGTATTTCGTATTTGTGTCGCCAGTATAGTTTATAATTTTTAATAAAATTTAGTACTTGTCCAAATAAAAATGCAATTCATGTTTGATAAAGTGAGATAGTTAAAGACCGCGGTTGTCCTCTACTGAGCAGAGCTGTAGAAAAATTTATAAAAGACATTTTATTAGACATTTGCATCTGTGTTTTCGTGTGCGTCTGTGTTATTCGGTACTTACTGATCATGAGTAATTTGATCCTGATTCTTGTTCTTAATTAAATGCGATTTGAATTATTTGAGAATATTAACGTACGAGCTCAACTTGATTCTGCTTTCAAGAAGATAACGAAAAGGTGACACAAAATAGATATGTTTCTAATGTTTTATCCAAAATTATTTACTGTATAAAATTTTGCGAAGCATTACGAGGGCATGATGAATGAATTTTAGGTCAGAACTTGACAAAACGCTTAATGAATACCTTAAAAATGCATGTGGCTCTGTCAACGCTGCTAACCTTCTATTAACTTCAATAACGTTTGTTACAGGGTGATTTGTTTATCTTTTGAAAGGCCAAGTAAACATTTTTCTTTCGATTTTATGACTGTAGATATTTCAAAACTACTGATAATTGCTGCCCATATCCATTTAAATGTTTAGAAAGTTTTATTACCTACCGAAACAGCTACTATAATAATAAGAAGAAGCAGGAATGTGTTAGTCTTTTGCAGGAATAAGCTTTATGACTTGGTTCTGTAGCTGTTTTATGAAGACCGTAAACTAAGTTCGACAAAGTAACTTTTCCTTTCTGTGGGGCAATAAGTTTTAAGCGAGAGATTTGGGGACAGAGAAAGTTGCATTAATTAATATAACTTTTGGCAGATGACCTCTGAATGTGCTCGTGGCTAAAGTGGTTTCCTGAAATTCAGTTACAGTGAATGCATAATATATTAATTTACGGACAGGAACTGAAAATATTTATTTAAATTGTAAAAATATGGGAATGGATACCGTCAGTGAGTATTTGAAACAGCAATTTTTTTTGTAAAGTATAACGTTTCCTCCATTGATTGCTTGTGACTTTTTAAACTTATGAGGTAAGCAGTCTGGGACTATTCCAAATACAAACACTACCGGAGTAACATTTTTTGGAACCTTTTTTAAGAAAATACAATTAATTTTATGCGCATCATTCAATGTCGTTGTAATATTTTATTTACTTGTACTTTGTTAATTAATTAATGTTAATTTGTAGTTTGAAAATACAATGAGTAATTGTATTATGAAATATTAATAAATCGCGATAACTTTTTAAATCGTAAATCCATTTTTGCCAATTGAAAAAGTGTGCTTATTTATTGAATAATTAATAATATCGCTAGCATATTCTCCACGCTTTCCTGTTCTTCGGCAATAGCGCCATTGCCGATGGTTCTCGAGGCCCTGGGCATTGCCTTTTCATATTATAGTACACACATCTGAAACTTAATTAAAACGAATCAGAAATGACAATAAAATTTTAATTAAAGTGCACTGAAATTTTAATATAATATATTAATAACGGAAAAGGAACCTCCAAAACGACCGTACTATATGGGAAACTATATTAGACGGTCTATGTTGCACTTTCATATAGACGAGGCAATTGGCTACCTTGTTCTCCATCTCTTTCCTACTTATATGTTATTGGTATGAGGCATTCTTCAGATGCATCCTTTCTTAACTTATTGTGCTTATAAACGTATTGAAGATTGGAGAGAGGGGGAGGCCGTAATTGTTCCCAGGAACGACTTACGTTGGTAGGCCCTATCATTCAATGCAGGAATGCAGAAAACCTGGAAAACCTCATTAATTAGGGGAGTGGTCAAATGTCAACCGGTATCAATCTCTCACCTTGACCCAAGAGAGGGTGCCAATCCGCTCCACAAATACAGCTGATATGCGGTCTACCAGCCGCGGGATTCGATGTCACAGCAATCTGGCCACATCTATTCATGTACTGACACCTTAAACCATTCGATCACTGACCGATATAAATAAACAAAAATTAGTGAAAAAGTAAAAAAAACAAAATAATTATTACCTAAGGAAATCGGAAATATGTCCTATAAATTCCTACGCATAAAGTTTTTATATATCCAGCAACGGTGTTATTCATGAGTAATCATATAGAAAGATGTTTAATTATTTGTATTGTTCAATTATATAATCATTAATATTTATTTGCAGTATTTGAATTATTAATTATAATTATTAATCATCTCTTTCGTTCATCGACATCATTAGTCGTATAAGCTTCGTTATCACACAAAATGCGATCGTCAAATTAAGTCATTTTTATTATTTTAAGAACAGAATAATACAGAGTTTAGCAAATAACAAGAATGTTCAAAGGTACCGAAGTAAAATCAATATATAACGTCAGTAAGCGATCTATCCAGCAAATTTTTAGGTACTAAAATCTTTCCAAATACGTACTTTTTTAATTCAACTATAGATGTAAACATTGTTATAACATAAACTTACATAGTTCTGCATACAAGATTGTTCACTTTTGTTTATAAGTATGAGAAAATAATTGTTAAAATGTGGGGTTAGAATAGCGAAATAATGCGTGTGATACAAATGCATTATAAAAGTTATTATATTATTTGAGGAGAGTTTAAATAGTAAAAGTGGTTAAACAAAACATCAGTAATTTTGTTTTTGAAATTACTTTTGCTCTACGTGTTTTATTTTTCGAGATTCCAGTACCTAAAAAACACCACAAATTCGCTCATTTTACGGCGAGAAATACGGCGACCTTAATTTAACTAAGATACCGAGACGGGACTGAAAGTTAATTTGGATGATAAAAGCTCTAGCTGTATCCAGAGCCGCTTCCGTTGCCTGAGGAAGTTTTGTCTAACCAATTACAGAAACACTGATTTGGAGCAGTACAAATAGCCATGGATGGATGGAAGTATAATTTAGCTACTTATATTTATGTAAGTGTTCAATCAATTTTCAAAAAGTTCAGTTTTAGTTCAAAATACTATTTATAGAACAAGCAGGGGGAGTTTCGTATTCCCAGACATCGTACATCCATGTTTCAATGATCTTTTATTTATAATGCTATTAAACTTACATTGCATTACCAGAAGAGTTGAAAGTACTTAAATTGAACAAATTTGAAAGTAGATTTAAAGATTTCATTTTAGCTAACCATAAAGGTTGATATTTTTTTTTGTTTAATATATAATTCATACAGGTAATAGCTACTTTTTTTGTATATTTAATTAGTTTTTATTTTGTTTTTATTATTTCTTTTCCCTACTTAAGTTTGAACAACAGTTCTGCTAGACTTCGCTTTATCTGTTGCTTCATTATTATTTTGTATTGATTGTATAAATTTTTGATGTTTGTTACTTTTTATCCACAATCAACTTACTTTTATCCACACATATGAACCGTCTAAAATGATACTTTATCCACTAGTGAAATAAAGTCACTTTATTTTATTTTAAAATATAATAGACCTATAATAAATCAATTTAATTTATTTACTTATTATCATTAACATTTACACTTATAGTAATACAGATTTCGTTTTTTGTTTTATCATATTTAACTTACTTTCCGTTAATAACAACCCTTGTAGCATTGTTGGCATCATTTTCGGAACGCATAACATCTGTCGAAATTTGTGAAGAATTTGCACAAGTTTCGGATGCCTTTTCTTGTAAAGAACAGATATTTTCCTTGAATTTTCCTTGTAATATCAAGGTTGTGTTTCATTGAGTACTAAGAATATCAAGTGCGAATATTTATTTATTAAATTCTATTAATTCTGACTCCACAAATATGATTGTGATATGTTTATGGATAAAACGTTGGATTCCTTCGTGTTTTAATTGTCTTGTATCCACTTAAAAATATTAAATGCTCGAACTAAGTTCTCACGTGTAAACATTCTTGCGTGGATAAAATACTACTAAAGACAAATAGTAAATAACTATTATTACATTATTATTTGTCTCCTTTACGTAATTTTGATAAACAACCAAACGCTTTATGGCACTTTCTACTATCCTTTGGGCTTTGGTAAACATCTACTATGGCTATTTAAACACGAAAAGATGTGATAAAATGCGTTTATGCTTGAATCATTGGGTGTAATATTGTGGATTCCATTATTCCCACGTATAGAGTATTATATGCTTCAAGATATAGAGAGAATAATTATTTCCTTAATTACAGCCACTAAATCACTACAAACTAAGCTATATTTACATGACATATCATTTACAATGCTGTGGTGATTATATTTAGCGTGTAAAAATACATGCTCCCATTTCTTTTCATCTACGCAGTGCTTTATAAAGTACAGGTGTCCCAAAACTAAAGATTATATTCTTGTATATTAAAATATACTGAGAAGTTTCTACAAACGTGAGTTTATAAATGTAAATTACCAAGATATAGAGACTTAAAGAAGTTAAACATTTTAGATTTACCAAAAAGACGGCTTTATTTTTGGAAAACGCAGAGACAAGTGGCCTATTTGCAGCCTTGCCAAAAAATATGGAATATACATGGAAGACACATTATGAAACTTCTTAAACCAGTTTGCGGGAGTGTTTGTAGAAGACATCCGATAACCTGAATCAAATTGGCTACTAATTGGACTTTACAAATTGAACTGGATTGATTTGGTTTGAAATAAGATGAAAATTACTTTAGGTACAAGAGAAATCGAAATTTGACTATAAAATCAAAAAATAAAGTCATATCTCTATGACATCTAGTTTATATTTTGTGATGGCAACCGAAAGCACGTTACTTGGTAACAGCAAAGTAATTACTTCAATTGAATTGAATTGAATTGAATTGAATTGAATTGAATTGTTTATTCAGTGTTAAGTATACAGAGTATTTACACGGGTCAGCAGTACAAATGTTTTATACATATATACATATATATAATACAGAACATGGTATAAAAAGGTAAATGTAAAAATGTAAATAAATGATCTAAATACCTAAGTAACACAAATGTAAAATAACATCACAGTTAATAAGACAAACTAATTGTGTAAATTCAATTTACATGTCGGAAAAATCATTTTGTAGATACTCCTCAAGAGTATAGAAGGATTTACTTATCAAATATTTTTTTAATTTAGATTTGAATAAGTTAATGTCTAAATCCCTTACACTTTCTGGCAGCACATTGAAAAATTTTATTCCCATAAAATTTGGACTATTTTGGCACTTCTTTAATCTTACAAATTCTGGATAAAGCTTTTTGTTATTCCTAGTTGGATAGCTATGAGTATCTTGGTGAGATTTGTATTTAAGCTGGTGTGTTTTAACAAAAACTACACAGTTAAATATATATATACACGGAAATGTCATGATTCTGTGGACCATAAAAGCATTCCTACAGTCATCCCGAAAACCTAACCGGGATATAATTCTAATTGACCTACGTTGTAGTCGAAAAATACACGTCACTTGATGTTGCATGCCCCCATATTATTATAGCATAAGATATAAGCGAATGCACCAAAGCAAAATATGCTGACTTTAACACAGTTGTGGACACTACGTTTGATAATGTATTTAATAAAAAAATACTACTACATAATTTGGATGCCAAATTGTTAGTATGTACCTCCCACTTTAAAGTGGAGTCTAGATGCACTCCTAGAAATTTTACAGACTTGCCCGAATCAAAATCATTCAGGTGCTTCAAAGAAAATATCATGTTTTCCGTTTTTGCAGAGTTTAGACATAGTTTATTTGCATCGAACCAATCTTTGGATAATCTTTGTAATTCATTACATCTGGCCCGAACCTCAAATAGGTTATTATTAAAAAGTAAAATTAAAATTATTACTAAAAGTACAGCTGGTATAGAATAGTTAGAGGCTATTTTTTTCTACTATAGAAGATCTATTACCACAGATAGTATTTATGATGTTATTATGGTGTTCATTGTCGATGTATGATTTTATAGAATTTAGATTGTTATGATGACCAGCAATTGTTGTTCATTACACCAATTTTGGCCAATTTGCTAACAGTAGCTGTTCGAATGGTTTGTTATCTTTTTGTCTTTTACATTCAGGACGATATCCTCAACAGACGATTTGGTCCATCCATTAATAGTATTTTTACCAACTATCGGTTTCTGTTTTCCAGTCTCAATTAGAATTTAAGAACATCCATAATGAGCTAATATGTTTGCCTTTTTACTGTATTAGAAAGGTATTTTAAGCTAATATAAATGAAATCTAATACAATTCCTATCAATGAAGTCGTATGTATGTTCTCTGATACCAAACATCTAGGTATGCTAATGAACAATTCCACAGACAAAGCTCTATTCAATACTTATCTAAAGAAATTAATTTATCTAAATTTACTAACCCGGTTTAATGAAAAGACTCTATAAATATCTAACTTTCACTTTAGTCCACAGTAGTTAGTTTCACACAATATTATTAATACCTAAAAATATTTAAAAAAAAATTTTGCCTTGTTTTGATATCGGTTTATGAAAAATTGTACAGGGCAGCTTTGACTTTGACCATTGGAAATTAACCATTTTCTATTTGTACAGCTTTTTGAACTACTGACGAGATTTATTGAATACTGCATTATACAGGGTGAGTCAGCCATAATGTCATTAATTTTGAGAGAAGATAGGGAATAATGAGTATAATACGAATACGTGATTAAAAAAAATTTAAATGCATATTTACGCCGAAAAAAAATATTTTCAAATCATTATTTAAACCCCCTTTTCAGACTGTCACTAACCGATCACAGCCTTGGTCGGTTGCAGCTCACAGTTCAACTCGATATCGACCTGATGCAATGTTGTCAAGTTGTAATATTTTTCTATATAGTTCCTATTCACCTAGGTTTTAGACATCACAAATAAACGGTTGTACTGACTATTTTAGAATATCATTTTTTCTTGCTCAGTTCAACTTCAGCCAATAATAATTTAAAATGTTAATACCCAATAAAATCAAATAATAATAATCAAATAATTCTATTAAAAATTGCAAGTAACGCGGTCCACTCAGGTTTTCCGGTAGAAACTACAGCAAATGTAGCTGTTATGACTGCAACAAAACTCCAACGTGTCTAATAATAAACCGAGTAATAAACCATTTACGTACATTACATAAAAAACCTATACCCAATTGGTAAATTATTAAGTGAAGCTGAAAAGTGTTTCGTGTTTAAATACTAAGTAATAAAAAAACCATCGTGTTGTCGACAGAAAACTGTCCAAGACCAAAATGGCACGCCGCTAATCTAAGTTATCGAGAGTTAATCTTGACCTTGACCTACCGTATTATTAGGTCAATAACCTAGTTACCTAGTTTTTGTACTGTTATTTAACGACAAGGAGTAAAACTATTTTTTTAAATCTAGATACATGAATGAATTTTCCTTAAATATTGATTTATTTGTTAATAAAAACAAATGTAGATATTAAATAAATGTTTTCGAATGTTAGGTTATTACAGTTTAATAATTTTGATATTACGTTTTCACTACGTTTTACAAATAAATATGAATTTTTAGTATTACTCGGAAGTACAATTAACCGCACATATAACCAGATGTACAATTTGTAGTTACGTATATCTAGCCTAGAAATGTATTGTTTTTTAAGTAGTATGATACTAACCTGTTTACAGCCCACATTTCAAGTAAAACTGCATTTATCCGTCCTTAGCACTTTATTAATAAAATTCAGTCACATTTCGTAAACATTACTTTATACGTGAGGTTAGACCGAAATAAACAAACTACTGCTTACTGCTTGTATTCTCTCCATCCACCCTCCAAATGTGGTGCGTGATCTACAAATTTGGAGGGATTGAAATGCGGGAAATGCAGAGTGCTAAATGGAGGTAAATTTGAATAACACGCTGATGTGTTAGACGATATTATGTATGTAAATGTGGCATCCATGGTTAATACGGCAAGTCTGTGGCATTAGATTTTCGTCGGGTGCGCCATCAGAAAGTTCGTAGCGTACCAGGAGCGTCGTGTTACTGATTTTAATAGGGTGATTTGTTTATTTTTTTAAAAATCGAGTAAAAAATTTTTTTTCGATATTCTGCCTTTATTAGGCCTCCCGAATACGTGGTTAAAATTAATGACATTATGACTGACTCACCCTGCATTCAATGCGATTTGTTGGAGAACCATCGTTATTTTGCACGATTTGAAAAAATCCAAGAGACAGGCAATTGCCTTGCCTCCTCTCCACATTAATTATAGAGGAGCATTATGACAGAATTGACGACATCAGGGACATTTTCATCCCAAAACAATATTATTCGATTTACTTCTGACATCCTATACATTTACAATTTTCTTTCACATTCCGGAAGTCATTCAGGACTATGCATATATACTAGTCAAAGCAGTTATAAAATGTTTGCTACTTCAAAGTAGACTCTGGAATCTTTTAAAATGTAAATGAACTTTTGACGTATTTTGAATCTGTGCTTCGATTTGATAAGACTCAGCCAACTGATCTAATTAGCGATTTATCACGATACATTGTTCTCTTACTTGAGTTAGCTTGAGGTGACAAAGATTAATTATTATTCGGGACAACTTTAAAGTGAAAGTGCCTACGACTTCAATGGAAACCTGCGTGAGGTCATGTATCCAATTCATTAATTATCTGTACTCGAATAGTTAGCAGAAGAATACATGCTTTGTCTGGTATTTTGACTTGTAAATTTCTTTACTTGTTTTCCTTGACAAAATATTCAGTATAAGTACACACTGATAAATATGGGTAAAAATGTCTATGTTTTGTTATGCTCTTTTTACGTAATATTTATTAGAAAATTTCGGAACATGAGTGCCGTAACTTTAAAGGATTATATATCCGATTAAAGACAATAAAAAACTCTTATGAAAAAATGTCTAAAACGAATAATTTGTCTACAAATACATTTCAAAAATAAAAATACAACTACAATAATATGCAAAACTATGTTACGAGGTACAATTAAGGTTAAGTAAAACCGTCTGTAACGTAATTTATTTAGAAATTGGATTTTGGATCAATATTAAGGGCGCCGTATTCCTGAAAAAGTGTTTTCTACAAATATAAATAATTTTAGACATTTAAGAACTGAATAATATAGAGTTTAGCAAATAACAAGGATGTTATTTCATGCCACCTGCAAATATTCAAAGGTACCGAAGTAAAATCAATATTTAACATCAGAAAGCGATCTATCCAATGAATTTTTAGGTACTGAAATCTTTCAAAATACGTATGTCATTAAATTCAACTATAGATGTAAACATTGTTATAACATAAACTTACATAGTTCTGCATATAAGATTGTTCACTTTTGTTTATAAGTATGTGAAAATAATTGTTAAAATGTGGGGTTAGAATAGCGAAATTATGTGTGTCATATAAATGCATTTTAAAAGTTATTACATTATTTGAGGAAAGTTTAAATAGTAAAAGTGGATAAACAAAACATCAATAATTCTATTTTTGATATTACTTTTGCTCTACGAGTTTTATTTTCGAGATTTCAGTACCTAAAAACACCACAAATTTGATCATTTTACGGCGAGAGATACGGGCACCTTAATGAAGCAAACAATTGAAGTTTCCGTTAAACTCTTTAAATTTTTAACGTACTGTAACGTGCGACAACGTTGCAGTGTCAGGCTGCTAGTGATAACCTAGAAATAACATTAATCATAATTTTGTAGTTCCATGATAGAATTTTCTTTTTTGAACAGTTTACAAAAAAAAAATGAAAGCTGTCTTTCTCTGTCTGTCCCGTTATACTTTGAAATCCAAAAAGGAAATTCTATTATATGTATACTTAATAATTTTTCAAATGAATGGATTGCTTGTCTTCCTAAATTTAATTGTTGACATATGTTTATTTAGACTAATAAAAGACAAATAATTTTAGCATCCTGATGATGACACCATACATGTCGCAACGTTGATGATGTAAAATAAAAAGTCTTTTAATAAATTTATGACTTCATCTATCAATACACTCTCTATACGCCTACAAAAATAATATAATACATTTTTAAATTGTCTCCTGTTACACTATTCAGGATAAACAGAATGTAAATATTTGAACTGATTGATGCACTCATTGGTATATACATTTTTTAACGTGCAGATTATTAAACTTTTTACACATTGATATTCAGCTATATATGTGAAATAATATTAGTTATTTTAAAAGTTTTATATATGTATAGTTTTCAATGTCAGTAATAAAGTTAAGTATATCTATATAAAATATACGAAAACTTAACTTATATACTCAGTAAAATTACATATTTATATATATTGCAATTTCAACTTAAAAATTAGAATGTTTAAATCAATACAAATTATAGTGACGAAAATTTACGATGGAATTTAGCATAGTAATTATTCTAAAATCACATACACACAATATTACAGTGTACTTTTTCATTTACAAAATTATTATGTAATTTTACAAAACTTTGCGCTAGTCACAAATTCCTATTTTAAAGTTATGTGAAATTACAGACACATTTTTATCAGTGTAGTTGTCAGGGTAGTTTACATAATATACAATTTAAGAAACGTATATTTTCTCATCTGAAAGGCAAGCAAATTTAAATATTCAGTAACTCAACGAAAGAAACAAAGCGGTGACATTGATCAATTCTGTAGTAAATCAAATATTTTAGACAGTGGTCAGCCGTTCTTTGTTTTTACATTTCTTTTTTCTCTCGAGCTAAAAACAAACAAAATACAAATGTTTGATAAGTTACACATCGCGTGGGTGTAAAATCCGTTTGCTATATATAAAGCCACTTGCAGATTACATTCACATATAGGTATATCCACAACAATTTTATTAATATTCTACATAATGAAAAACATTGTTTTTGACATAATGCTAACATCACGACTTACATGAATAAAAAAAAAACTATAAAATAATACCTGTTATTAGACTGCGGGCAGTAGGGTAACTTAAATCTATTAAGGCACCAGTTCACAGGCAACTCAAGTTTAAATTTTGATTCATTTAGATGAAAAGCATACAGTTTTCCTTTTTTCCCCACAATTAAAATCATTTTCTACAAAAAATGTAAAAACACAACACAAGTTTACATTGCTGTTTCTTAGATGTGGATTGTCATCTTATAAAACTATTATATTAAAAGATATTTGGAGGCAATTTTACTGCTAAGAGCAAACAGCTGTATTATACACTGCATATAGTTATTATGTAATAATACTATTTATTTATAAATAACAATAGTAATATAACAATTACAACAGAGAAACGTTTATTTTGATACAAAATTTATTGACAAACAACAACATTGACAAATACATTGACAAACCATACCATAAAACAAATTTGAAACAGCAAAATGCTGGGATTTTGTTTTGTTCGCGTCATAGTTAACGGTAGACGTCTAGTTTTACCTCTTGCTTTAGGTTTCATAGTCATTGTGTAAGAATTTAAGCCAGTGAGAACATTTTTTAAAAAAAGTGATGCTTTTAAAGAATGTTATCAAAACAAAAAAAAACTGTGACTGATATCTCAAAATTAAAATAAAATCTACTTTTATCCAACGTTTCATTAAAATGTTTTGGAAATATGAAAAAACCATGATTGTCAATGCCTTTATATTGTATATAATATAACTGTCATTTATAATAAAACGATACAAGAACTTTAACTTAACAGAAATACCTAATGATTAATACAGGAAAAGTACTACAATTCGATAAATGGTGATTTTCCGGGATGTTGTGCCGTGACCTCGGTAACTGGTAGCTGCCAGG
Source organism: Monochamus saltuarius (assembly GCA_025584915.1). Classification (NCBI taxonomy): domain Eukaryota; kingdom Metazoa; phylum Arthropoda; class Insecta; order Coleoptera; family Cerambycidae; genus Monochamus; species Monochamus saltuarius. The sequence continues at coordinate 52,082,846 of CM046723.1, forward strand.
AACAGAGTTAAAATGCACATTCCTAGCATTAGCCGGGATTCTTTTACCTGCCCGGGTTCTCGGGCTAGGCTCTGTGGGGACAGACCCGCTATCGGTGTCTCTGGGCCCGTCCATATATTGATTTCGGTTCCTATTGTTGGTATTACGATTGATACGGTCGGAACCGTTCCTCGGATAATGGTGGTCCTCCGAGGCGTTCCGTAGCCGCCACTGTAACTGGTCGCATCCCATGCTTTCAAACGTTTCGCCGCTCTTCACTGTCGGCATCTTCAGTGGTGACTCTGCAAAAGCTTCGCCGCGACTGAGGAAGCCGAGGTCACGGTACAACAACCCGAAAAATCACCATGTATCGAATTACAGCACTGGCCGTGAAAGCCTAAAAACCACTATAGGAAAAGTACTAGTACTAATTTCAACTTTCTTGACAGAAATACCTTTTTGACTTCAAACCTTATTGATATTTGTTTATCTTAAAGAGATATTATTATTTCTGTCAAAAACTAATTTCATTTCCTGCAGTAGGCTTTTTTTGAGATATATAGATTTTTCTTTATAAGTTTTTTATCTTCACTTGAAAACAGGGGAAAAACTGTGTGCATGGAAAATTGAAATGTCTGTAGGACTTATTTGAATTATTATATACAGAAGACAGGCGTAGAAGACGTAGCTATCCAAAGAGGCATTCTTAAAATAAACTTTTGCCACCTGTTACATTCACAGCCTCGAGTTTATAATCCCGGTATTTGTTTCGCAACGTAATAAATTACAATATTTGAAAGCGGAACCATAAACACTAATTTGGAAATTAATTAATTAATGACTTATATTTGCGAATGGCACCGTATTTTAAAGGCATAATAATAATCTAATTTGCAGAATTATGTAATTTGCTTTCACCATTCTGCAGGAAGTTAAACTAGATGGAAAATCCGGAATTCTTTTTTTTAGATAAATGTTGAACCGTTTCAGAAAACAATAGAGTTTGGAACTACGTATTACTGTTGTTTTCAATCCAAATCCGAAAAAATATAAATTTTATTGAACCCATATAAATAATATGGGATTATCATTTTGTACAGATCTTTTAGGGGCACTCTGTATATTTGTAAGGCAATTTGCTAGTTAGATTAAGTTACTACAGGCTTGAAATGCATTTTCAGTTTGAAATCCGTTATCTGTTTCCAAAATTGTCGAATATCTGGATCGCTTCCATGGCGTAGGGAATATTACAGAATTTAAAGACGAATTCAAAATAAAATTCATATGTCTAGCTAAGAGTTATGCATAATTTTTTAGGAGAAACATAGAAATTACATATGGATCAGATGTCATTATCAATTTAATTTTTTTTGTTTTTAAAATGAAATCAAAGGTCAATCTGAATAATATGAACTAGGTTGTTATTTAAGTATATTTTTAATTTTTTAATAAAACATTTCAAGTTCGTTGTAAATGACATTTTTTTAAAGGTGATTGGCTAAAGTATGTAAATTTATGAAGATTGCCTAGTTTAGTGACTTAGCAAAAGGACGGATTGTTGGGTTACGCTAAGCAGGTTTGTCGGTGAAATAAATGTCTAGAAAGACTAACATATCCTTACATACCATAGTGCGGTGTTACCAGACGTGATATTAGGAAAGTTGTGGATACAGAGCGAGAGCATGGGCTGTCGTAGAAAAACCACACAGCTAGTCGCGTCAAATTAGCATTTCACTTACAACTTTTGCGGAGAAGTCCGATTGAGATGTGGTTTTCTGCAAAATATTCAGGGAATTATTTATAACAAAAGGTATATCTAACCTCTGTACGCTCGCAAATTTTTAATTGTTTATTTAACAAATGAGCCATTTTTGTTGAACATATGGCAAATGTCACACACGATTCAACAAAAATGTCTGGAAAATGTTCTCTCGGGGGTTGTCGAGGTCCCTCTTTATCACTTTGGTGTTAGCTTTATTATTTATTGCTAAATTGTTGTAACTGGGCTAATTAACAAATTAAAAACTCCACCCCCGAAATCACTAGAGAACCGGAATTTTTTCCAGTATTTCTGGCTTATTAAGACGAACCATCGGCACAAGGTTGTTGCACGTCATTGTTTATTTTCCAATTGTTGCAACCTGGATAATTAATAAATTAATAACTCTACTCCCGGAATCACTAGAGAACCGGATTTTTCCCGGGATTTCTGGCTTTTTAAGGCGAACCATCGGCACAAGAGTTTTACAAATATAATTGTTTATTGTTCGATTGTTGCAACCTCGCTAATTAACAAATTAATAACTCTTCTCCCGGAATCGTTAGAAAATCGAATTTTTTTGCAATAATTCTGGGATCAATTGAACAATAAACAATTATATTTACAAAAATCTTGTGCCGATGGTTCGCCTTAAAAAGACAGAAATCCCGGAAAAAATTTCGGGTCTCTAGTGATTCCGGGAGTAGAGTTATTAATTTGTTAATTAGCCAGGTTTCAACAATTGGAAAATAAACAATGACGTGCAACAACCTTGTGCCGATGGTTCTCCCCATGATCCCAGAGTTATTGCAAAAACATCTGGTTCTCTAACGATTCCGGGAGTAGAGTTATTAATTTGTTAATTAGCGAGTTTCAACAATTGAAGAATAAACAATTATATTTGCAAAAATCTTGTCCGATGGTTTGCCTTAATAAGCCAGAAATCCTGGATAAAATTCCGGTTCTCTAGTGATTTCGGGGGTGGATTTTTTGATTTGTTAATTAGCCCAGTTACAACAATTTAGCAATAAATAATAAAGCTAACACCAAAGTGATAAAGAGGGACCTCGACAACCCCCGAGAGAACATTTTCCAGACATTTTCGTTGAATCATGTGTGACATTTGCCATATGTTCAACAAAAATGGCTCATTTGTTAAATAAACAATTAAAAAGTTGCGAGCGTACAGAGGTTAGATGTACCTTTTGTTATAAGTAATTCTCTGAACTTTCAGAAAACCGCATCTCAATCGGACTTCTCCGCAAAAAGTTGACTATTTTCACATTTTTCATGCTAATTTGACGCGACTAAGCGTGAAGATCGTCTATTGTGACTATAGTTCATATAGACTACGGGTTATGAAGCATGGTTCTAAATCTAATACCATGACAGTGTGTCTCGCTACGTACAACACTCAATATGGCTCTTTAAATATAACAAACATTGTAATATATACAAGGGAGGGTTAAAATTCTTAACTAAATGAATTGTCTGCAATCATCTCTGAATTTCAGTCCTGATATTATTCTTGTAGCTTTTCTCTGCAAACTAAATACACAAGAAGCTGAAGTACCATGTCCCCACATTAGTATAGCATAAAATAAAACTGAATGAATAAGGCCATGGTATGCTGTACCTAATCAAAATTGGTAGTGACACTTGATGTGTTAAGTTACGTAATAAAAACAGATTTTTTGAAATTTTGTTGAAAATATGTGTTGTATGGTGATTCCATAATAGCTTAAAATCTAAATGCAGACCCAAAAAGCTAACAGATTCCGGATTTTTTAGATGACCAATATCCCGTAAGCTAAATATCATAGTTTTAGTCTTAGTTTTATTTAGACTGAGATCACAAACCTAGAAAAAATATAGACTATGCCAGTGTCATATTGCCGGCGACCGCTAATTCATGACTGCCCTAAAAGGTACAGAATCGCTAAAACTGAGTTTTTATGCCAATTTACGTTGGTTGTATTGTAGCGTGAATCTCATTTATTTACTGTGATTGGTCACATTCATGTCACATTCTTTAATGACATTTAAAGTGACAGCAAGTTAGTTAATTTCATATTGCAATGCATTAGTTCTATTAAGTAACTCGTTTAGATCACTGTCTTGTCCCGTGATATTAGTGAACGGACGCTGTCTATATTTTTACTAGGTTTGTAACTGAGATGATTCGAAAGAAAGAATCATCGATAGAACGCGACAGATCATTCACATATAGTAAGAACATCGATAGAACGCGACAGATCATTCACATATAGTAAGAACAGTACGGGCCCAAGCAGAGGCCCTTGGGGTAGGGTGAGATAAGTAGATCTGTAATTGTTTTGGGTAACATATTATTGTCTATTGGTAAGATATGATGTTATTAAATCAATACTCTGAATCGTAAAACCATAGTAATGCAATTTATTTCTAAGATTTTCGTATGACACGTAGTCAAACGCTTTGGTAAGATCTAAGAATTCTGAACATAAAAACTGTGTTTATTCAAAGCCAGAGTTAATTGTAGGTACATGTCAATTTGAACTTCTTGTGCACATCATTGTCGTCTGAGGAGAATTTTGCCACCAGAAGTCGCTTTGATCATGTAAAGTAAGTGAAAAATATTGCAGTGTATTATGGTTACAGTTCGTCTTACATCTGTTGTTTTAGTTATATGTATCTCACAGAAATAACCGTTAACTGATCATATTGTTTGCTATACGGATAAAAATATGCAGCAAACATATTTACACACCACTCTATCAGTATTTCAGAGGCGTTTAATTAAATAAAGTAACTCAAACACAAGACTGATTGGCGTTTCATATCAGCTTATTTTTTCACTCGTATCACGCGTGCCACTAATTCAATTTTGATGATAAAAAGTGAAGCTGTAGCTGTAGCATGAGAAATAAATTAACTTAGCTCTCCCAACGACTTGGCGAAAATACATGAATAATTATTGCAATTACATAAACATATTTTTTCTACCACATTCGTTGAAAGTATACAGGGTGAGTCAATAATAATGGTGCATAGCTTAAGGGCAGATTGTTAACGTCAAAATAAAGTGACTGAGTCTAACATGTCTTATTCAATTGTTGCTCCTTTCCATTCTACCGTGTGTTAAAGTTGAAAATATGTTTTTGATTATTTGCTATATTTTAAGAACGTATGGACTTTTGAAAATTTATAATATTTTGTTTTCTGAGGTGTAAGAAAAAACCATTAAACTACCTTCAATTCTTGACAACTTGATTGATGAAGTTGGTTACATTTTCATACTTCTCGCACCTGAGTAACTCTTGAGTCGGCCTCGCCGGGCTTAGCGAGTCCCCACCTCATGAGTGGTAGGTACCTATAAGAGACTCACTGTGCAAAATTTCAGGTATAATCATTTACTTATAGGTTGCCGACCACTGGCTCCTAGACTATAATTGTTAAAATGTGTAGTTCGAATAGCAAAATAATGTGTGTCTTATAAACGCCATTTAAAAGTTATTGTTTTATTTGAGGAGAATTTAAATAGTAAAAGTGGATAAATAAAATATTAAGAATTTTATTTTTGACGTTACTTGTGTTTTATCTTTCGAGATTTCTGTACCTAAAAACACCACAAACTTGATTATTTGACAGCGGGAAATACGGCGACCTTAATCAAATCCAGAACAATTGAACATTGTATTACTATAAATATCCTACAAATTTGTAAATTTAATTGCAGTTAACATTTCTGTCTGTATAATTTTCTAAAGGGTCCCCACGGACTGACAAAAGCTTTCAGACTCCCTCGTTTCTGTCATGATTTTATACGCCGCACCTTTGTTAGGCCTCCACAATGACACAACAGATAAAAAACGGTTTTAGCTTGATGGGGTCTTGTTCCCTCTCAACCTATAGTGTCCTGTTTGAAGCCTACAATTATCCTTATCGATGTCGTAGTTTGACAGGAGATCCTGCGTTAGTTCCGCAGCGGTTACCATCAGTCGCAGCACTTGCTTTTAGTCGTTTATAGGGTCCCTTTCGGGATATTGAATAGAAGACAACGGCAAATTTGTCAATGAAAGTACCATGACTTTTTTCGTGCCTGTATTGTTTTTTTACACGGGTGCTTAATACAAGAAATGCTGACGAAAAAAATATGTTAATTAAGAAAGTTCAGTCAAAGTTAAAAACTCGTAATAAGCTTTTTTTTATGCACAGGAAACATTAGTTGTTAAAGCGAGATTGTATAACTTCAACGAAATTACAAATATGGATGCCAAATATGTGACAGATACATATTCAATTTCAGTGTGTATACAGGGTTAATGAACTATGACTAAGTACAAATATTTTAAGAGGGGATAGAGATAATTAAAAGTTAACCCTTCAAAAAATTTCCAAACTTATTTATAAAGCGAAAACAATTATATTAAATCCTTCCTATGCGACTTGTCCGCCATACGTTTACAGAATCAGAGTAGGTAACGTAGGCAACTAGAAACACGACAGTAAAATTTCCAGTCAAGTCAAAATTTAATTCCTGTGTTTACCATGTGTTTTCGTTGTAGTTTTGTGTTCTTCTTCAGTTTTTAGTATCTTTTTTAATTTTTAAACGTTTTATAGTTATTAAATAAAGAAATTTGTGTTGGGTGCACATACTTTCCCACAATATAGTTCGCCGGTTTGGTTTTCTAGGTTACGGGACAAGACTGCTGTGGGTACATTAAAAGTTTTCTAATATCTATTCCTTACGTTCGATTTTGTTATAACAGGTATTTTATCTAGTTGTACCTACAGAAAGTGTGTAACATGGGTAGTGAGTGGTTATAATGAATGAAAATGTTGTAGTTTTGCCAGCTTGTAACAAAATAATGAAACACGAAAGCAAAATAGTGGAGCTAACTGGATTATCTATTACCGACCTATCTATCAGGTATTATTGCTAATAAGAATGTTAATTATTGTCGTTTCTGCATTTAGAAATGCTGCAAAAAAAACGATCGCATGGTAGTAGTGTAGTCGATACTGTTGACAGATGTTGCAAGTTTTATCCATGGATCTAAGCCATCTCAGTCGATACTTATCATAGGCGCCGACTTTCTGTAGGAAAAGAGGGTTTTGCCCTATTTTTTAAATATCAAGCTTCTTGAGCACGTGGTTAACATTGTTGTACTTAGTAATAGTTAACCCTGTGTACTAGTACATACAGGGTGGTTTTATATGGGACACCATATAAAACTTGCCACCTGAATATTTCATTTAATATGAAGTTTTGAAAAAATTCAAAAAACACATTGATTTTTAATTTGAGGGAGACATTGACTTATTTTGTAGTTGCCACCCCTTTGTAGATCGAAGTATCAACGTTGAAATTTCAAATGACACTATAGGGCGTGATACATTATTTAAAGCTCTTTTGATGCTGACTCTGAATCCGTAAAAAAAATAAAAAATCATTATCGTTTTCATGAAAAAAAAGCATTTAAATATAAACCTTTGAATTTTTGTATTTTTATATTTAAAATGGTTCCATCTTAATTTATAGCATGTCTTAACCACTGAAAAGATTTTTATACTTCAAAACATAAATATTAAACTGCAAAAAGGTTTCTACGTCAGATGATAAGAACAATAATAATAAACGAAACGTAAGGAAGATTTTGCATAGGACACCCTGTACCACGCCAGAAGGTTTATATAATACAAACTAAAATCAATATGTAATGTTGATACAAGTGGATTTGTTTACATAATTTAGTATCGATAGATGAGACATTAATGCACGAAACTTTGCAAATCCTACATCACATTTATCAAGATAGATTACCTTTACATAGATACAGCAGCATTACATTTTACAATTAAAATTCTCTTAGTTTTTATTTTTTGCGTCTCGCTATTTTTCATTTTACTTAATTTTATTTGTCTGCTCTTTTTGTATATATATACATGTAGCCGATTTTAAAAGCTGCAAAACAGAGAAATAGGAAAATCGTGTAATTTTTCCAAATGTATTATTTTAATCGAAATGGCATTTGTCTTAGACAATTTCGTAAAAAAATAAGCCTAAAAACGGTATTTCAAGTATTTTCGCGAGCTGATCGAAATAAGTTACATTTAATAATACCGTAAGTCCACCACATCACTACTAATAATTATGGTATTACATACGCAGTATTTACACTATCTATAACCCAGAAATGCAGCAAAAACATAAGAAACAATCGTCTGCTTTCATCAGCAACCCTGCAACCTGCATCGCACATAAACCGCCCTGAACGGCGTGTGACGTCACACCAACCGACAGTTTTCGGCCACCTGGTTTTGTTTACATTCTATGGCAATTTTTTAATGTTAATATTTTCATTGTTATGCGATTATTCTCCTTTAATACATTTCAAACCAATATAAAATGCATGCAACTTCCCCATTGTTCATAAAATAAATGAATGACATTATTCGTAGGTAAAAAAAGGATAAAAAAGATCACCTGAATGCTTTAAGGTTAAAAAAATGGTAATTAGTAGAGTAATACGATTTTAAGCACTCCGTATTAAAAGGGGCAGATTGTGTTAAAACTCTGCAAAGCTCCCACAACTCCTTTTATGTTTTATTTATATAAATCTCAAATCAAAGCACGGCATTACAAAGGAAGTGTTTTTTTAGAAAATTGATTGTTTTTACGATGGACATTTTAAAATTGAATTTCACTCCGACAAAGACTGCTGTTCTTTTTGTGTTATTTAAAATGTTTCACTATATACAAGCGGTTTCCTAACTTCTTTATTGTGTTTGGAAAAATGTGTAGACATTTTTACTTCCTTGGTACATTTAAAATACATTGTGTGAAGTGACGAATAAAGTTGATGCGAAAACAGAAAATTGTACAGTTTAAATTGGGCGCTATATATTTTTATATCTTTACAAACGACTGCATATATTTTAGAATTTGGATTTCGATGACATAACAGTAAATGGTTTTGCTGTTCGATTATAGGGGGTAGAGATGTGATGTCATCAGTACAACTGAATTTTGCCAGTTTTATCTTGTTTGATTTATTGGTAATACAACAGCATATATATCGACAAAAAAAATTGCAAATATGTTTCCATTAAAAGACAAATATGGTACTGATTTAAAGTTATCAGAATTTAATATTTCACATTTGACACAGAACACAATGTAATAAATATTGAAAGAAAGTAGATTCTCAACTAGCTATTTGGTATTTGAATGATAAGAGTACAAAAAACGATTTTGATACAACTCTTATAAAGCAGCATAAATCACAAAAACATTGTGAAAATGTTTATACAGCAACTATACAACGAACCATATTATAAAGCACTGTAGTCCCCGTTGAGGTTTTGTAAGGGCCTGTTGGAAACAATTAAAAATAGTTGTATAATAGCAATAAATAAATTAAACAACAATTTTGTAATAATTTTGGTACCGTTAGTAGCAATAATACGAGATTTTTGTGGCATATAATTTATCAAGAAAAGCAAATTATTTATGAACTATAGCGTAAAAGTAGCGGAAGATGTAAACTAATGAATAATGTCTGGAAAAGCAATATCATGTGCTGTCAAGCACGTGCGGGAAAAATACTTAGACTTGAATTAACTATTCATTTATTCTCAATTTCTTAACATTATTATACATTTTACAATTGGTTATGCAAAAACATGTATTTGATGAAGTAGAGGCCGAGTTTGTATTTATATTGATCTTTATTTGACCAAAAATTTTTGAGGCTACTTGATGTTTTTGTTGAACAGAATTCATATATCCTTCTGCCACATTCGTTGCTCTCCATCCACCATGCTTATTAAGAGTGGTGATGTCCGCTCCTGCATCAGCCAGTATCGTAGTAGACGTTCTCCGGAAACAGTGGCCGATGTAATTCCCAGCATTCGGCAATTTCAAAATTTCTGGAATTTTTTAGGAAAACCTTTCTAGAATGTATACCAATGCATTGTTTTGTACATTTTCCATTTCTATATCATATGAAGAATCTTGAATGCTCAATTGGTGACAGACGAAGAGAGGAATATTGTCGAAACATTTGGACAAGATTGACTTGTTGTTATTCCCTTTAGAAATAGTAATTATTCTTCACACGTTCGTGTTTACGTTTTGAATCTCTATCAATATATTCTCTGCCTTTTATATGTTTAAGCTGAAGACATGTTAGTTCTATCTCTCTCTAAAATAAGAAACAATTTCAAAATTGTTAGAGATCTAATTCTTAAAAAAATAAGCTATTACCTTGGAAATTTCTTTGAATCAATATTCTTTTTCACTGACAATGCTGTTATTATCATAAAGTAAAGACTCTGGATAAAATACGCTTTTTCATATTTACCTTTGAGTATTGTCGGCAATAATCATTGAACAATTTTGATGATTCTTCTATATCATTTTCCATATTGTGGTAAGCAGAAGATTCTGACATTGAGTTAATACCTTAGATTTTTAGATAATTTCCAATTGACATTTTTTTCAAATTTGGAACCAACTTGGTAAATTTCCTAAAATACACGTTATCTTTAACATTAAGTGTTGATTTCAACATAGAACATACTACCCATATCGTGGAAGGTGAAGTCTTTTTATACTTTTCTGTATTTTCGGATATTTTTCTTGCTTTATTTGCTTCACATTACTCTTTAAATTGCTGATATGCCTTGACGATTTGAAATTACCCAATTGGCTGCATATATTAAATTAGGTGCGGTACTGCTTAGTTCATCGTCGCTCGAAATTTTCATTATTTTACAGTTAAAAATATCAGGTACTGGAAAACTGACACTAGCAAAATGTTGCTTGCAAATAATTTATTATTGTCAACATATGCCATTTTATTTCCATAGTTACGGTCATTATTTGATTTTGAAAAACATTTTAAACCAGTTCTACTATATTTTTTTTGTATTAAACTAAACATTACTAAACTTGTTTTAGAATAATTTTGAGGGGTAAGTATACATATTTTGATGTTTGTACAAAAAATTTTGAATGCAACACGTGCGCGAACTACTTTGGTGATCTTAATTCTCGATCACCAAAGTAGCATTTCGCGCACTATATACAAAATTAACTATTTCAAAGAGATGTCGACTGCACAACGAGCAAAAATAAATGAGGAAGATAATGTGGCACGTAGGAGATTCGTAACACACTGTAGTACAAATTTTTCAAGCATGAGTCTTTGTTATGTTCAACGCTAATGAAATAAAGAAGGCTTGCTGACAGAAACAACGGGGATTGATTACGCTCAGCTGCTCTGTGACACTCGACAGTGGACAATTCCATAGAAAAAACGGACGCTTTGATATGCCTACGTGTTTGTGGCAGCATAATTCGGCGAAATGAAAAAATGACTTGCAACGCTCCTGACAGGTTGACAAAGAATGGTGTTCGGTTCTTGGTTACATTGCAGGCATTTCCTGATTTCCCACGTGTTTTATTTGCACTGACTCATTGCAGGAGAGTGTCACCAGATGCTGTGGAAAGCGATTAATTCTCATTTCACTTTGTCTTCATTTGGATTTTGCATATGGAAACTGCAGTTTAGAGTCATCGTATTTCTCTTCACGTAATAAACAAATTTATGGCTTCTTTATGTACAGAAATTTCGAAAATAAATTGTCTAGACAAGATCAAATTCACGATACGTATACAGGGTGGGCCATTTTAATCAGTACAGTCGAATATCTCAAGATTCGTGAGTGTTACGAAAAAATGACTCAGACAAAAGTTGCTCAAACGTCTGGGGGGCAACTAGCTGTGCATTCAGATCTGACTTTGACATTGATTTTGATGGTTATTTGAAGGTCAAATCAAATTTTTAAATAGAAACCCATATTTTTGAAGCCGGATTCGAAAAGAACAAGAAATCTTACGTCTGAAGCCAAAAAATTTTGCTTGTTACTTTTAGATCGTAATTACAAGGTGAAATACCGGGAAGGCTGCAGTCAATCCTGTAGCTACGTAACTTGAAATCGCATTTAGGCTAACTTCCCATAATCTAAGCCAGGTAGTTAACTGGATAACATCATGAAAACGAAGAACGCCATTGAGAATTCTTAGGACTCTTAGGTATCATGCGTACCACATAACTGCAATCCACATGCAAATGCGGATTGAATTTTCCAATTGGGCTTTGAACATGATCCAGAATGAACACTCACGAATCTCGAGATATTCGACTGTACTGATTAAAATGGCCCACCCTGTATATATAGCAATGAAGCAATGAAGTAGCAAAAATGAGACCACAGATTCCTTAGGTGAAAATACATAAATTTAACCTAACATACCTATATCCCAAGTCGCATAATAAAAAAGATACAGGGTGTCAAAGTTAAAATTTTATTTTCGATGTTTGTAAATAACTTCTAAAGAAATCCAAATATTTACAAAAAATTTGTAAATCGATGGTTTTACAACACTTATACAGGGTGTTAAAAGAAGAGTGTAAAATATTTAAGGAGGTAATAGTATGAACCAAAATAAGCAGAAAAGTCTTAATAAACATGGATCCGCAAAGTAACGGTATATGGACCACTATTCGTTTTTTAGGAATAAAGCGACAAAGGAATCTTTTAATAAACAAAAAATAAAGTTACAGAAGATGTTCAAAGTGCCCTCCGTCCATTTCCAAGCGGGCACGACATCTTCGTCTCAACGATATTCGAACTCTTTCGAAAACACCCTCATGCATGATGGTGCTCCAGCTCATTTTTCCATGGCCGTTAGAGAGCATTTACATCAAACTTTTCCACATAGACGGATAGATTTTTTTTTTGTTTGGGGATATTTGAAAATGACACATGCAAAGTGAAGTTGATCTATTCTCACGGAATCCATGCTGAGACTCTGATAAAATATTATGCATATTGGCAAATTCAATTATACGATTGAATACAATTCTTTCTAAGATTTTAGATATTGTTGATAGTAGGGCAATAGGTCTATAATTTTCAGGTAATGTATTATCTCCTTTTATACACTGGAAATACTCTGGCTGTCTTTAACACATATGGGAAAATTCCTTCTTCAAGAGATAAATTTATTAAATATGTTAATGGATATACTAAAAGTTAACAGATTGTTTTATTAGATTTGGACTCAAATTATCAATTCCTGATGCTATCATGCTATAACCCCCTGAAATATTTTACACTCTTTTTTAAACACCCTGTATTATAAATTACTACATTTTTTCACTATTCATCATTATTTGTTCTCATCTACAATTCCCAAGTTAAGACACACCCTTTATAGAGACGGAACAATGTTAGTTTTTAACCGGGATTTCAACGTTCCAAATCAGAATGATTATTAGCCTCTATTCACTCAGCTCAGTAGCGAACGTCGGCTGTCTAATAATTGGGTTTGTTATGGATTCCCTGCCATAGTTTCTATTCTTGCAGGCATGAAAGGATAAACTGGGTTAATTAGTAATTCTGAAAAACTTTTACGCACTATGAATGCTTCAGGAGGCCAACAATTCGTTGCTGATTTGGAATTCTAAAGGCCCATAAGTGGAAATTCGCAAGGGTTAATTGCCAATACAGAAAATGATTTAGGGGCAATGAAATTGCTTCTCCGTATCGAAGAAAAAGTGTATGGTAATTTGTTTGCTCAATTTGTTAGAAAAAGTTAAATTGAAACAAAGTAAAGCTTTGTATGAAAATATTCTAAATATGCATCGAGTTTGATTGCATTCTAGAGGGTGTTGAAGTGTGAAGAGGGGGGGGGGGGGTGGTAGTTTGACTCAAAATAAGCAGACATGTTTATGAACATATTGAGGATGTGACTGGCTGGTTTTGAGAAAAGACAAAACATGAAAACAAAATAGTTGTCTTTCCTCTAACATTTCTCTCTACCGACTTCAGCAAGGTATATTTCAAATAAAACAGGTAGGAGAATCGATTGTTTCGATAGTAAGATGGATACAATAAGCTGTAAAAAACTTCTGGTATTTAAAAGAAACATTATGTGCCACAAGTGGCGCCCTCTACTAGTAACGTCAAAATTAGAAACCAATTTGAATTTCTCGCCTGCAAAAACCCCCGATTTACAAATTTAATGTAAATATTTGAATTTCTTAAGAAGTTATTTACAAATAACGAAAATAAAACTTTACATTTGACACCCTGTATCTTTTTTATGATGCGACTTGGGATATAGGTATGTTAGGTTAAATCGATTTATTTTCACCTAAGGAATCTGTGATCTCATTGCTACTTCATTTAAAAACACTCTGCATACTTAAAATGTTCTGAACCTCGTTAAGTACAAATTAATTTCCGTATCTTTGTCACAATTGTATTATCCGACAAAAACTAATTTAAATGCTAATGTTCCCTTATACCCCATAACTCAAATACAAAGTCTCATTAACTACTTTACCTTTACCACGGAAAATACCTAATAAAATAAATTTACCAATGATAATATTATAAAATTTTAAAATCATGTAACTCTAAACTTTCTGCTGGAACAACGTAAAAGAACACACAATAATATATTTCGTTTTCTTATACCTACATACATCTATTTCTAAGAACATGTTTACAACTTAAAAACATAAATAAACGATTTCATTGCAAACATTAAACAATAATTGTTGTATGTGTATCGCAGGATTCTGGTTTCATATTTTAGATAAAAACAATTCTGGTTTATAATTTTTCCTACAGCGACTGTATTTAAAAACATTTTTATAGTAGGTGTTCTATAAACAAACAGTCTGTTTATTGGCATTCGCAATTTTATGATTTTTTGTGGAAACTGACCCACTAGTAAAATTCGGAATATTTATACAAGCGCGCTGTCTCGTTGAAAATGTTTTTTAATATCCTTCGAGATTGTCCTGATATTGCGGTTTTTTATATTCTATGTTGGAAGATATCATTATTTAATAGGTATGTGAAAGAATCCAAAATATGTAATAAAAATACAAAGCGTTTTATCAAAATCAATAAAACTTATATTTAGCGAGTATAAAAAAGAAAAACTCTAGTCCTTCCAGACTGTGTAAAGTAGAACTTAGATTATTTTTTATGAATAGAACAAAATAATCAAAATTAATTTTTGTTCAATGATGTTCTTAGTAATTTTCATTTCTACTGATGAAGCGCTCCACTTTGAATTAAAATAAGAATTTAAAATACTGTGTTTTACCATGCTCGGTTAATTTATTAAATTTTTTCACTTCTAACGATGTCTACAAGCTTAAAATAACACTCCGCTGTCGACACTCGGGCTCTTTTTAACCAGCTTCGGAGTTCTTAAATTGACTTTGGTTTCGAGTCTGTGTACAGGGAGGCCTAAGAAAACAATAAAAAAATATTTCAGAATTCTAGCTCGATGTTTAAAAAAAAAATAAGTGAAATCTTCTTTTCCTTTGGAAAATCGACGCCTATGACGATCGTCGTCCGAAATTTCATAGCTATGTCAACTACCATGCGCTTGTTTTTTACAGCGTTGTAAACTACGAAAATAAATTTTTAATTATAAAATCTTGTAAGATTGCCGTAGCTCCGTTTGCCCTCGACTCTAGAAAAACAAACACCACAACAAATTTACTAAGTCATATTTTACATTTTGAAATTTGTTTATCTCCCTGTATGATTGAATACATATTGATTAATTTTTCATGGCTATCAGAGATTAATTGTCTCTGGAAAAAAAGAGTGTGGTACCCCATCTGAGGACACACTGTATTTTTTTTCAACATGTTTCCTAAATTAAAATAATTTTAAAAAGTGTTGGGAGCAAATATTTTTATAAAATATTTTCACATTATCATCCATAAAATTTAAACCCTCATCTCGTTGAAATGACTAACTGTAATAGAGTAATTTACATTATGTGAAAGTTGCCTTCATATACCTACGAGAAATTTGGTGCAAATTACTTCTTAGATCATATTATGACTACTATGTAATGTGAATCATAATGAATATATTAACTTTACTGTCAAGAAAAATATTTATGTTATAGAGAAAGATAATTCAGGTAAAATATATTATTGGTAGGTAGTTTAATTCCATAAATTTATGTTTTTAGATAAACTTAAGTTTCTATTGTAACAGTTATTTACACAATTAAAAACTCTTCTTATCATTTGGATCATCTGAATTAGCTGCAGCTACAGACACAAATACATAGAGATGTACAGTTGTAGACAACAAAAACTACCCGACCCAGACTGCAGTTAGCCTGTCATAAATAATTTGGTATTTCTAAAGCCTTTCAAAGTTGTGATCAGTTTTACTACTTTCGTACCTTAAATCCTTTTAACAGTTTTAGATTGAAAACATTTGTTGTTCACAGTTGAGTGTAAACTCATGTACACACATTCATCTCAAAAGAAATTCATGTATAATAATCTTGCCAGCATATGACTGATACATACATCATCATCTTTCTCACAGATACAAAATAACCTGCTAACACCCTGTATAAAAATAAAAAAATGCTCGCTCCTTATTGATTGCACCTTTATTTAATTAGTAAATGAAAAAGCTGAAAGGAATACCATACAAATAGCGGAAACCCATCAGAAATATTGCTTATCATATCATTTATCATCTTCTTGCTCGCTTTTTTCCTTTCCCTTCACTACTCGTAAAGGAAAACATACTGAATGCTAAACCTACAATTAAATCAAATATATTTTTTTCTGAAGTTGTTCGGGAATATGTACGTATTCGCCCTAATTTCAGACCCCATTATATTGTATTCTATTGGATTTTAATTCGTTGCTAAACCATCAGTAAACAATACAGCAAAGTTCACTTTACCGTACCGTTTTTTATCTATACTCGTAAATACCCGTAGGCAAAGAAACACACATCAAAAATGCATTATTTAATAAATATAACATTTATTGAACATTCAAAATATTCCACATATTAAACGATTATTTTACTATTTGTTTATATTTATAGCTTTGTTGCAATTTGTACAACTATTAAATATTCACTGAACTTTACTCGAAAACTCGGCGACATTATTTCTGTTAATTATTTCTTCTTCGACAATATTAATATTAAAGATCGCTCTTTGTTCGCAATTGCCGTTATTATCAGGGGAGCACTTAGGACGCTAAGTTAATGTTTGTGGAAACCGAGTTGCAAACATATACCTATAAAAAGTTAAAATCAACATCTCGCCTTGTACTGATAATTTATAATATCCAATCATTATTCATATTTCGTTTATAAAACACTGTACACAATTAGCCACTTGTAGTACTGGAATAGAATTAAATAACCAACTGCTATAAATGTTCAAGTGTTAGGCTGTATCGTTTCCCACTAATAATCCATTTTGGTTTCAAAAGCGTGTGTTCAACGTCCACATAGGTCACTGGAGCATATTTAAAGTACATATAATTTTTCACGGATGGCACATTTAGGGTAGGTTCAGACAAATATACCTACCTACCTTTTTCGGTACATTCTTTGGACGGACGAAACGCGGTTTGTCAGTAATGGTTTTCCAAACAGGCGTAACAAACTCTACTGGTCCATTGAAAATTCCCACATTGTAAATCTATACATTTAGCCCAAAAGCCATTTTGGACTAAATGTATGGTGTGGTATCATCGCTAGGCATTTAATCGGGCCTTATTTTTATGAATATACATTGAATTTATCCAAATTTCCTATACGAAGAAGTTCCTGCACTTCTGGAGAATGTGCCTTTGCAGTTAAGGAGGAACTTATGGTTTAAGCACTACGCAGCTCCGCCCCACAAGGCCAGGATTGTGCAGCAATATTTTTATTCAGTAGCTGGGAAAGTCACCAGATCTAACATCCCTCGACTTTTTTTATGGGGGGCTTTAAAAAATAAGATTTACAAACTATCTTGGCGGGATATTAGTCATTTGATGGAAAAATTCACAAACGCTTGTAAAGAGTTAAACGGCAAGTCAGGCAAAGATTGGATATGTAGGTATGTAGTATGACTGCGTTTGTCTAATTTTTTAGGTTTAGTTATTGTTATAATCACCTTTTGTTTTAACTATATTAAAGAATTATCCAGTTTATTCCTTCTACTCATTCTTAATGGCATTTATCACTTTAAACAACGAACATTCAATTATTTTGGAACGACCACTTGATTCTTCCCCCGCTAATGTGATGTTTAGGTGGTATTTCTTTTGAGACTCTTAAGGACGGTATTGCTTATAACTTTTAAATGGGAAGTAATACCAAAAAAAAATTCCTCTAATAAAAATTTATTAGAAAAAAGAGAGCCTTTTAAAAGGAAAATAATCGGGTATATTTCTGAAAAATATATAATTGATGACGTCATTAGTTATTTATGTCAAATCGCAAAAATAATACTTTCGATTGAAAATGTAGGTTGTTGCTAATGAACCTACTTTTTTACTAGATACAAATTATCGCAATTTTTCAACTGGACTTAAAATAATTGAAAGAGCGTTAAATTCTAATTAAAATTTCGTCTACCCACGATCTTATCCTTTTGTAACCCATTCTGACTAATTCAATTATTTAATAATAAAGCGAAAACTTCAGACTTTAAATAACTTTCCAGCCTTGAAAAATATTTATTAGATTCATAAAGGTATCTTAATAGAAACTAAGTGCTATAGTTCCAGGTGCACATAATTCCTGAGGGGCAAAGAGTTTCTAACAGTTATCAAAAGTAATTTAAGTTGTTAAAGGATAGTAAAACTTTAAACGTAAAACGGGATCCATTTTTAATTGATTGCAGAAAGTTACTTAGGGGCTCGTATTTTATACTTGGATTTCTGCTTTTGAAGTCAAAAAAGGAGTGGTTCTGTATAGATTTATCCTCACAGTGCGAAGTAAAAGTATAAAACTGACAACAAAATAAATATAATGCTGTGTCCGAAACTTGGTAAATTATAATCAAATTGTAGTAATGCGGGAACATTTGAAGAAAGTTTACGAATTGAACTCTATTGTAGAGAGTGTCTGCGTTTTTAGGTCTTTCAGAAATAATGGAGCATAAAAAATAATAGAGGTTTTTCCTATAACTTTTTGTGTATTATACGCTGTACCTATTTTGCAATTCAGGGATTTTAATTAAAACATATATACAGAGTGTAATAAAAAAGCAAATCAAATCCTCAAGAGTATTATTGATGCGACTTTTGACCATAAGTTTAGAGGTAGTAGCAGCAAAATGAATTGCATTTAATAACATTTTAAAATTTCAAATTGCAAAAGAACAATTTGTAATGTTCTAACGTGCTCTAAAGCGTTCTAAGTTATCTTTGCATCCAGATGTGTCATTTTTATATAAATAAATATTTTTTATCAGCAGTAAAATCACAAGAGCTTTTGTTTCTATATAAATTTCTCTTTGTAACGAAATAATTTTTCCGATCAGTAATTTTACGAGAAAATATGATTTTGTCAAATGTCAAGTTCAATTTCAACACCTTGTAATTATCTTTTTTCCACGTTCATGCAAAAAACAAAACTTTATTGAACTATATTTAGTGGAAAAAGTGGTTCTTTATTGCACTAGTGCAATAAAATGTTTACTGCATTCATCTGTCATTCTACTACAGCGTTTTGTCTTCATGACAATCATAAACGTTCAAGTCGACGTCATATTTTCCTAGACTTGTGTCATCTAAATAAATATTTTTTGGGTTTTGCGTGAACGTAGAAAAAATATTGTATGCAACTCGTACAAAAAGTGCTTATTGCACTCGTCGTGTTGTCCTACTCTGCCTGACGGCCTCGTACAATTTCACGTCGCGTGCAATAAACACTCCCTTTTTGTACTTGTTGCATAAATAACTATTAAGGGCGGCATTTTTGTGTATAGGTAATTAGAGGACCTGCATTTTTGTTACACCCCCCGTATAATTCCTTCATCATCTACTAAACAATACATAAATTGTGGTCAAAACATGATACACAGTAATTTTAATAAAAGGTGAAGTATTTTCTCAGTACAAATATTTAAACTTTAATATTTTTCTACAAATAAAAATGCTGTCGATAAAATTCACTAATAATAATTATTTTTCAGATACACGTGACCTAATACATGTCTTCATCTAGTGCTTATTGACTACTCAAAGGTAAGACTAGATCGCCCACAATTGAGTGACCCACTGTACTGTGAGTACAATTGCAAACTTCGACCTGTTCCGCCATTGGCAAACGCAATATTTGTAATAGCAAAATTTCAGGAAAAACTACTCTGTGGGCTAATATCCCAACCAAACAGCATGTAATTACTGTTAAAAACACCTGCAGCAACAAGCCTCGGTTAATCGTTGGCGATGACCTCCTAGGTAACATCTTCAAAACCGGTATATGTCTAGTGGCACCACTGTGATTGTTTGCTATACGTGTTTCAGGTCTAATCGGCTATTAGCTCGTTTTGCAGAAATTTCGCTTTTTCTATTTCAGATAGGTACTTTTACTTTTTCTAATTAAAGTTGTGTGATTAAAATTAAAAAGTTAATTTAATTAGCAAATAAAAGCAACAGCGTATAAACAATTTAGTTTGAATGCTGTTCCAATTGACTTTCATTTTCTTGATTGCAGCAATAACATCAATTTCTTAACAATTGTCTTGCCCAAATAAACATTTTAATATTTACTTCAATCTCTGAATATAATGTAACAGATTTTCTCCACTGGACATGTAAGAGATATACATATAAGTGTAAAACATTTAAGGGGGTGATTCCTCATCGAAAAAGAGATAGGATCTTTCATATAAAGAAACTTCATTGGAGCATCCCTTGTTAAGATTCAGCCCCTTACATAAAATTTGTTTAACAATTTTTTTCACAAACAAGTTGCAATATTGAAATTAACCTGACATTTTCTACTACCAAAAAGACACTTAGCCAGTAATTTATTTGGTTTACCCCATGGTTGTAAGGGGTGGAAAACTCAACCCGTAAAATTTATTTCCAACGTAACTTTTTGTCTTATTATTTGTTTACCATTTAAAAATTTATTTCCGATAGCCTGTTTCATTCTAAAAAAAAATGTCTCTTGAATTTTTTGCCCAAAATAAACCAGTTCGCAGCAAAAAATTATTTTACTAACAAGATACATATCGCCATAAAACGAAAATACGAAACTAATTTATCTAGTAGGCCGCTATTAGCGATACTGACAATTAAATTGGAATCAAGCTGTCAGTGTATTGTTGTTCTGTTCTTAATTTGTTACTTTAATAATTCACTTGTTATTAAAATGGCATACACAAATGAGGAAATGGCTGATATGCATTACGTTTACGGTTTGTCGCAAGGGAAATGGGTTAGAAGCTTCTAGAAGATATGCTGAAATGTATCAACGGCAGCATCCTCCACATAGAATATTTGCCCGACTTCATCAACGATTACGAAAATATGGTTCATTTAACAAAAGAACGCAGGATTGTGGTCGCCATCGAGAAGTAAGAACACCATAGCTTGAGGAAGCAGTACTTAATTTGATAGAAGAACAACCTACTACCAGCTAAATGTTGATCATATGACGGTATTTCGAATTTTAAAGGAACATCTCTTATACCCTTACCATCTGCAACGAGTACAGGCACTGTTACCGCGAGACTTTCCGAACCGTCTTGAATTTTGCAATTGGATGCTGGAAATGATTAGAAGAAATCGTGACTTTCTGAAGACGATCAAATTCACAGACGAATGTAGTTTTTCTCGGGACAAGATTATTAATTTTCATAATTACCACATATGGGCTGATGAAAACCCTCACGCTATTGTCGAAACTAACCATCAAGAACAGTTTTCTCTTAACGTGTGGGTCAGGTTATTGGGGATTATTTAATTGGGCCATCATTTTCTCCCTCCTCAGTTAAATTGTGAGGCATACTTTCAATTTTAAAGAGAACTGCGTCGTGTACTGCTGGAGGAAGTTCCTTTGGGCGTCAGAAGGGATATGGTTTTTATGCATGATGGGGCTCCCGCCCATTTTAGTCACGTAGCACGTCAGCATTTAACTGAAACATATGCAAATCAATGGATACGTCGAGGAGGAGCACAGAATTGGCCCGCTCGATCCCCGGATCTCAATCCTCTCGATTTCTCTACTTGGGGCCATTTGCAGCATTTGGTTTATCGTACTCCTGTTCGCGATGTAGAGGACTTAAGAAACCGCATTATCGATGCGTGCAGGGTAATTAGAGAGACTCGAGGAATATTTGAGCGAATACGTGGCTCAATGCGCCGACGTCTAGGCGCATGCGTGATGTCTGAAGGTAGGCATATTGAACATTTACTATAATTTCTACATGTTGTATGTTTTGTTATTAATAAATTTATTTTGATTATTCCCCTTTAATCATTTAATGCAGGTTGTAACTACAAAATAACAGTAAATCCAGTTCGCATTTATGACGATGTATCTCTGTAGTTGTTCGTAAAATAATTTTTTGTTGCGAACTGGTTTATTTTGGGCAAAAAATTCAAGAGACATTTTTTTTTAGAATGAAACAGGCTATCGGAAATGAATTTTTAAATGGTAAACAAATAATAAGACAAAAAGTTACGTTGGAAATAAATTTTAGGGGTTGCGTTTTCCACCCCTTACAACCATGGGGTAAACCAAATAAATTACTGGCTAAGTGTCTTTTTGGTAGTAGAAAATGTCAGGTTAATTTCAATATTGTAACTTGTTTAGTGCTTGTAAAAAAAATTGTTAAACAAATTTTATGTATGGGTTGTATCTTAACAAGGGATGCTCCAACGAAGTTTTTTTATATGACAGATCCCATCTTTTTTTGATGAGGATGAGGATCACCCCCTTAAATGTTTTACACTTATTTAGTTACACCCTGTATAGCGGTTAATTAGTATGTCGCAAGAGAAATATTTGAGAAGATTCTTACAGCAAAAATAAAAGTATTTTATAGAAGTTATTTAAACAACTTTAAGACAGTTATTACGCCATTTATGCAGAACTTTAGTTTCAAAAAGCTGCTTAGCTGTATAATTACAGCGTTTGTTTTATAAATGCTGTATTAAAATATTTTTGCGCGACAATAAAGCAAATCTGCTTCTTAAAGATTGTTAACAAGAGCAAATGATTTTCTACAAAACATAATGCTCTTATGTTTCGCTTTTACATAACATTAAAGTCTTTTAAATGCTTCTGAAGTTACCAAACTGTTTTACTATTTTAACGCCATGTTTATTCATTTGATTTTAATTGCTTTTCAGCATCCATCTTGAAAAAACTTCAAAAAACAACTTTTACGTGAAATTTTTCATAAAAATAACTTCCATTGCTCAGCAAAAATAAGAGTTTTTATTATATGGAATTTAGAATTCGAAATGGGGATATTTTTTAGCAGCAAATGTGCATGTATTTAAATTTTCAGTTTTTTTTTGTGAACGAAAATAGTATCTTTATTTTTTAGTAATATGCAGGCGCGTTATGACTTTTGGACCTACTTTATTCATTTATCACAGTAAAATTTTATTCGTACCTGAAATTCAATTTTGAATTAGATATTTTTGAGTTTATATGTATAACATCGTATACCTAATATAAAGATACTTATAATAGACATATGTTGTAAAATTTAAAGAAAGTCGAATATTAGCTATATAGTTACAGTTAGTACGTTTTTACAAGACATTGTTATGACTTGCTTTATTAGAATCGTATAGTTTGTTGTATCAATGCTGTAAGCTCATTGCTAAAACATAACTTGTTTTTATATAGAACTCTTAAAACACAATAATTATATAATTTTTATACAGCAACTATGTTTTATCCTTGAGGATAGTGTTATAGTCAAAGGTTTTATAAAAATGTGCCTATTTCACGCTATTCGCTGCTGTGTTGATGCCAATAAGATGTTTATGCGACTAAACCTTGCAACTTTAACTCTCCAAAAATTAGTTACAGGAACATTCTTAATCACTGCTATAAAATATCTTGTGTTACTTGGGATATCAACTAATACATGGTTTTCCGTAGATAACCAATCTCTAACTTGACGTTTGCAAGACATAGATATAATCATATCCATAAATTTTTTTTACACACACATAATTACGATTAGTTTCCAAAAATTCAAGAAATGTGACAGCGATCAGTTCATCTGATAAAGTCTAAGACTAAAAAGTAAGTAGTATTGTTACCGCCAACACACTTAGAAATTCCGTGCCGATGTTCATGGATCCCATCTATCCACAGAATTTATCAGAGGAAGTGTACGTCGTTATTCAGGGATTAATAATAAAAGCATAGGACTTTAAATCCATTCGTTATCTCCTGGATGCAAGCTTGGACAGGATTGAAGTAGTAAGCTCTTTGACGATCTATGCGCAAAAGTTTTTCAAATTGAAATGCGAGCTATAATTTAATAATACATGCAACTCTGCGTGTGTAAGACTCAAAATTAAGTAGTATTGTTTCCGCCAACAAACTTAGAAATTCCGTGCCGATGTTCATGGATCCCATCTATCCACAGAATTTATCAGAGGAAGTGTACGTCGTTATTCAGGGATTAATAATAAAAGCATAGGACTTTAAATCCATTCGTTATCTCCTGGATGCAAGCTTGGACAGGATTCAAGTAGTAAGCTCTTTGACGATCTATGCGCAAAAGTTTTGCAAACTGAAATGCGAGCTATAATATAATAATACATGCAACTCTGCGAACACTTGGGCCTTTTGTTCCTTCAATTATCGAATAATATGTTTGATTTTCTCCCGCATTAAAGCATTATTCTATCTTGTTCTCGCGAATCATTTTCGGAAAAGAGTTAACGAACTCTCCTAAAACCACGAATATGGATGTCTCGCATTTGAAAATTGTCTTTGGTATTCAAAATTTATAACCAAAGTGGATATTTCCGTATTTTTATTTGGTAAATCTAACCTGTAACTTCAACAACTTGCACCACAGAACAAATTGATTTGGTGGTGACATTTGTCAATACTATTTTGTTACATCAAATTAGAAATATGGAACAGTTTCTTAATCCCATAATATTCGACTAATATGCTCGTAATTTTGAAAATGACCCTAATTAGGAATAATCAAAATGTCTGAAACTTAAAATTCATTTTACGAAAAACTTGTTCGTAGAAAATAACTAAAACGTTAATGTTTGTACTGAAATTATATTTTTTGCCATTAGCATACGAGTTTAGAGGATTCTAATGAGAACAAAAATAAAGTTTAAATATTTCTGAGATAAAGAAATTGAGATTTACCCAAATATTATGTTATTATATCTAAAAGTTCACCGTTTCCTAGATACAGGGTGTCAACATTTTCATTGTACAGGGTGTCCAGAAAAATGTGGGTCCAGATAGAACATGAAAAAATAAGATGACAAGTTCCTATAATTTTTTTTTCCTACAGACCCTCTACGGAGATATGTGTCCCTGAAGGACGCCACTGGAAATCGGTTTTTCTTGAATAACTTTTAAAGTACTTAATATAATTTAATTTAATCAAAATTGAATGTGATGAGCACTAGTAAGGATCTCTTAAAATAGTGTCCTGGAAACATATTTAGCTATTTTAGTTTACCAGGCGCGGGCTAAGCTTTAACTTAATGCCTAAATTTTTGACACTCTGTATGATAAAGACTTTAAAATAATAAGTCTGGGTAGCTTCAACCTTAAATAATTTTGTAAAGGTGCCTTCTGGGACATCTCTGCGTTTTTTTAAATTTTGTATTTTTTCGTATTAAACATCTTAAAATGAGATTTTCCTGTTGTTGAAATGACTTTCATATCGCACTTTGTTGTCGAGAAAACAAAAGAAATAATTATTTTTATTAAAAATAAATCATGAATTCGTTTATTTTTATTTTTCTCCTAAACGGTTAATTTTATCGACAATAAACAAGAGTACCATCTTTTAGTCTACGATTGAAGCTACCCAGATTTATTATTTTGAAGTCTTTATCATACAGGGTGTTAACAATTTATGCGTTAATTTGTAAAGCTTAGCCTGCCCCTGGTAAATTAAAAAAATTAATATGTTTCAAGGGCTAGTGTCCATTACATTAATTGTTTATTAAATACAGCGGCGTCCTTCAGGGACACATATCTCACCAGGCAGGGCCTGTAGAAAATTTTGTTATAGCAACTTGTGATTTAATTTTGTCATGTTAAAGTTACCAGTATTCCCATTATCACCAGTGGCATAGAAACTCTGTGATAATTTACAATAAAAATGGTACGCCGAAATAACATAAGGTGCTTGTTTTGATTATTTTGAACAAATAATTATTCTTCAATTTTTAAATGAAAACAGACTAGTAGCCTGTGTGCGTTCCAAAAGGACAACATAAAATCAACTCAGATAATTTATAATGTATATTTTTTAATAACAGTCACACTAGGTATCACGTTGTGAACAAACATCATGCATCATTTATCCAATTTATAATTATTGATATGCTCCGATATTATACAAAAAATGCTGTTCTGGCTTTACCGACATATATTTGAAACCCGTAGAAATGTGTGCATATTTTCTCCATTTCAATATCTGAATTTGACTACATGACATTGAACAAGCTTTTGTCGTTATTTATTACTGTGGTCATAATTTAGACAGATTCTGTGCCGCTTCCATTTATGGTTCTATACATGTTTGAATGTCAACCCACTGAAAAAAGAGTTTCATAACGAGTTGCCAGATGCAAAGCAATAAAGTTTATTGTTTGGCATTAAAGGATCATTCAGGGGGTAATACTCTCCAATATTTTCAACACTAGTGGAGTAGAGCTGCAAAATGATGTTTATCCATTACTATAAATGTTCAGAATATGTAAATTTGTATATTGCTCAGAATACACGGGTTTATAAAGGTTTACAAATATAATTTTGAATAAAAATTTAAAAAGGCAGATGTTGTTTTTTTAGTCTGGTAATACGTCAATTGTAGTAGAAAAAACAATTTTTTTTACAAATTGCCAACGTTTCGGCTTATATTTAAGCCATCTTCAGGGCTCTAGAAATGTAAATGTGTTACATAACTAATATAAAATTACAATAAATTAAAAATTAAGAAAGAAAGAAAACAAAACACAACAATTTTTAATTTAATATTAGAGCAAGCTAAGTACCTAGTAATATTTATTTTTATTCTATTAATTTTAAAAGAAAGGGGACAATGTAGGCAAACATAAATTAAGCTGAAAACAAATTACAATTAACAATTTTATAAATTACCTGTAGTTAAGTTTTTCTTCGTCCAATTTAGTAAAAATTAATTGTTTATTAAAAGTGTCTATTACAAGTGAAAAGTATTGACAATATATACTCATATAAAGAATTATAATTAACATCAATGGAAAACAATCTATAAGAATCGAGAACTTTTAAGCCGTGTCCACATTATGCCGAATGGTGTCGATCGACGCGGTCGATCGACAATGTCGGTACAGTCTAGACGTGTCGCCCGGCATTGTTGAATCATGTCGGGTCGAGTAGAACGCAACCCGAACCAAGTCGGTACGGATCAAAGAAAGTCTATTCGACATGAATAGTGCAGACGTGTTGAAGCATGTTGTTCAACATTTTAAGTGCCAGCCGATGTAAACACGAACATTTACATATGTACTAGGTATCTACAAACGTAGTCATTTTGATTAATTTTGTCTGTTGTGCAGTGTGTTTATTTTTTTCTGATTACCTAGGTACTATTTTTATTGTCTCATGATGAAATGGAGTGAAGAGCAAACATTGTCTTTTATTGAAATGTATCGTGATCGACCTGTATTGTGGAACTCAACTGATAAACAGTACAAAAATAAAAATAAAAGGCATGATGGGCTGACAGAAATTGCAATTTATTTTGGAATTGATAAACAGGAGGTTGAAAAAAAGGTAGAAAATTTACAGTCAGTTTGCTAGAGAAAGAAAGAAGGAAAAAGACTCGAGAAAGACTGGGACCGGTGCAGACGATGTGTACGTCAGCAAATGGTTTGCATGTTGTTGTTGGCTTCCAACAACTGCAATAATAATTGCAGCAGTGGCCACTGCAATATCTTCTGCATCACTCATTATTTTAATATCTAAATTAAAAAACTATGTCAAAGAGAGTCAACTAGAGTTTTACTTAAATGGCGCGGCGATGTATATCGGTCAACAGGTCTACACATACTAAGTACATAAATACAATGTGGACGAGTCGAAACTCTAGGTTTGCCGATCGACATTGTCGATCGACCGCGTCAATCGACACCATTCGGCATAATGTGGACACAGCTTTATTCAAATAATGTATCGACTAAATACGGTGACAGAGGCGTTGTAATTTTTTTCCCCTTTAAGTAAACATGGAAAAAGAAAACACAAAACATTGCTATGTTTTATATATGTATATCGGGTAGTGTAATTATTGCTTATTCTAATTCTATCGATTAAATCTATCAAATTGAAATATGCCGTGTTTAAATTTTGAATATCTTGTTTTTTGTTAACAGATTCTTTATGTCTCTTAATATTAATCATTTCATGAAAAATTATTTTTTTACAATTTTTTTTGTTTCGTGGCCAGACATGAAAAATCGATTGATAGAAATATTTTTGGAAATGGCTTGATATTTTTTCTAGATAAATATTTTTTGAAAAAAATTCGAGTACCTACTGCTGGTTTAAAAACTACTAATTATAAACCAAATATATATTTTCGCATTGAAAAAACAGAAACTAAATCAAAACTAACTTATTTTTTATGTTTAACATAAAGAAACCACGAACGTTATGACGATTATGGCGACGTTGCCTTTTTTCAATAAGTTTCGACAATTATTTATAATTTTTGACAGATTTGCAGATTCGGGAATTTAGATTTCTGATACTACTTACTGTCAGAGCTGAGTATGAATACAGGAAAGGTATTTAATCCAGCACTACTGAGTATAAATACTGTTAAAAAAGTATACATGATTACTTGAATTAGTATCTGTTATACAAATACTGTGTTGAACAGTACTCATGAATGCATGTATTCGAGTAATGTCAATGGATAAATCGATGGACGAATGGTTTAAGGCGTCAGTACTTGAATCGTGTTTGCCACGCGCTGCAGGTTTGAATCCTACAGCCGGTAGACCGTAGATCAGCTACATTTGTGGAGAAGATTGGCACTCTCTCTGCGGGTATGGTAGAGTGGAAGAACGTTAGCTTGGAACAATGTGGGAGATTGATACCGGTTGGCGTTTTACCATCCCCCTAATTAATGAGGTTTTCCTCATTAATGCAATGAATGGTGAATAGGGCCTACCAACGTAAGTCGTTCCCGAGCATAAATGTTGCCTGCTTAACAATAATACGCCGTTCCCTCTCCCGCACAAGTCTCTCGATTTCTGGGCTCGTCATTAGAATGAGGGACAGAGATTTTGTTATTATTATATTATTTCTACTTGGCGTTAAAAAATCTTCTTCATGTTTCTAAACACTCAGTATTGCTTTATGTTTTCAATATGTAGTTTTCACTTAAAAGGGGATGAAAAATAATAAAATTTGGGAAATAGACCCAAATAAACAGACTAAAAAAGTTGACAGTTGATAATACTCCATTAGTGAAATGGTATAGATTGCTTTCACAAAGCAATGGAATTGACAACATTGAACTGTTATTAGTGTTATCAAATGTTTTCCCATTATTATTATTTGGTGTCCTTTTTCCTGGGGCTAAGAAGATCTAATCGCTGACACAAACTACAAATTACAAAAATTGTATATAATTTGTGTTCAATGTAGAACCAAACGCCAAATTAACCGTCAACTGATTTAGAAAGAAAAGTGGGATTTATCACATAGCAGTGTTATTTTTTTTACGATAAAGTACACATATATCATATTTATCGGAATTTGGGAGTACAGTGATTGATGAGGTGTCAACTTATTTGCGCAATCGAGCAAAGGAAATGCTGGCGGAATATCTAAGCTGACCCATCTCGATACAGAGCGGAAGTAAATCAAGCGAATGCTGCATCAACGGTCTCCTATCGTCTAATGAGGCGTTCAAACCAAAGTAATTGATACTACATCTTCCAAACAACTTTCATGGATGATAAGTAAAAACAAATTAATTTTAATACACAAATTTCTATTATTGCTGCCATGGTATGTTATTTTTGTAAATGTTTATTTCATAAATGATATACGGAGTGTTCCGTTTTTCATTCCTCACCATTCGTATCTCGGAAAACGTAAAATATACAGAATGGCTTAAACTAAGGCTAGCGCGAAATCCCGATATGAATCCTCTAGTTTTATATGGAACAGAATGTGTACCGAGTACCCAGTGGTGTCGATCTTAGAGCATATTTTTCCTCTAACCGAGATCTAAGACAGATGACTGTAGTAGTGGTATGCATGTGAGATAATTTTGGCTGCCGTTTAGAAGCGTGCTTAGTTGTTGAAAAAATGAATAATCCCTATTCTATTTCTTAAATATTGTTTAAAAGAAAACATTTGAAGTAGCAAAACATGTCGGCACGGCAATTTCCTTAATTATAGTGTATTTGAGTAATTTTTTATCTAAAGCAACTGACATTTTAGAGTATAAGTTGCAGGAACACTCTGTAATTTTAATTTTCACACGTTTTTCGTGCACTAAGAAAAAGCATCAGTAGTGGTAGGTAATAAATACACTTGCCTCAGCAAAAAACTTGTAGAAAATAGAGGACAGATAAACAATTCAATTAGACAAAGTCTATTAAGGCAATAGGTAAGTAAATACAAAAATAGCTCAATTGGTAATGTGAAAACAAAACAGACAAGTAAAATCATTCAGAATTGTATACCTACTTGTATAAACAGAAAATACATAAATAATTAAAAATCACGGCAAAATGCTTTAAAACAAATTGAATAGTTAAATAATAAAAAGGAATCAAAAAAGTCATTCCTGCACACTGAATAACAAACAAACTCATCATACGATACAATCATAACCATTCTTGAATGAATTGATGAATGGATCTTCATTTAAGTGCTAAAAGTTGAATCCCACTGTAATAATATTTGGTATTCTATAGTTATCAAAATTACATACAACACACAATCTATGGTGGTGTCTAACATGGAATAATCAATGTAATGAGTTGGTAATGAAGTTAAACGCAGTATCATATCAATTTCGAAATATAACAACTGTTTTAAATGTAGATCAGTTGCTAAATCTGTATTACGCGCAGGTTGAGTCGCGTTTGCAGTATGGTGTTTGTTTCTGGGAGCTATCTTGCCATTCACAAAGTTTTTGTTGCCCAAAAACGGATAATAAGGTGCATGTTTGGAATGTCACCCAGGGAGTCATGTAGTCAAGTATTTATCCGGTACGGTATTTTGACAGTGCCTGGTGTGTTTTTATATGAAATATGTCTTTATATTATTATTAATAGAAGTAAGTTTGTATGTAGAACTCAGATTCACACGGTTTAATACAAGGCGAGCTGACCATTTTAATATACCTTTCAGTAGATGTAATATATCTTTTAATTCACCTAATTGTTTTGGTCTAAGAGTATTTAATGGTTTGTCAAATGAAATTAAAATTTGCGCGTCCGTTTACAGTTTTAGAAAGCAATTGAAAAGATATTTGATGGATAAATGTTTCTATGCTGTGGACGAATATTTTATTATCTGATCAATTGATATTAGGTACACAATTAATCTATTAATCAAATAGATTTTTGTCTAATTCTATCTAATAATTTAACATTTTTTTTATATGTGTTTGTATAGTTTGTCTCGCCATATTTCTGTATGTACATGTGTATGTACTTTTATGGTTTGCCTACATTGTATATTTTGACTTGTCCTATACATGCACAAATGTCTTAAAGGATAAATAAATAAATATTTATTTATTTATATCGGCTCGAAGTACACACCATAACCACACAAAACTTAATGGCGCCGAATTAAACTGATTCACGATCCTTCGGCAAATTTTTCCTTTATTTGTGATATTTTCAGCGGTGATAAGTGAATAAGTTCACTTATCGCAGCATCATAATTAGTTGTGGGACCGATCTGTACCACTGTGACAATAACGGGTTCCAATTGTGACAGTAATAGTAACCAACTACAGTTAACTGGAAAAGAATTACAAATGATTTGCCGGACCACTTTACTGATTTTATTGACCAAAGTGATGTAATCGCTTACCAGTGGTATATATGAGTGAATATGCTATTTTACCTGACGGTAATATTTACTACACCAGATAAAAAAATATTTACGGTAATTATTTTTTTAGGAACATAGTTTACTTGAATGGTTTTTTTCAGTGTATACGCTCATTAATCAGTTTAAAATTGTCCTATCATTTGCTTTTTCTGCCTTGCGGCAATTTGGGTCGACAGCGTTTGTACGCTTCTGTTTACTACTTTTTGTTATTATTTACTGCTTTCTATATTTTCGCCCATTTCCGCCCTTTGCGTGTAAGCTCGTCAAGGAAAATGGGATCTATAATCCAGTTGGAAAAAACGTTATCCCAGAGACACGAGAATTGTTTAACAAGTTCACAAAAATATAAATTACTTTTCAACCAGTTTGAGAGTTGGAAAATTTTAATAATTGACTTATCAAGCTCCAGCAATCTGAATCTAATTCTTTTCCCTCCACCTCTATACCCCAACCTATATTGAGACATTTTCTGTCAGCAATAAATACGTTGCAGTATACATAAAATCACTTTGGTTACAGACATATTTTATGCAATTTAAAAAACGTTTTCCTTGGAATTTCTAAATTCTTGAATTATTGAATTTACGTAAAAGTATTCATTCATAACAGTATACAGAGTAGTCACGAATTTAACATAAAAAAGCGAATATAACCATAATACTCAGCAAATGTCCTATATTCTTAAGTAACATTTTGAGTAATGTCTCTATTACCACATGGAGGTTGGTGTTGCTTTTTCATCATCTAATAAA
The DNA here is from genome assembly GCA_025584915.1 of Monochamus saltuarius. Classification (NCBI taxonomy): domain Eukaryota; kingdom Metazoa; phylum Arthropoda; class Insecta; order Coleoptera; family Cerambycidae; genus Monochamus; species Monochamus saltuarius. The sequence goes on from CM046723.1 coordinate 52,115,513, forward strand.
ATTAAACGTTACTATACACATGTCATTGTGAATAATATCCCATTTATTATTAGTATTGACATCTTGTCTTGCTTTTCCTTGACCTTGTCTTGGTCTCGTAAAACAAGACAAGACCAAACAAGACTTGACAGTTCGAGATTTAAAAACAATCTTGCCAGACAAGACAACCAACTACGGCAAGAATTCTTGCAAATATAAGAACGGGTAATATTTAAGTTAGCATTAGCAGAAGCATTATATTGTAATACTTTATTTAAAGGACATGCACAATATCATATTATTGTTAAAATCGAGGTTTATTGAGTCTCGGTCTAGTTCTGCTAAACTAGAATTAAATATAAATTCACTACTACTTGACTGAAAGAGTTCCGATTCTGTTTCGCCTATTTCGTTCAATATTTATTATACAAAAGTGGGAGTTTATATATTTTATAACATCTACCAATCGACCACTATCGACGATCGTCCATATCGATTATCGATAGTGTTAGGTATCTATTTGTTTTGTCTATCTAAATCCTACTTCATATAATTTGTCAGGGGCGTTTCTACTCATACAGGGCGTGAACCATTGAGTAACTGATTGCGATTTGTTGCCTTGCAATTAATACGATATAACTATGTAAAAACAATAACTAAAACACTTACTGAGCTTAGGTCAGGATAGAGTTGCCGTCGGAATCGCCCACTAGCATACAGCTTTTGCAACAAGCTCAGAACAACAAATAAAAGAGAAACACATGAGTACCCAAGCATACCTTCACATTCTCTAAACATCAACATGCACTACTTAGATCAACTAGTAAATATATTCTCTCTCAGACTGCAGCTGGATATCAACAACACAACAATGCACACTGATCAGACCATCTCTGCAGCTAACGGACGGACTGTATCACCGCAGCTAACAGTCCTAGGATACCCCCTACCTCAAAATACCGTGTCACACGCAGCTAACGGCCAATAAACAAAACAATAATAGGCCGACCTCGTCAGGAATACACTATCATTCATAATCTGAAATAATTAATTAATCAACTACTAACTTAGCCAATAAACAAATGATAAGCATGCCAAGTACTCAGTGATGTAACTCACCTAATAATCAACACAAATCAGGTTGCTAAAACAATTGTCTAGTCCACTATTTAATAACTTAATTTAATATGCACGCACACTTTCACTCTCAAACTATTTTAAAGAAATAAAGTTATTCTCCACTGTAAAAATTATTTAGGGTCCGACTAAACACTTAAAACAACGTCCCTATTCGTTTTTATCAATGTTTATTTTAACATGATCCCTACTCAAGTCAGGTAGTCGTTCCATCGGTCAAATTGTCTCGCTTCTAAACTATATACTCTTAACAATAGTTACGTGTAAATTCCAGGGACCGTAGCCGACCGAGAGTAACCACCACTGTTACCAAATTCATAATAAAGTTTTCTGTTTCTTATTTGTACGCAAGATTCTTGCGAGAAACATGCCAGTCTTGCAAAATTGCGAGACAAGGAATATACGAGGCTTGCCAGATAATACAAGACATGATCTTGCAAAATCAAACAAGAACAATACTATTCTTGTCTCAGCCACCATTATTTCTTGTACTCCAAAAAATATACGAGTATATTTTCCTTTCGATAACATGAGCTCGTTCTGTATACTAGTAACATTGTTAAATGCATTCGAACTATCAGTCAATCGAGCTTTATATTTAGCATTAATGGAAAACGAATTCTGTTTCTGATGTCATTATTTGTTTCATCAGCGATAAAACACTGTAAGTAGAGCCAAATGTCTGTATCATTTTGCGCTATACAATGCGTCTATCAGTTTTTATGTTACTCGTTAAAGTCAGTTTGGATTTTGGCTGTACGTTTGTGTATTTAGAGTAGATGTAAAAGGAACCATTAAATTAAAAAACGAATGGGATAAAAGCATCTAAATTAGGGTCTGACGTCAAGATGAAGAAAGGCTAAATTTAGAATTGTGGATGGATAACTTTTATATTAATGAATGTAATGAATAAAAGTTTCCTTTTTGCTGAAAGAGGGTCGCTCAGGGCAACAAATTTATCAAGGGAATTAGTGGAATTCGTGGTTGATCTCCACGTGTAGTAGATAAGTTAATTAGGAATGAAATTGTAAAAAAGTCTCGGTTTACATTACTACTTAATGAACTTCAAGTTCCGAATAGGAAATTTAAGTAATCAGATATAGTAATCTGATTTTATTACCATCATACCATTACGTTGACCGTTTCTAGCTTTACTAAGTTGATGTTTTAAGGGGCATGGATAGATAAGAAAACACAGTACTAGTTCAGTTCTTCTTGATTTTTCCAAGGCCTTTGACACAGTAAATCATAAAACGTTATTGACTATTTTAAAATACGTTGGAATGTCCGAAACAGTTGTACATTTTTTTTAAAATTATTTAAATAATATAGTTATCAAATGACAAAAACTAATGACATCAAATCTACACTACTGAAAATATCTTCTGGTGTGCCGTAACGTTCTATTTTGGGTCTACTTTTGTATACTTTGCACACATCTAGTTTTGCGCCAATACCACAACACTGTAAATTACATTTTTATGCTGACGATACTCAACTTTATACATCTTTTAAATCTTGTGACTATTTGAAGGCTTTAAAAATATCAATAGTGACATTTCCTCTATTGTTAATGTATCTAAACGCCATTCACTAAATATTAATGCCAGCAAAATATCTACACTTGTTTTTGCTCTACCTAAAATACGATCAGCTATAACCCTTTATACTGTAATAAACGTTGACGGTAAAAAATAACTCCGGTAACCCGTCCTTGCCATCGTACATCATTTTTTAAGCCTTCCCTTACTTACCAAATTTCAGAAAGATTTACTTTGTTACCGGTGGACCTCAAAAATAAATCCATCTCGTCTTTCAAATATGCCTTATAAAAAAATTCTATTTGCTGACCAAAGTTGCTCTATGGAATAAACATTGCTTGATTTTTCTATTTCCTTGCAAATATAAACATAATATATATTTTTTTGCTATTTTGTCTAGAATGCCCGGTTTATATATATGTATTATATGTGTGTGTATTAATAGTGATATGCCGTATTATAGGTATGAATATGTATTTGCTAAATGCATGTTGCATAACTATATATATTTATTCTCTTTAGTATATATCAACTCTTGGCTTAAAGTTTAATATGAAAAACAGAGGTTAGGTCATGCGTAACCATCTGATCTTCAGCTTCTTTAATTATGGTATGGTGGCTTTAACTATATTTGTAAATGTTTAGAAAATAAAGACCATTTATTATTATTATTATATTGTTTGAGAAATGTAAGGACAGTATTAACCGAATTACATTAGATAACTGTTTATTTTATTCCTATTTTAGTTGTAGTCAATGTTGCTGAAAACATAATATCTGGACTTAAGGGCACCGTATTCTTGAAATAGTGTTTTTTACAAATCCAAGTAATTTTAGACATTTAAGAACTGAATAATATAGAGTTTAGCAAATAACAACAATGTTATCTCATGCCACCGGCGAATATTCAAAGGTACCGAAGTAAAATCAATATATAACGTCAGAAAGCGATCTTCCCAGCAAATTTTTAGGTACTGAAATCTTTCAAAATACATATTTTTTTAAATTCCACTATAGATGTAAACATTGTTATAACATAAACTTACATAGTTGTGCATATAAGATTGTTCAATTTTGTTTATTAGTATGTGAAAATAATTGTTAAAATGTGGGGTTAGAATAGCGAAATAATGTGTCATACAAATGCATTTTATATTATTTGAAGATAGTTTAAATAGTAAAAGTGGATAAACAAAACATCAGGAATTTTATTTTTGATATGACTTTTGTTCTACGTGTTTTATTTTTCAAGATTTCAGTACCTAAAAAACATCACAAATTTGATCATTTTACGGCGAGAAACACGGCGACCTTAAACTTTTATGATGCACTTGACATTGCTTAACATTTTAGTGCTACATCGATTTGCTCTGTTTGTGTGCTAGAATTATCGCAAAACAAGAGTTATGATACTGTTCAAATAAAATTGCACGCCATTCATACGCCTTGAAACAATTTTGCCTCATTCGTCATTCCTATTTCCTACCTTCTTAGGATTTTTTTTCTCTGATCGTGAACGAACGTACTTTTATATGGAAGTTCTCTACGGTTGATATTTTCCCCCTTTTTTTTATCAAGATGTGACCGTTCACTTTTATATTAAAGTTGTCCACATAAAAAATCTGATCTGGCTTTTTGAAACAGCCTGCCTGCATACTGAAAAAATGCGAGTAATTTTTCCTAATTGCTTACGAGTTTTTACGTAAAAATTACGTGATAAAAAATGAAAATTAAATTAAAATGTTTCTGCTAAATGGTCAGCCGCCACAGAACCTAGCTCGAGAACAATAAGGACTAGATGTCAATGTGCAAGTCGATGTTGTCTACACTGACTTCCGGAAAACTCTTGACAGGCTGGACCACGGTATTCTTTTCAGCAAATTTCAAAATACTGGTTTTTTTCGCCTTTACTTGTGACTCTCTAGTGGAATTTGTGGAATACCCTGGCTTCACGTCTGCTGATATTCAAGCTGTTTTTGGAGTACCGCAAGGCTCTATCGTAGGCCCCCTCATATTTTCGTTATTTATTAATAATATGAAATTCTTTTTTTCCTTATCAACGAAAATCATAAAAGAAACCACACAAACTGTTATTGCATTTACAAAAGCATGGCAGTTTTTGTATTTTAAAAAGAAAAAAGAATTTTGCTTCGACCAATACATTACTTAAATCACTGTTATCGTTTATATTTGACTAACCATTGTTACTATCTAGTCTATTTATATAATATGTCCAGGGTTAGAGTGGAAAAGAGGAAAAATATTTTTCATTTTACAGGAGGTATTCTTGATTAAAATTTTGTATAGTCTATAAAATGCGGTTAGCATGGAGAAGTTTCATTTTGCATGTACAGAGTGCCATACAATTGGCCTCTGTATTCATTTTGTGATTATTATTGTGCATTATGCTGCGTATTCAATATACGGCATTTATATCAAGGATACCTTATATAAAACACAATTTTCCATCTAGTTTCGTTCTGAAATGTGGTTAATGCCTTCCATAAACTTGAATTTCAAAGCATCGCCTTCAATACCAAAAGCTTTTTGCTTTCATAAAATGGTTAGTCGCTTCAAACTAATTTATACGGCCACAAAAACACACAATGGGGTAAATAGGATATAGAGAAAGCAATACACTAGCAGCATTATGGAAATTAGGTTTATAGAAAACGAGGCCCAAACAACCTGAATAATTTAAAAATAAATAATAATGAAAGCGAAAGCATTTGTACAATAGTTATTTATTATACAAGAAAAAAATCTAATATTTTTACCTGTGTATAATATATTATTACAATGTACCTATTAGTCAGAAAAAGTTTGAAGTTTCAAACTGGTATAGTCTAAGAGCCAGTGGCCGGCAACCTATAAGTAAATGATTATACCTGAAATTTTGCACAGTGAGTCTCTTATACCTATCATTCATGATGTGGGGACTCGCTAAGCCCGGCGAGGCCGACTCAAGAGTTACTCAGGTGCGAGAAGTATGAAAATGTAATCAACTTCGTTATTAAATTAACAAAGCTGCCGTTTGAAAATTTTAAATTATACAATTATTATTATATAAAAATAACAAAGGCAGACGATTACCGTGCTTCTAAGATCATGGCAGACACTTGTGGAATTGGCAAAAATTATAAATTTCAAAAGTATTTGATTAAATCTGATTTTTGACGTTAAAGAACTGTCAGAAATGTCAAGCATTGTAATCGACACCACCAAATCTCAGAACCTGTACCAGAAATAGAGGTTATTTATTACTTATATCATTTTAATATAAAAGCTGCTAAATATAATAAATAATAAAAATAAATGCCTAATTTGTCAGATCTGAAATTTTAAAATTTTCAAACAGCAGCTTTGTTAATTTAATAACGAAGTTGGTTAAATTTTCATACCTCTCGCACCTGAGTAACAGTTGGGTCGGCCTCGCCGGGCTTAGCGAGTCATCACCTCATGAATGATAGGTATAAGAGACTCACTGTGCAAAATTTCAGGTATAATCATTTACTTATAGGTTGCCGGCCACTGGCTCTTAGACTAGTAGGCTGTTGTACGTATAGCGACATTGGACCTGTGTTGCTAAGGAAACATTTAAAGCAATCAATTTATCTGTCAATTTAATTCTGTGATTGGGATTAAAAAACGAACTTAACTTATTTTTAGTTATTTTGAATATGCAAAGTTCAAAAATGGACATTACTGATTCAAAGTTTTTTTCTTATATAAGTATAAAAAGCTCTCTGTATTAGATATTTTTTAATTTTCGTTTTAAATTTATCGGAAAAACTTCTAGTATCATAAGAATGCAACTGCATATGATATACAAGAATGAATAAGGCCATGATATGCGGTTTTTAAAGTCGGCAAGGAAACTTTGTGTACAAGGTTCCGCAAAATGTTGCTTGTAGCAAGATCCGTTCAAGGAGTAGCCAAATTTATTGCATTTGTTTCTCCCTTTTTTGTTAGAATTGGAAATAACTTTTAAACTGCTTTTGACATTGAGCAAATGTAAGTTTTGTATAATAAAATATTCTACAATTAAATATCTCCGTATTCTTATGTGTACATATCCGGGAAAAAGTATTCATAATTTAATAAAAAAAGACATTTTGTTACCTGCCATGAGAGATAAAATGTAAAATTTTTCCCGCTGCAAAAAAGAATATTTAATTTTAAACTATTGTACAAAGTATGTATATATTTTAAACATGTTTTCCGAAATCTTGTTCAAATCCACTTAGATACAATTTAACTATGCTTTCATTTCATTCTTTGAGTGCCCCTTTAAAGCTAAATTGTACTACATTGTTTATCGATTAACTAAAGCCTTTGTAAAACTTGAAACTCCTGAATCTGAATCTCTGCATTATTGCCATTTTATAGCCCTTCCAACAAAAGACAACGTCTCTGATTGAGACACGATGATCTTAAATCTTACCCAACAATGTAATTTGGACTTCTTTGTACAGGATGATTCAGAATTTATCCACAAGAATTTTTGAATGTACAGAGGACTTTTACAAATACAATTTTGTAAAAAAAATCATAAAGGGTGGTTTGAAAATGATTTAAAATTACATTTCTGCACGGCACTGCAAACTGGTCCACTGTTAAACCTGATCTTTCGCGAAGCAAAGCATGCAGTCGACAACAGGTACGAAGGCAAAGTGTAATAAAATATGAACGGACAAAATATTAAAAGAGTTGCTCAAGGAAAGAGAAAAATACAATTTTATAACACTTATTTCATATCAACAAATTCAGCTGGTTTTGCTACTGTTGCTATTATTAATGAATATAATTAATTTGAGGATTTAATTAATACAATGATTTGACACCTGATGTTTGAACAACTGTTCAAAGTTTTGTCCACCGACGTGTAAACATATTTGGGCCCGTCTTACCCAGTTTCTACAAGTTATTGGCATAAGCCTCGTGTATGATATGCCACACTGTTGATTGGGACATTCCTTGTACTCTTTGAGCGATTTGCCTGGTATTTATTCGGGGATTCTCTTCAACAATCTCTAAAATGTGTTCCTCAGCTGCTTCAATACACCGTGAATGCCCTGGACATCCATTTCTTCTACGATTCGATTGCAAATTTCCGGTTTCACGTCTGCATTGCACTACCTAAAGTAGTTGCATTTGACACAAGTCTACCGGGAAATCGTTCTGCGTACAGACGAGAAACTGCTGAAGCATAAATTAAAACGATATCCATCAACTCCGAGTTGCTATACACGTAAGCTACATTTGAAAAATTAATTTAAATTTAATGGCTCGTCGCCCAGGGCGAGAGGTCTGCGTTAAGTACCTGATGTAATGTAGGTCGCTTCCTCTAAGTTGAGCCGTTTAGGCCGAGCAGGAAGTAAGCAGACAGCATTTATATCTCACCTGCACTCAGTTTATATGTGAACATACATATGAAGGAACAGCCAGTTCAATTGTCGGTCATCTCACCTACGGCATACTGATGAGGGCTAACAGGCCCGAAACCGGTCTATGTCTGGTGGTGTGTCCGACAAGGGTTCTTGGCTGTTCACACAGATACTTCAGGAGTAGTTCAATGCCGGTCGGGGAATTAGTCCGCGGAGTAGTTGTTTCCTGCAGTATCATTTACAGAATTAATTTAAACACTATCACAAAAACGTTAATATTAAAATCGGATTTTGACTCCAATTATCATGATGCACCTATTCCCAAATAATTTTGAATAAGTTGTCAATCACCCTGTATGTTTGATTTACAATATAAATTCTTTATGTAAAATGTTACTTTTGATTCTATTTCACATAAAAGCAGCTTTATTTTGCTTTTGTTTCCATCTTATGTTTTTCTTTGAGTGAACGTAAAAATCAGAATATTATATCTACATCACATTAAATATTGCTCTAATTTATCCTGTCTTTGGCTGTATCCTTTTGGAATATACGTATACCACACATTTCAAGGATAACATGTACATGTACATTTTGATGTGGGATAATCCTCTCCCCGTTTAAACGACAATCCACGACTTCTAAATACAATAGAGAGGTGATTTTGGCTTTAAAGATAACAGTAAAAGGAAATAGAGAAACGGTTAATGTAAAAGGGGGATTACTGACTAAATGAAGCTATAACCATTAGAAAGAGGATGAGAACTACAATTTATTGAAATCCAGGAGCGATTTTTATGAAAAACAATTCGTTTGATGGATTTTTTTAAATAAAACTAACGTTTTTAAGAATGCTAGTTACAGTTCTCATTCAAATATCTTATTCAACCTATAGTCAACAATCATAATTATAAAATAATTAGTCGGTTTCAAATAAATTTACAAAGTTTTGTGATAACTTCTTTTTAAAAAATTAAAGCTTCCTGGCAGGATACAATTTAAGAATCCAATTTATGAACTTTTTTCTATTTTTTCCGATTTATATTTGAATTTCGGTAATCGTATTACTAACACTGATTCAGAATCGTCTTCTAGCTTACATTTTTTTTTAAATGTCATAGCTGAGAATTATATTATATAAACTTTTATAATATGCCAAACAATGTGGATGAAATTCCAAATTTCTTTGTCGGAGAGTGTTGAACATACTTTGACAAAAACTAAGGTTCTGTTCCACAGAAAACAAACTCTGTGTAATTTAATTACTCCTTAGATAAAACTATGCTGGAGATATGTGGGACAATTATTACAGATTCATTAGTATTTAACACAGCTTTGCTTTTACTAATTATTAGAGAGTGTCTCATCTGTCTATAGATTTTGTGTGAAGTTTCAGGTACAAAGATCCTTAAGCTTTTGTATGTAACTTTTATTACAAGTTATTATGCTTCAGTTATATAGTCTTGTACCATGTTTGAGGGTTTATACGGCTCTAAATATTCAGTGTGTTATTTGGGATTCTTAAATCCAATTTTTTTTTGTAATTATTTTTGGAATGCTTCCAAAAGTATTAACTTCGACAGGTTGAATTGTACATTCCTTGTCTATCGAATACAAGAAACCGCCTATGAGTTGCACTAGAAGAACAAAGTTCGGCATATTTTCGAAAAATATTTGAACACTTAATAACTATCCCATTTCCTTCTGTTATAACAAACACTCAGAAAATTTTTGTTTTCGTGCATGGAATCAAATTTTTTATATAGAGGTCATCGTATTGAATATTATCCTTCATTAGCATCAATTCTTAAATAATAATAATAATATATCTACCCCTCATTCTAATCACGAGGATTAGCCCAGAAGTCGAAGACCTGTGCGGGAGAGGGGGCGGCATATTATTATTAAGCAGGCCGCATTTGCGCCCAGGAACGACTTACGTTGGTAGGCCCTAACCACCATTCATTGCAGGAATGAGGGAAACCTGGACCTCATTAATTAGGGGGGTAGTCAAATGTCAACCGGTATCAATCTCTCACATTAACCCAAGCCAACATTCTTCCACCCTACCATACCCGCAGAGAGGGTGCCAATCTCTCCACGAATATAGCTTATATACGGTCTACCGGCTGCGGGGATCGAACCCACAGCGATCCAGTCACCTCGATTCAAGTACTGACGCCTTAAACCGCGCGACCACTGACCGAGTGACATGTTTCAAATATGCCCATTATCATAGCAACCTTTATTAGTAAATATGTTTCATCATCTACAGTTTGACAAAGTTTTGTTAATAACCATGCGAAAGATAACATAAGAAAAGTTGTTTCGTAAAGTTAATAGTAGATAATTTAAATTTTGTACAATATTCTTGCTGTAATTCATATTACTACTAAAATTTTATTATAATATGAACCTCTACAACACTTTGCATATTGTAAATAACTATTATATCAATTCTTGTTTTATACACATTAGTGTATCTACGAAACAAGCGTTGGTAGTTCTTAAATACTTCTCATAAAATTATTTTTTTTTAAGTTGTTCATTTTTATAGTATAAAGACTGACTAGTTGACATAAATGTTGAGGAAAAACTTTTTAGGGTTGCAATCGAAAAGTATTGAAAAAGACCAAAAAAACCAAAATATGTATACTTAATAATATTGTCATATCCAATGTTGAAAACCTTCTAATTATTGTTAATAAATCTTGTCTGCTGCTACTCTTCTTGATATATCTAATGTTGTTTATAGAATTCCGTGTCATATTTGTAATATGTTTTATATAGGTCAAACGTCAAGATCCCTAAAAGGGCGTATTACCTCACATAAGATTACTTGTAGACGTAACAAGAAATCATGCGGTTTGTCTGAGCATGTTGTTGAATCGGGGAATGCATTATGATAGCGTCACTGTTTTGAATAATGAATTTTTTTTTTGAAAATTGTACACATTGTAATTGTAAAAAAAAACAATTTGAATAATAAATCTGATATCAGTAGTTTAAGTAAAATTTACGCTTTTATTTTAAAATTTGAGGAAGAGGTTGCGAGGGTCAAATTTACCGCCACTTTCAAGGTTGGCAACGCAGTTGGTATTTCCGATTTCCCTAAACATATTATTTTTCACTATCAGTCAGTTCAACTTGGGCTTGTTTTTGCAGCCGTTGAAAATGATTTGAAAACTGTCAGAAATATTCGACCAGTTAAGTTGAGAACGCGTTACCATTGAATTTGACGCAATAAATAGTTGGACGGACATTTCTGATAGTTTCCAAACAGTTTTCAGCTGCTGCTAAAACAAACCTATTATTTGTAGTCCGTCCGCAACTTTGACCAGCGGTTGAAATTGTTTTTTGTGCTCGTTTTATAATCTGTACACATGCATTGCGACTTTAAATATCTATAAAAATTTTCAATAACCATCAATGTTTTCAATGGTTTTATTGTGTGTAACGCAGCCTCTTTTCATCTCATATTAGTAAGTATTTTTATCATTAACTAATCGTTTGTAGGTTAATAATATAAATTTATTGTAGAATATCTTGATAAAGGAAATAAACATTTCCTAATGCTCGTTGATATCGCGTTCTTTTTTTGGTTGTTTGGCTTTTTTCATTACTTTTCGACTGGTACACAAAGGTTAGATTTTTTCTCGAATATACTAACGGAGAAAAGTAACGCGAGTGAGAGTAATTTTCGCGTATACCCATCCTGTAGAAGTACTTTATTCCAACAAACTTTATTTGTTACATTTTGCGAATTCCATTAATAAATCTCCTTCAACTGAAACATTTAGATCTGTGTCAGATTCTTCTTAAAGAAAATCTGAGAACTTGTTCTTCATTAAGGTGCATTAAGAAGAAGTTGCTTAATTTAATTACTTGGACGAAGTTGTTTAAAATTCCGCTTTAATTAGTTCGAACTTTTTTCACCATCGTTACAGGCTATTTGCATGAAGGGCTGCATAACAATTAAATTGCTGCATAAAATTCCTCCTCCTTGCTAGAATGTGTTAATTGCTTTTGTTTTCATCTTCATAGGGATGAGTTGACGGCACTTTGTATAGTTTTAGGGTTACAAGAATTGGCGACTTATTATAAATGTAAAATAGGCGATTGTCCTCTTTCTTCTTACTTAGTTATTATTGACTGTACTCTATCAAGCAGTATGCCTAGTTACAAGAGATACGAACGCATAAATAAGTATACACAAAAATATAATATATCATTTATATCAGTTTTGAATTCCAATAAGTTTATAATAATAGACCTATTTGGCACAAAACCATGATTTTTTTCAGTAACACTCAATTTTACATGCTAAAAATTGTGTTAAATTTGAATCATAACCTAGAATTTTGCAGTATTAGTTGCATACTCTCGAAACATCAAAAAACACTAGTCAAAGCTTAGAATACAATATTCTTAGAACACTACAGGACGTCTGAGAATGTTATAGTTTAAAATAGAACTAATTACGATATGCAAAGATCGTCGATTATTATCAATATTGTCGTTATTATTAGTATTAACAGAATTTAATTCCCTAACAATACAAGAAGTTTGAAAAATTATCGGCGTGAAGTACACCTTGTACTAGTAGCCTACAGATGACGGCTGTCAAAAAATATCAGCTTGAAATAATTTCTTCAAATTTCGCAAATTTAATTTTGCTCATATTTTTTGTGTATTCAAATGCCTTGGTGACGGATAAGGTGCTGATCTATGAAAGGTGTGACTAGCGCATTATCGTGTTGCAGCGTAATACCAAGTAGACAATAGTTATTTGTATAACAAGGGAGCAAAGTGCATAATTTCCTCCCGCGGATAGTTTGATCAATATCCATGGGAGGAAATGGCACTTAGGGCTCCCACACAAAACTGCAAACTCGCATCGCATCGCAAATATCTGCGAACTCGCACGAATGCACCGCAAGAACGTCCGATCTCATTCGCATCTCACATTCCTGCGATATTATGTCATACTTGGTGACGCCCCTTTTAAAAGACTTTTAGTCCGCTCTGAGACGCAGAGAGCTTTAGAGAAAGACGCGCGGCACCTGCGCCGCCTTCTTTGTTTATAGAATGGCGGAATATAATGTAGATTTTGTGTGGGAGCTCAAACGGTTTGCCGCACAAAATCGTATCGCAGAAATTCGCATCGCAAGTTCCTGTGATGCGGCATCGCATGGCAGTTTTGTGTGGGAGCCCTTAGCTCCTGTGTAATATATATGATTTTTCTACGACCATTCACAGTATTTTGCATTGGTTTTACATATATTTTCTTATGCATGACAATCAAACAGCCAAATATGTGAAAATGTCATAATAGGTATTGAGATAAGTTAATATTGTTAAAAATCAAAGTACATGGAACGTTGATAAGGTTGCTTCTTGTCTACAAAATAAACAAATTTCCCAAAAGTTTATAATAATGTATTCCGAATGTGAAGATGAAGATCCTCATGAGATTCTGGAAGAAGCAAACATGGTTCCGTTAAATCTATTACCGTTAAAGTCTCGTGAAAAATATTATAAATAAAAATAAATAATAAAAAATCTGTGAGAGAAAATCATTATTATACAATTTTAAGAAGTTTGTGTATCAATAAAAGAAGTCTATACACTACTATTACGGCTGTTTGAATTATATTTCTACTTGTTTGTTTCCAGAGGGAGCCAAAGTACTACTTTCCTTCCTGAAATGAGAGTAAAATAGAATTTTCCATGTAGAGAGTAGATAAAATATTATGCAGAATCCTCTTTGATCCACATTGCACAGCTGTTGTAATGCCTTGACGGTATGCACGGTCGAGAGAAAGAGAGATTCCAACCAAGCACTCAGAAAGTAGAAAAATTTTTGCAGTGACAAGTTTTAATGCAAACAAGTAAGAAAACAGAAAATGATTCAACACACTTGAAATACAAGTATATCCAAATATACCCAACTATGTATGGGAAAACCCTTACTCTAAGTAAGGAGGTAAAATACTTGGGTGTAACCTTGGACAGTAAGTTGTCTTGGGGGCCACAGATTGAACGGGTTACCCGGAAATCAATGGCAACTTTTTGGCAATTAAGGAAAGTAGTAGGCAAAAACTAGGGACTCAACCTAAGAGTACTTCACTGGGTGTACATGGCGGTGATGAGGCCGAGGCTACAATATGGGGCCTTGGTCTAGTGGCCGAGTGTGGGCCGGGAGACTGTGGCCAAGGTTTTGTCGAGGATCCAAAGGCTGGCTTGCTTAAGTATAACAGGGACGATGAAGACAAGACAAGACCCCAACTGCCGCCCTGGAAGTTTTGTTGGGGTTGCCACCCCTTCCAACATGGATTGTAAAGGAGGCGATGGCGATCTACCTGAGAACAAGGGGCGCAGGCTGTTTTAAGGCAGAAGGTCGTGTGGAGGGTCACGCTGCTATAGTCTTAAGGGCGGAGAGTGAGATTCCAGTATCCGCTCTGAGGGTTATTGCAGCAAACGATAAACTAAGGTTGGGAAGGAGGTATACACTGTTTTCCCTTTGAGAGAGCAGTGGGAGATGGCAGAGAACATGTTTTCCCCAGGATCTTTGATATGCTATACAGATGGATCCCGGGTAGGGTATGAGTTTTCTGAGGCAGGAATATATCTGGAAAACCTGGATATCCGGCAGAGCTTTTCGCTGGGCACACACTCCACGGTTTTCCAGGCGGAGGTTTTTGCTATTTTGAGGTAGCAAACAAGGAAGAAGTAAGGAATTGTGTGGAGGAGAAAATCTTCATCTGCTCTGATAGCCAGGCTGCACTCAGGGTTCTTAGCTCTCCGGTGACGAGATCCAGTATTGTTCAAGAGTGTGGAGATGCCCTGGAGTCCCTGGCCAGACAAAGAGAGGTGGAGTTGGTCTGGGTTCCTGGCCATAAGGGAATCCCCGGTAATGAGACGGCTGACTTGCTAGCTCGTCTCGGATCTGTGGCATCTTGCCAGGGACCCGAACCCTTTTTGGGAATTACGCGAGGTAGTATGAATAGTGCCCTTAATAAATGGGCCTATCAAACATTAGGAGGGAAGGAACGGGGGATGTAGACAGGCCCACGACTTCTTCAATGAACCTAATAAATCTAGGACGAAGTGGCTGCTGAGCCTCAGTCGAAGGTACCTGAACGAAATGGTGGGGGTCCTGACAGGCCACTGCAGACTCAGAAGGCATTTGAATTTGATAGGCATAGAGGATAGTCCCTTATGTCCGGAATGCGGAGAGGGGGAGGAGACCCCTATCCATTTCCTAGGATATTGTGCGGCTCTTGGAAGACTAAGATATAGGATCTTTGGCACCGAGGAGCTGCAAAGGGAAGAGATGAGGGGCCTACCATGGACCAGGATCCTGGCGTTCATTAGGGCGTCGGGTAGGTTCGAGGAAGGACGAGGGCGAATAGTGGAGGGGTGATGGGATGCCAGGGTAGGCAAAAAGGGCCCATCTGTGGCTTAATTGCCAGGCTAAGGCCGCCCGGCCTTACTACTACTATATCCAAATATCAATTCTGGAAATCAATATTAGTAAGGTATATCCTACCATATCGTGTTTCTCATTAAACCATTAACATTGTGTAAATATTTTTTTCTTTCAAAGTGACGTAAATCCATTCACGTGACAACGCGGTGCTCTCGCAACTGACAGAAGGCCAGAGTCGACGACAAATTGAGGTTTATTATAGTTTCGAAAAAAGGAAAACTTAAGGAAATATTCAGCATACAAATAATCCAGTATTCAGTTATTATAACTGTTGTATTCTTTCTCTAATAAAATAAGGTAGATATCGACAAAACCAAAAAGTAAATGTAGGATAGAAATAATCAAATGTACAACAACAAAGCCTTATATAAATTTGCCAGAACAATAGGCACGTTGATTGTTCGGTTGAAAACTTTTTCATTTCAAATCAAGAAAGAATGTCTTAATTTATTGGCGTGAAATTGCGTTGAAAAAAATTGCTTGTAAAAGTTCCACGTTCTGAAAGATTTCGGAGATTATTAAAGTACAAGAAAGTAGCTGCAATGTTGAGAACAATATTTAATAAAAATCCTGTCGACGCAAGGTACAAATGCTTCAGATTTATCATTTTTATTTATATATCTAATCCTTGCTATCTATCACAAAAAACACTCCGCAACAATTGAGGATATATATATCTACCCAAATAAGGTCAGTCCGATGTATTGTTTCTAAAGAAACAAAATTACTTGAGAATAAGGAAGCTTAAAAAATATTCGATTACCCTACCGACCTAGATTGCAGCTCGCACCACCATTAAAGCAAACAATTTTGGTACAATGTTTTCTTTTTAGAGACAAGAGAATCATTACAAAAGAGATTTTCAAGTCAAATGGAGACAAAGGAAGTGATAAAACAAAAGATTCAAATCATTCCGCCTCGAAGCTTTATTCTGTGGTGTAATTTTATTTGAAGCCTTATTATACATCACTCCTATTCATTATAACTATGAGCATTCAAGCGAAATTTTACTCTAAAATTTACTAAATTTCCGTAAAATTGCTTCCCTTGTCAAAACCGAAATAGGAACAGATTTGTATACAGAGTTTGTGGCAGGTGATCTAGGTATTCGTTTTTTCGTGACAAGTGAAATATTCCTATACATCCAAAAAGAATGTCCTGTTTTCGTCTACGCCTTGTGATATCGATATAAGGCAATATAAAAAAATTCAAAAGATGCCGACATTAAGTCGTGGGACAGAGTGGTGCAATATAATTTCGAGTAAGTGACATAAAAATCATTAGAATATGTGGATATATGTTAGTACATTATAATTATATGATGCTTATTTAAGTCGTCTAATTCGATATTATTAATCGGGGGCATTTACCCCAATCGAATCCTTTGTTCGAATATAAAGGCTTATGTCGGCATGGCGGCTACATACTGCTATTTGAATGCAACGTTGTAACGTCTTACTAAAACAAGATACCCGCTTTCTGTATTTCACAGAAATGGGTTCTTGTCTTTTCCATTTCTATATCCTAGTCATCATTTTTAATGATTCTTCTATATATTATCGTTGTAAGCAGATTCTGATATTTTTATAAATCACTTACAGAACTAATAATAACAAACTCTTTAGGATTCCTCATTCAGATTTTCAAAATTCACAATTTTCAATAAAAAATTAATATAACCATAGTCATTTGAGCTATATTTCCAGCTATATCTATTTATGGGGTGAACATTTCTATAAAGCGGCTATAATATCGGACATGGTATATACACTTATACTTATAGTATACTTGCTAAATAACTATTATTATAAAGACGATTTGAAGCCAATGAAGTCTCTTTCTTATGAATCATGGCATTCTAAACTGAAAATAATGAGAATATTTCGAATTATTAAAAGTTTGGAGTGAAACTAATGACGATGCGAGAGACAGGACGACTTTTCTGTGAGTTTGAACGGTTTAAAGCCATTAGAAAGATCTACGTAACAAATCTGTGTTGGATATGTATGGGCGCAGAATTTATTAGAGCAATATTTCCAGTGGAAGTTACGGTATTGCTTTGAAAGTGAATTACGTCGTTGGTAGGTGCTTTGTGGAAAATGCCATGAAAGTTTACGACAATGGTTCTGTTACATCTTGTTTAATTAATTGTAAATCAGTTACGTACTTTACGTTTTATGTTCATTTAAGTATGAACACATGTTTCAAGTATGTACATACACGTTTTGCTAAGAAACGTGATAAAAGTAACTTGTTTTAGTTTTTTTTCATATACAGGATGTTTCAGCTAAAAATTTACACACTTCGTTCAACACAATACAATAATTATTCTTGGAATAAATCCAAGCGTATAAAGCAAATTTTTTTCAGACTTCAGGGCATTAGTTTCTGTTTTCTTAGTTATTTACACAAAACTTGTCACTGCAAAGATTTTTGTATTTGGTACTCATACCGGAGACCACGAACAGGTAGTCCTCTCCATCAGGAAAACCACAAATGATAACAAGTCACACGCAAATGCATAAAAAATACTACCACACGTTTACAGCCAAGGCACTATACCACTAGTACAATCTGGTTCAAAATTAATTCGGCATAATATTTTATCTACTCGGACAATGTTTTCCTCCTGTCATCCTGGCGTTTAGATGCGACATGTTTGTATACAGGGTGAACCTTAAATAAGTACAAATACTTTAACTGCAGATGTAGTTCGTCATATAGATAAATCTAGTGAAAATCATTTTTTAAATTTCAAATACTTACGGAGATATTAATTTTTTTTTAAAGTACCTACATTTTGAAGACCGCTGACCAGATAGACAACTGACGTAACCTAATAAAATAAACCATATGATTTACTGAAGGCAAGGTTGCCTTATCGTCTGTAAGATAAATAATTTTTTAACGTAAATTCAATTTTTGCGGTTGTTACTAATTTAAAAATACTTGTTAATAAGTAAAGTAAAATTATTATAAACAATTAAAATATTAATTTTCGCAAGTTCACTACTATCAATTAAAATGTTTAGGAAGTTACTTTGTTCAATGATTCCAAAAATTATCCATAAACGTGCATAAAAGCTCATATACTTATTGAAAAACCAACTATTTAAACAATTATCCACATTTCAGAAGTTAATACTAGTGTACACTGTTAGGAAGATTATCACAAATTATATCTTTTAATTATTACATGAAGAACAAACTATTATTTTCACCTTAGAGTTAATTTTCATCACAGTGCTAAACATTTAATACTACTAGGAAATTCATTTAAAATTTGACTTTTTTATTCCTGATTTTTTTGCAAAAAAAACCTATTAATTACCTATGTGTTCTACACAGTGAACTGTACTGCTGGTTAACATATTTGTACTTATTTATGGTTCACCCTGTATGTACAAAAATTACGCGATAAATTAAATATGCAAATACTGCAAAATTACTTCAAACACCGTTTGCAAAATTTTGTTTTTGACTGACGTAGTCGCCATCTGCAGGCTACTAGCGCATGGTGTACTTTATGGTATGGATATTTAATTTAACTGTACGAGGACTATGTAGTTTGTTTTTAGTGGGTAATTCTGACGGACCTGTAATAAGTGAAAATGTAGTTTTGACAGTCTGCAAAGAAGGAACGTAAGTGCAAAATCCCAGAGCACATGGTTAACATTTTTGGAGTAATAGTTAACCCTATATAACGTAATAGTTAAGTGTATTAGTTCTAATAAATTATATTATGAGCCAAATGCAAACAACTACGTACAGCATCATATTATATTAACATCTACTGGCTATTACTTCTTACAACCAATTAAACTACTATACCACTATTCTTTCGCAGTTCTCAACTACGTATGAACAGACATAATTAATAATAATATAATAACAATAGGGACAGCGATATTGGTAACAGGTGTCGCTAATTTAAAAAAGGTGTAAAAAATCAAAGCCATATTTGACTTCGATTGTACCCTTTTATTTTGCACAAAAAAACCGTATCGGTAACGGTTTTATGGCAATTTTATTTCCTTTTTAGTTTAAAACATAATTATTACACAAAAGTAGTTATATAATAATTTGACCGTGCAGATAATTCCATAGAAGGAACTCACTAGTAAATATTGTTGGTATTAAAGATTTCTGAGCAATTAATATCAGAGATTTGCATTGATATTTAATCGTTCAAATTTTAGAATGAACATTATTGCGTAGTATTTACGGTAAAAAATAACCATTTTGTATTAGATATAACAAAATTGTGTTTGTATGACAAAATGGCATTTTTCAAAGATATATCGTTTTCTAAAGTTTGCCAATTTGAAACTAAACTACATATTTAATTAATAAAACCTTTTCTTCTCGGTCAATCACGCTTTATTCTTAAATAATAATAATCGCTACTTCTCATTCTAATTACGAATATTAGCCCAGAATTCGAGGATTTGTGTGGGGTGGGGACGGCATATGATTATTAAGCAAGCCGTACTCAGTGCAGGAATGAGGGAAATGGTCAAACAAGAAGCGGCATCAATCTCTCACATTGAACCAAGCCAATGTCCTTTCACTAGTCCCATACCCGCTGAAATCAATCCTTTCCACAAGTATAGCTGATCTACGGTCTGTTTGTTTTACATTTTTTTATGTTGAGATTAGAAAGTTATTATGAGAATTAATAAAACACAATCATGATTCCGTATTCAACTTGAATAATAATATTCTTTAGCATATCATTATAAGGATTGTGTACGAAAATTCGTATTTTTAATACATTGATCATTTCGGCAAATATTGCGCTTTATAGATAATATAGAACAGAGGCCTTGTTTGACGAAGAGTTCATATATTTTCAGTTCCAAGCAAATGAAATTAACTGTGTACACGCGTGATGTTTATTTCAAATAAACAATAATGTTTAGGAAAATCTCCTACAGAGATTAACCTTGGAAGCGCAAGTTACACACAGGGAAGATGATATTAAAGTAAATGCCTGCCAACATCACCCTTCTCTCTGAACTTTTCTTATTAGATTAAATAATTTGCTTAGTTAACGTTTTCTCTCGGGAGACATTTGACCTTTTATGTAGTTTATAAGTAGGTATCAACTTGATTTCAATATGAGTCCTCTTCTATACATATCTTCCTTGCGAAGAAAATACATGGAAAAACATTATTGATTTGATCAGAAAGGGTTTATATTACTGCTATTCAATATACCGTGAGCGGTAAAAGTATAGAATAAATTAATTTATCCACAATCACCTTATAATCGAATTCTTGCTTAATAAAATGCAAATTGAAAGATTTATACGATAAATAACTATTAACAACTAGGTGCTTGTTGTTTAGAAAATCATTTAGATTCGTCAATTTTATTTTTAGTTGCGAATTTTTTAAACGAGTTTCTATGTAGGTACCTATGTATAACATCAATTACTAAGTTCCTTAATCTGATGATCATTTGCTATTGATTTAGTGTTACTTGTTCGTTATTTCAATGATCGTGTGATGTAATATCCACCAGTTCTTGATTCAGTAAAATCAATACATTGTTTCAGTCATTTTGTTCGATAATAAATATAAATAACTGTCAGTTACTGAATCTGTGATAATTGTACATTATTTCAATTATCTTATCAATACAATAATAACCGTCTGTTATTCATAGCGAATATTTCAATAAAGCAACTGACATTTAAGATCTCTTTTATTATTTAAATGTTCTGATAAATTCCTGTAAATCTTTTATGCAAAACTTTGTTATTTAGCTTGTCGAACAAGCTTGTCCATACCCATCTGTTTAAAATCTAAAATTAATAATCACCAATCTAAAACCGAAATAGAGTAAACCACCTGTACACGTTCATTTCATCAATTTTATTTTCTTCCTGGCGACTTCGCCATTTATTTTAATATACAGGATGTCCG
Source organism: Monochamus saltuarius (assembly GCA_025584915.1). Taxonomy (NCBI): domain Eukaryota; kingdom Metazoa; phylum Arthropoda; class Insecta; order Coleoptera; family Cerambycidae; genus Monochamus; species Monochamus saltuarius. The sequence continues at coordinate 52,136,980 of CM046723.1, forward strand.
GAAAGTCCGTCAGGAAACTCCGTGGAGTGATTCTACGGGTTAAAATAATAGCAGTTTGTAAGGATTTTTTTTCGAATTCTCAATTGTTTGCAAGTTACAGTTTGTCAAAGTTCAATTTTTTGAATTTTTCTTTCTAAATAACTTAATTAATTCAAATTCGATTAATCTCTCCTTTGGTACACCCACTAAGTACATCAAGCTCTATTGGAACATTGAGAGAAGAGTTTCATTATACGCCGCTAGGGGGCACTTTACCTAGAACTCAAAATTTGTATTGTTCATAACTTTTTTTTCTTGCTAGATATCACAAACATTTAAACATTTCTGGAAAGAGAAACAATTTTATAAAAAATTATGTACTCTTTATTCAAGTCGATAAATGTAACCGTTTAGCAGAAAATCGCTATTAAAGTTTTATTAAAAATCAAATTTTTGACAGATTTTCAGTCCTATTTTATAATAAATGTTCGTAATGACCTCCATTCACTTCGATACATTTTCTGACACGTTTTAAAAATGATCGTCTGACACGATGAAAAACACCGATATTGTTTCGAATCACTTCACATCCACCGATAATCCTTTGACGAAGATCGTTGACGTCATTTACAGATGTTTCATAAACTATTGACTTCAAGTGCCCCCACAGACAAAATCCATAGGATTGAGGTCGGGTGATCGAGGTGCCCAAGATACCGGTCCACCTCTACCGATCCAACGATTATGATATACCTCATTTAAATACGCACGAACAGGCAAACTAAAATGCTGAGGTGCGCCATCTTGTAATAGCCACATATTCGCTCTTGTTCTTAAAGGAACATCGTCAAGCAAATTTGGAAGATCGGTTCGAAGAAATTCCAAGTAACTGTCTCCATTTAATGTTCCATTAAAGAAGTGAGGACCCAGTAGTTGATCTCCTATGATTCCGGTCCATACATTAATATCTCCGTTGATGTCTTGCTTCCTGGTATGCATGGGGATTCTCATCGGACCACCGATGAGTATTATGATAATTTGTAACACCATCTCTTGTAAAACCAGCTTCGTCGGTAAATAAAATCTTATTAATAAATGCATTATCCTCATCATATCTTTCTACAATGCTATTACAGAGCCGTAGACGACGCATTGGATCTTCATCATAAAGAGCTTGTACCTTTTGCACGTGGAATGAATGAAGAAGTTGCTCATGCAGAACCTCCCAAACTGAAGAACGAGGTATACCCTCCTGAGCAGCAATTTTTCTTGTGCTTATAGCTGAATTTATCTCTACTGCATCCAGCACTCTTTCTTCCTTTTCTGCAGTTCTCGTGGTTCTTGGTCTTCCTGTGTCATAATTATAATTTTTAAAAGAACCTTGCTCCTCCAGACGTCTATAAATGTTGACGAATGTTTGGGCATGTGGTACTCTTCTATCAGGAAATGCGTCTATGTAATTCCGGCGCGCTTCTTCTGCATTACCATTTGCTTGTCCGTAACAAAATACTATGTCACGGTATTCAATATCTGAGTATTGCTGGGCCATTTCTCAGATTTTTATGGTGAAAAATCAGACTTATACCTGCTTTAAACAATTTTCGTGATAATGTCAAACAATAAAATTACCAGTGACATTTATTTGAAGCAAAGCATCTTGATTAATTAATTAAAGAAAGAATTATCAAAAATTAGATTTTTAATAAAACTTTAATTGCGATTTTCTGCTAAACGGTTACATTTATCGACTTGAATAAAGAGTACATAATTTTTTATAAAATTGTTTCTCTTTCCAGAAATGTTTAAATGTTTGTGATATCTAGCAAGAAAAAAAAGTTATGAACAATACAAATTTTGAGTTCTAGGTAAAGTGCCCCCTAGCGACGTATAATAAAACTCTTCTCTCAATGTTCCAATAGAGCTTGATGTACTTAGTGGGTGTACCAAAGGAGAGATTAATCGAATTTGAATTAACTAAGTTATTTAGAAAGAAACATTTAAAAAATTGAACTTTGACAAACTGTAACTTGCAAACAATTGAGAATTCGAAAAAAAATCCTTACAAACTGCTATTATTTTAACCCATAGAATCACGCCACGGAGTTTCCTGACGGACTTTCCGGACACTCTGTATATTTATATAAGGTAGATACCAAACTTTGGAAGGTTAGAAATCTAACACAAACTACATACTTAAACTGTTTAAATAATGATATAAGATTTTAAATTTGTAGTTAAATACAGGGTGAGTCAGAAAGAATGAGTCAACACTAAACTGGAGGTATATACTGGGCACCAAAATAATTTGTTTGAACTCATCATATTTTATACGAATATAACTGGTTTAAGAAATACAGGGTGTTCAAGGTTTAAATTTTATTCTGAAATTTGTCAAGTTGAGCAAGCATAACTCTGAAAATTGGTAATGTTGGATTTTTAGGTGTGAGAATACGATTTTCAAGTTTATTTTGACGTTGCGCTAGTTTCACCATATTATTTAGGTAAATTAAAACAAATGTTTTTGTATAAAATTTTGAATAGTCTAATTAACACGCCAACAATTTTAGCACTTGTACCATTTAATATACCTGCACGACAAAATAGGAGCCCATTAAAATTTGGTAAAAGGTGCCAATAACATTAACCACCGCCCAATCCCCTCTCGTAGCCATGCTTGGTCTAGCTAACAGTGTTGATTCCTTAATTGATTTGGAGTGGACCTTACCACTCAATAAATTTAATAGAAATTGTCTCTACACACTTATTGTCTCTCTACCTTTTAGTTAGTACCAATTTGTTTCTATTATTTTGTTATTTAGTACGAGTAGCTTGCTCCTATTGGGAATACTCTTTCTTATATTTTAGCAACAATTAAATATATTGTATTTTTATATCCTTGTAATTAGGTCGTCAGACCTGTTAGGATGTACCAATAAATAAATAAATAAATAAATATTTTATGCATTCATTATAATATAAATTTCAATTCTAAACAACTTTCCTTAATAACATATTTTTGTATTGTTAAAAACAAAGGCAGTTTATTCTTGAATGATTTTTATATTTACCAATTTTCTGATCACCCTGTACATGTAAGATGAATGTTCACCATGCCAACTGTATTTTAAAGATAAGCAAAAAAATTAAGTCAGGAATGCAATTTTCTCGTAAAATGAAAAATAACAATATTTTTCCTCTTTTCCCCTCTAATCGTGGACACTATATTGTACAGGATGTCTCAGGAGGAGATGTAGATACTTCAGTACGTTATTCTACGTTCAATTTTAAGTGAAAATTTTCATATGAACTTAGGTCTGGAAAAGTTTCGTTTAGGATGTCAAATTTAAAAAAAATAATTGCATTTTCTTTAATAACTCATGATTATTTTGAGTAAAATTTATTAAATTTTATATGGGAAGGATTTTTGGGACGGGAAATTCAAATTTTAAGGATGATTGGTTTTATGCCCCAAATAAACAATAACTTTCGATTCACTCTAATACATAATTTGCATGCATCGTCATCTTTAGATGAGTTTTTAACGAAAACGGCTGCTCCTAGAAACTTCAATGTCAACATGGTGTATATTTCTTAAGTAGGAAAGATAGGGGGAAATGTTTTTCTATTCCAAAATGACATGCCCATGGCACAAAAAAGTTGAAGCCATTTAAAAGGATCCTAATGGTCGCTTGTGGCGCCCTCTGGGAGATCGCCAATCGTCTATAAAATTTAATTTCCCAAGAAACCTCCGCATACAAAATTTCATGTATCTAACTCAAGGTAGTCGAGAGTTATTAAAGGAAATGTAAATATTTTTTTTAAATTTCACATCCTGTATATCCTAAACGAAAAGGTCATAAGGAATTTTTTGCTTAATATTGAACGTAGAATGACATACTGAAGTATGTACATTTCCCCCTGATATGTAGAGAATTCCAATAAAAACTTCAAGTATCTTTAAAAATATGACGTCCGAGATAGATCAATATACAAACTCGGCATCTACTTCATCAAATACATGGTTTTCTAAAACCAATTGTAAAAAAGTTACAGTTAAAATTTATATATATATTTTGGACAGGTTATACTCGATTATATAGTGTCATATTTTTAGAAAAAAAAAATAATCGCCACAACCATGAAAACTTCTAACGGTCCATCGCTGTGAAAGTCTATTTGTGCTGGACTGGGTCAAGTGTAACATCTGGCTTTGGTCAACATTGCAGTATCGAAGGCGATAATCCATATTTGTATCCCAGATATTATAAAACCTGCAGCAGTGAGCCAAAGCAGCATCCCCAGAAAATAATTTATTAAATTTGCGAGACTACTTTTCAAAATAAAACCAACAACGCTACTAAATTTTCACTGATATATTCCCGAAACCTGAACACCAACTCTGTCGAGCTCTAGCCCTTATCTATACATTTATAGCTGAAATAAATCTGTATATCAGTACTGGTAAATTCGAGCAAATAAACGAGTATAAATTTATGGTATTACAACGAATCTATAAATAATTATATTCCCATAGCGTATATTTATATTTTTATTTTATTGTGATATTAATTATATATTAGTTTTATAGCTAGATTGGCGAACAAACAGCTTTATAATGTACACGATTAGATAAATGATGATTTACGACGAATTGGTACTTAGCAGAAAATATCAGAAAATCAAAGAAAAATCTGATCCGGCTCCATATTTGTCATTGCCGTATGCAGCAAAATGAAAAGAAAATATTTATTCGCTTTATATCAACGAGCAAAACCTTCGTGTCTTAATTAATACGCAATTATGTTTTTGTGATGTTGGATGGATCCTGTAAGTAGGTATAAATATCTTTTTCTTTATTGCCAAAGACAATTAGATTGTACAGGGTGGGTAAATTTCGATATTTTTTATAGGCTTGTTAACATTAAGAGAAAGAAACAAAAATACCCCCCACCATCAATCTCTTTTTTTAAGAGAAAATTAATGGTCAAAACCGAAATAACCTATCTTCTTTTGTTTTCAAGTAATAAACAAAATTTCGAATTTTCCACGTTTCGATACATGTCTGCAACTTGGTTGTTTGTAATGTTAGAAAAAAATAATCAATACGTTATTTAGACACTTTTTGAGTAGGTCCAGTGGCGTGCATAATTTTCTTGTAACTTTATTAATTTTTGAGTTATAACCTATAGTTGTGTTTTTTAAATAAAAACCATAGGTGACCATGGGCTAGGAAATCGTTATTTTTTTCTCTTTCCATTAATATATGATGTGTAGGGATAAATATGATTGTTAGCCATTTCATTGAGACAATATTTTTTTATTATAGCACATTTTATTTCTTTCATTTTCTTGAAGTAGGCGTGTGTCATTGGAAATAATTGCGTTACCAATATTTGACATTTTCGTTTCGATTGTTACATATCAGCAATGTTATTTAGCTTTGTTGGTACCTACATTAATTAATTGCGTCTTGTATACATTCTCAGAAAGATTGTTGTTGAGAAGTAATTTTTCCTATCTCCTATAGTTAATGATAAAAATATCAAAATTTGCAAATTTGCCCATCCTGTACGTAAATGGAAGGTAAAATAATGTGGGTGTTGTGATGTTTAGATTTGTTCAACCATTAAATGGAACACATTTAAACCCATAATAAATTGAAAAGACAGTTTGTAAGGGATAACACAGGACTAAATAAAACAAAGATTTCATTTACCTTAAAGTCGCCGTATTTCTCACCGTAGAATGATCAAATTTGTGGTGTTTTTAGGTACAGAAATCTCGAAAAATAAAACACGTGGAACAAAAGTCCTAATATCAAAAATAAAATTGTTGGTGTTTTGTTAATTCACTTTTACGACTTAAATTCTCTGTTAAAAAGCATATTTGTAAGACACATTATTTTGCTATTCGTACCCCACATTTTCACAATTATCTTAATATACTTATGAACGAAAGCGAACAATCTTATATGCTGTGGAAGTTTATGCTATAACAATATTTTCATCTACAGTTAAATTTAATAAAAGACTTTTTTTAAACTAAATTAAATGTCTACAATTATTTGCATCTGTAGTAAATACCATTTCAAGAATAAAGGAGTGTCAAATAATAAAGATATGTTAGACATCTTTAAATTGACAAAGAAGTTTAGATAAACTAATTTGTAAGATAGGTAGTATCTCAGTTATCACTCCATCACAAAAAAATGCAAATTGTAGACGTTTTTCTGAATACAAATAAAAAACAAATCAACATGTCTAAGCAGATTATGACGAGAACATTTTATATTATTTTAAACTTTTAATTTCTTTTATGACAATCTGTACTGTCACCAGCAATGTAGAAAAAAAGTTGTGACAAAAGTCTTCATTCTGATTTTTTTATTCTGAAACCAGTTTAAAATTCAAAACAAGCAAGAAAAACCATCTCATGCGTCGTATGCATGCTAATGAAAGGTTTAGTATAACAGGGCCATTTAGTGAGACCTCAAATTACATTATTTCTTAACTTTTATAAATCATTTACGATGTGCGGTCAATCTAGAAAATTTGAAGTCGATCTGTTAGGTAGTTTTCAAAATATACGAGGTTAAATGAAAATAAAAGAGACGTGACGTCATTGCCTCATGTCGCTTCTCGGTACTCGCCCACTTTGAACACGAGGAAGGGCATTTCTGTGTTAAAAATTAACACGTATTAGCAATAGATTCTACTTTTAAAATTTGTGGGTTGCAACACGCTATTTAAAAGCATACTCGAGATGGACTATCTTAATAGAAATCACCAAGTGTTGAAAATGAAAAGTGTACAAATGCAACGGTCTAAAACGAAAATTCTTAATAACAGTTAGGTAGTGTAAATAGGTAAATAACCCCACTATCTGCAAATGTGTTATTAATAATAATATATTTGAAACTGCGCAACTATCGTTTAAGTGTAGAAGATCATCTAAATATTTTAGAAAGCGTTCTACTGGATTTATTAGATGATTTTTATTTGAATTTATGGTTTCAACATGATTTTTAAAATAATACATATACAAACTACTTAACTGAAAGTAGGTTAGCCTGCAAAGTATTCTGAATCAATAGCTTGATTAGCTTTGAATACGAATTCAAGATGACTCCACCAATTTTTTTTATATATATTTTTAGGTATTAACTATATTGTGTGAAAATAACTACTCTGCGGAGTAAAATATATAAAAAATTATTACATAAAGGGTAAAAAATTTGTTGATTGTTTAAATAGGTCATATCTATAAATGATACTGCAGGAAACAACTACTCCGCGGGCTAATGCCCCGACCGGCATTGAATTATACCTGCAGTTTCTGTGTGAAACAGCCAAGAACCCTTGTCGACCACTCCACCAGACATAGACCGGTTTCGGGCTTGTTAGCCCTCATCAGTATGCCATAGGTGAGATGACCGACAATTGAACTGGCTGGCAGTTTCAAAAGTGAACTTAGATATTTATAGAATGTTTTCATTAAACCAGGTTAGTAAATTTAGCTAGATTTTTTTAGATAATTATTGAATAGAGCTTTGTCGGTGAAATTGTTCATCGGCATACCTAGATGTTTGGTATCAGAGATCATATATATGACTTCATTGATAGGAAATGTAAAGTAAAAAATTACTGCAACAATTTAGGAAACAGTATAGAAATTTATGCAAAGAATAAACTTATTGTTTCATTCACTGTTATTTGATTCTGATATATTAAAAGCAAAGCATAATTTCGAAAAAGTTTTCAACAAATCTATGTTAAGTATTTGGCACAAAAATAACAGTTTATATATATTTTTTCAATTTAGTAATACCTACTTAGAAAAACATGAAAAGTTGAAATACATTTTTCCTAAAAACGGTGCGTTATAGCGATAATAAGTAAAAGCAAGTTAAGTGTTAGATAACCCATAAAAAATAGCGACATGTTGAGGATATAGTAAATATAAAATTGCGATAAATTCACCTAATTGTCTTGGACTTATGGTATATAATTAATTATTTACCATATAATATTAAAACAAATTAATAACGTTATAAAATATAAACATGAACTGAAGTCTTATTTGACTGAGAAATAGTTGTACGTTGGATAAATTGTTTGATTAATTTATTTTGTGACTATTCCTATACAGTTTGTTACTGTCTGGCACAAATTGAAAAAATTACACCCTGTATCAGCTTTCAATTTACTCAATTTAAATCCATCAGATTTCTTCAATACCAACTCGAGCTCAGCAGTTCAGATTACCTTTAAAGAAATCGGAGCGCTACCCAATTGCTTAAATTGAATGTCTGTCTATGTCCAACTTGTATTTCATATTACAGCTGTTATAACCAGAGGCCTTGAAGTATTTTGAATAGAAGGTACGATATATTGAAACTTGATATAACTTTTAGCAATATGCCGCTATCATTGAATGTATGAAAGACGTAAGTTATAAAATTTCAGAGTTTCTGAATTGTACCTTAAACTTCTTGGTTTACATATTTGATAAGTAGTTGTCTGGGCTATGTTGTTATATATTTCATGATTGTTAGTTAATATTTCAACTTTGCCTTAATATTTAACAAAGAAAATTTTAAGAAGAAATTTACTAAAATCATACCTAAGTAATATGAAACTTAATAAGAATATCTAATCGAATTTTATTGCCATAGAGATATATCCGTAATTCCATATATAAAAAGAAAAAAGCAATTAAAACACGAATGCAATACAACGTTTTTTTTATAATCACATCACAATCATATTTGTGGAGTCAAAATTATTGGAATTTTATAATAAAGATATTTGCACGATTTGATATTCCTTAGTACTTAGTGAAACGTGATAGGTTTTGTTATACCTACTGGTTGGTATAGTACGTTGTTTATTATCATTTTTTCATAAATAGTTCAATCTGAATTTGATAAAAATGTGATTGTGTTTCTGTGGCTGTTTTCGAAGAGGCTCAAGAAGCAATTTTCTATTTATTGCCAGCGAAATCCACGGAACATTACGAAAAAGTTTTGGCCGTTTTTAACGAATGGAGGAAATGACAATAAGAAGTCATTCTATCGTATTTTTTAAATTTGAAGAGAAAATATGCAATTTCACCTATGTGTTAAAAGTATTTAATGTTGAAGGAAGAGCACATATTGAAGAACTTTTGACTGGAACAACCAAGACCAAAGAATATTTAATGATTAAGGTAATATCTATTTACCTTTTATGATAGGTATCTAGTGAACTCTGAATTATTTTAGGTTGCACTAATAATGGGGGTTTCTGGTGTCTGTCGATGCGAATAGTTGACTAATTTGAATATTTCTGACGTACATGACGTTGGCAGTTACCTACTTGTTTCAATACCTGACACCAAGACGGGCATTTCAAGAAAATTTACAATTATAGAAGAAGAACACTGCTGAAATATGCAGAAAATATATTTATCTGCGCCCATTTCAATTAACATAGATTCTCTTTAAGATACTTTAACCAAACTCCTCAACCTCAACCTGTTGGAATCAACACATTAGCGAATATACTCTCAATAGTTGCTTCATTCCTGATATCGCAAATCCCCAAGCATATACTGGCGATTGTCTGAGGCGGACTTCAACAACTTTATTGGCCAAGAAAGGTGCTGATCTTACAATCATAAAACAGCATAGTGGATGAAACACCTCATCTGTAACAGAAAGTTATGTTGAGGAGTTTATGTCTAAGAAACTTGATATTGCAAGAAAATCCAAGGAAAATATAGCTATTCCTTACAAGAAGACACATCCGTAACTTGCGCAAATTCTTCACAAACTTCGGCAGATATTACTATAAACGTAAATGTTAATAAGTAAATAAATTAAATTCGATTTATATAGGATTATTAATTTTTTCATAATTAGTAACGTTATTCCACTAGTGGATAAAGTATCAATTTAGATGGTTCATATGTGTGAATTAAAAGTCTGATTATAAGGCAATTCTGGATAATAGTATATTATTCAACGAGCGTATAATGATGGGTATTATTCACGAGGTGAAGTTTACGGCCACGAGCCGTAGGCGAGTGGCCTAAATCACCGAGTGAATAATATCCATTATACGCGAGTAGAATACTATACTTTATCCACGACTACTAAATATTTTTGTTACACAGACTTACACAGAAGAAACTAACATCGCTAAACGTCAAAACTATGAATTGTCATTGAATTGTCAAATATTAATGCCATAATACATCATAGCTAAATGAAGGAAGCATCTGACAGTAGTGATTAGTGACTCATTAATCACTGCCGTGATTAATGGATATTATTAAGGTCGAAGAAACAGATGTATAATGGGTACATTATACAATAGTCGTGGATAAAATATATTTATTTTCAACCACATATGTAATCATGACATTCCTTAAAATTTTGAAAGTGTCACATTTTTTGCCGATATACATTTCAAATCTAGTTGTATACTTGTGTTTAGGTATTCGAGGTCTTGACAGCTGTAGTGCAATTTTTTCTCGCTTTCCAATAATCGCACGAAAGCTCTATTACAAAGCCTTATTTATTGGTAATTCTAGATGTCACCGTAAGTTTACTTTATCTACTATTAGATATACGCTTACGCATTCAATTCTGTATAGCCTATGCAAATATATGTTAATAGATTTCCATTCAAATGCGTTAGTCTAGTTTATATTAAAGTTTGTAATAGATGGTTCTCTATTTGAGTTGATACGTACTATTCATATAAACAATTTATTGTGCTAACATCTGTAGTTTCTATATGCATGTACTAATACAATAATTGTCTTTAAATATAAGGGCATCGTTTTCTAGTTCAAGAAAATATTATGCATTGTTATAAAGAAAGAGGTGTAAATATCGAACTAGATACAATTGTTTCGGTAACAGAGGTACAAGCTTAAAATGTGTTTGTTCAAGCAAATAATATCCTGTATATTATAGCAATGTTTTAATAAATATTCTTTTGCTAATGCAGTAATAGGGTTTGGTTGGTCTATTTGTAACAGTAAAACAAAGTATCATAACCCTAAATGTTAAAAAGAGAATCTAATACATTATATTCATGACAACCTCTGATTCTTAGAGAAAGATTCATATGCCTCATGTCACTAAAAATATACAGGGTGTTCAGAATATGAATGTCTTTATTTTGTTGGATGGCAGATTGTAACAAAAGTAACAAATTTTACTTAACACGCCTTTTTTATTTGACCAAAGGTAGCAATATTATAATAGCAAGAAGCTTGAATATGACAATGTCGCTCACATATAATGTCATGCCTGCCAGGTACATCATAATTACATACACCTAAACATACTTACTGTGAATGGTTTTCTTAGAGCCCTTTTCACAATACAGAATAAAATGTAAAATAGTTACAAGTATTCAAAACTTATGTTGCTTGCGAAAAGCGTTTAAATTTCAAGCAAACATAACAGCAGCAGGTGATAGATTACTTAACAAATTACGTTACATGAGATTTCGTAACATAAGTTTACATTTTATTGCAGGTGTAATTTTATTTTGGAAATGTATTTGTAGAAAAACTATTCGTTTTAGGAATTTTTCTCATAAGAGTTTTCTGTTGCTTTTGGTCATATATATAATCCTCTTTAGTATTGGCACTTATATTCCAGACACCCTGTCTAGCACATTCCATTTAAAATAAAATTAATAATTTCTGTTATAAGATGCTCAATTATTATTGTCGCAACATAGCAAATAGAAAATTTAAAAACTTTTTTTCTTACTCTTTTTTACGTTGAAAAATAACGAAAACAGTAGTGGGTGGCACTTATCGATCAATTAAATTTATTTTAACAATATTAGGCCGTGGTTCAGTAACTCAATTTTCCATTTTATTTTGCCTACATGCCTAAATCTAATTTATGACATGTTATTTCAGGATACATAAAATCTCCAAAGTGCATTCCCTTACATAAATTTTATGTCCCAAGCTTTCACTCCAGCGTAGAGTAGAAAACTGAATTTCGTGGCTTCAGACAAACAATATTTGCGTGTAAATGTTTCACACTCCTGCTAACCTGCACTAGAATTTATATTTCTTTTTGCGTTTCAGTCAAGGGACTTTCTCTACATGGCTTTAACTGTATCTATTTATCTTCTTTCCGCACTACTTGTGGTAAATAGATGTGAACCGCTATCTTCTAAGTGTCATTACTTGGAGGACTTTCAAGCTGTAACATGATATTATTTACCGTGTAAATAGTTGCAGCAATTTTTCAGCAGGGTACTGTGTGAGAATTTTCCGTATGCTACATCCATTTCATAACGTGACTGCTGCTATATTTTCACAAAACATTTAGAATATAATGAACAAAATTACCTTAAGAGCTGATGAATAAAAAAAGTGAGGCATTAACTACAATGAACTTATTTTACATTTAAAAAAAGTTACGTTATTGTAGAATACGTATAGTTTACAGATAACAAATATGATAACTGAATTCTCAATACTTAGCAGTTATTTATAAAATAATTTATTTGCAAAGAACAAATAATCACAATGGCAACTTTAATAAAACAAAATAGCTTCTGTAACGTAATATACAGGCTATGACCAAGTACAAAAATTTTAATACTTGCTCAGGGAGACCTAAATAACAATAGTGCAATCAATCATCGTCCGAGATGGCTAGGTATGTCAACTATCATGTGGTCGTTTTGTGTGGGGTTATACTGTGAATAAGGGGGTTACAACTAGTACTTCATCAAAAGAATCAAGGAAGGATAGATATGAGAGGATAAAAAGGCGAAAAATATTAAATGAAGAAAAAGAAGTTTGAAAAAATATATCATATGAATCTTCCGTGACTCTGCAAACACCACAACACTATTTGTATTGATTGAATTTGGTGGCAACCTATTTCAGGACCCTAAATTTTTATTTTTTCTTATTCTGTAAATACCTATTTTTGGAAAACTTTGTTTAAAACTGGCCTATATTTCTGGTATTTACGAATTAAAATGTTTTCAGTAATATTTTTTTTTTGTGAAAAGTTAATATTTTATATAAAATCTTGTAGAATGAATACCATATCGGAGTACCATTTTTTTAGTTATAAATAAATATTTCTTTTGTAGGTAATTTAGATTATTTGAAATGGAACACTGTTTTAGCATGTTGTATATGCATATACCTATAATATACATATGTAGATTTTTGGCGTGAAAAATTACTTATTGTCACGGATTTTGCCCCACTCACACCCAAACCGACGACTGTAGTATCGCGAAATGCTAAGATTGCCCGATCGCCCCTACACGATTCTGTTAAACAAACAGAATGCCGCGAATCGAGATGGGACCGGAAAAATCGGGAATCGACGGGAAGCATTCGAGTCGTACGGGAAAATGGATCTAGAGATACTGGAATATACCTGGAGTATTCGTTGGGTCTATAAAAGAAGAATAAACGGCCGAGTTAGTTAGTCTTGTATTACAGCCTGAAGTGAAGTGTTTAGTTAGAGATATCAAAGCGATTTAGATAGCGATTAATTAAATAAGTGTTTAGTTGAGCTGTAATTAGTAGTGTACTGAGCAGTTAATAAAGAAGTGATTAATTAACGGATTGTTTTTCTGGAAGTAAGAAAAAGACGGATTGGGAAATCCGTGACATTATTTTCTAAGCCCTCGTCTAAGCCTTGCTTTAAAGTCTTCATGTGTATACGCACTTTTATTATATAACAGATAAATATCTGGATATAAAGTTTTAGGAAAATCTTCTTCATCATATAAGTTTGAGGTTATGTTCGTTGTTTGTTTTACCTCCAAACCAGTAGCCACGTCTACTTTGATCACGTGCCGCAGATGCTCTATTGTCTTTGAACCAGATTGAACAACTATTGTCATGCATTGGCTGTAAATGTGTTGCAGTGTTTTTATATATTTGTGTTTTTTCTGTTATCCTTTGTGATTTTTCCTGATGGTGCTAATCCAACTTGGCGTGAACGTCGGGCCAAGGCAGTACCTCGCTTAAAACAAAAAGAACGCTCCAGGGAAGGAGAGGTCTCCATCAGCAAAAATCTTGACAAAGACAAGTTTTAATTTAAGCAAGTAAGAAAACAGAAAATGTTTCAACATTCTTAAAATCCCCTAATATCAATCCTGGAAATAAATATCACTAAGGTAGGTGCTGCCTCCCTGGGTTACCATATCATGTTTCTCATTAAATAATAGAGATAGGTGATCTACATTTTGTGAATTTTTTTTCTTTCAAAGTGGCATAAATTGATACATGTGTCCCCCCGTTGACACCTTTGACTTTGGCCGAATATACCTAACCTCGCGGCTAATATAAGGACGGTGACGGCAGTAAATAGGGGTTTAACATAGTTTTGAAAAAAAAATGTCTCTTTATAAATAAGCTTGAATTTGTTAATGGATGATTCCTTTAATTCTTATTCTTCTCTATCCCCTCTTAAAATATTTGTACTTAGTCATAGTTAACTTTGTCTAACAGAGATATAACAGAATTGTGCTATATTTTTTAAATTGTAAAGCAACTTCGCTAATTGGGTTTACGTAATAAAAACGTTGACATTGCACTGGCATTTGGGTACTTTGTAAATAATGCAATACTATGCATTTCACAGCTATCAGTGACATGTGACACGCTGAATAAATGCAGTTTTATCCGACGTCTGAAGTTCTGGCGACAATTCGACTCTATCCATATCATATCAATATTCTAGGGTCTGGTAAATTTAATATCTGCCAATTTATCAGTAAAAATGGCAAATGGTAAGGTGTAAAGTGTTGACAGTCTGTCTAGACTAATATAAATTACAAATATTTACTTATTTAGTCTAGCATATTGTTCACCCTTTTGTGCTCGCTTCTATCTATGAAATCGATAATTTGCGAGTTATAAAAGACGTGGTGGTATCAACAAACATTTTTTATATCACAATCTAATAAGACACAGCCGGTACCAGGTTCTAATAGGATTATTGAGAAAAACTTTATTCAGTAAGTATTAATAAAATTCCCTTTGTACGTCTTATAAGAAAGGTTTTGCCTCGTTAGAGACTTCATATCTGTTCTATGCGTAATAATAATTTATTTACTCTTATTTCTTATTTTATTAAAAAATAATAGTTACTTATAAATGCTAAATGTGTCATTTTATTTTGTGAGAGGGGAAGTTTGAGACACCACGCCGAAAGTCGATTGATTGTCTAGTAAGTCAAAGCAACAGTACAAGTTTTGGTACAATCGTTTCTTGAGATGGTCTGATTTGAAAATGTTAGTGGTAAGTTCAGTGAAAAAATGCTTGGTGAACATAAAAAATTAGGACATATGCAAATATTTAAGCTTTCTAGCAAAAACCTAGATGGAACATATCTCATGCAGAAGGTTGTCGTGTGGTGTATTTGAAGCCTGTCGTCGCGAAGAACTGTGCAACTTGACATTCAACAATATTGAAGATTTGGGAACTTTACTAGCTATACCAGACACAAAAACTTTCGTTATTATTGGTACACTATATTTGAACTGTTATAAAAAGTACATAACCCTTCGTCCAACGAACACTAATCGTTCAAGAATTTTCATAAATACATTAAGAATAGATGCCTGTCAATATTGCTGATTTCTAAATTTGCCTGACTCATTTTTTTAATGAACATTGCTTCTGACGGTCTTCGGCTAGTTGGTTGGCAGGCTCTGGTGCTAATCTTACGACAATTAAGAGAACAATCGATGGAAGTCCAGTACAGTAGCGGAGGATTATATAGTGCTTTCGAAAAGTAACTAATAAATTCATTATTTTTGAAATAGAGAAGTTTTCGAAAAAATCCCCAGGCACCTCGATTTTGTTTTTAAAACAGGCACTTTTTGACCCATATTTGTGACGTCATCGACAATTTTTTAAATAGCAACCCCCAATTTTGACCATGCCATTTGAAAGAGCGGATTGACTGAGAATGTTTTTTATTGCTGTCAGATGAAAACTTGAAATCGTACTTTATTAAACAGTTTTTTGTTTTTTGAGTTATTTCTTTAGTTCTTATCTTTTGTTTGGCAAACGCAGTTCGTTTGAAGTGTTTATTGAGTAGTAACTTTGTCATTTTATAAAAAAAATGGTTAAATTAACTGAACGAGAACGAATTGAAATTCTTTGCATGATCGGATTTGGAGACAGGATGCACACCCAAAAAGAAGTAGTTGAATTGCTCAATGAAATGGTAAGCAATATTGAGTCTAAATACCGTAACTTTGGACATGTTCGTGATCTTCCTATATCTGGTCGACCGTCAAAATCAGTAGGTGATGAGCTTAATGTTTTGTTGGCAATACACGAAAATCCTCACTCAACGCTTAACCAATTTCAATATGGCAGCGTCCACAGTTCACAAAATTATGAAAAAAGCAAAATATCATCCTTATAAGGTATGCCTTATTCATAAGCTATCTGAAGACGACTTTGATCGGCGAAATCAAGTCTGCGAGCAAATGCAAGAGCTATGCAGTAATGACAATAATTTAGTAAAAAACGTAATTTTTTCTGACGAGCCTACGTTTGATTTGGACGGCCATGTCAATAGGCAAAACTGCCGTTATTGGGCTACCGAGAATCCCCGATGGATGATGGAGTCTCACACTCAAAGTCCCCAGAAAGTAAATGTGTGGTGCGGCATAGTCGACGGAAGAATTATGGGTCCCTATTTCTTTGACGTCAACTTAACTGGTGCAAAATATTTGGATTTTCTTCGAGACGACCTCATTCCTGAACTAATAACTTTATATCCAGATATAGAGGGACATGATCTTACAAGAAATTACATTTTCTTTCAACAAGATGGTGCACCTCCGAATTATACAACACCTGTCCGTGCTAATTTAGATGAGGTGTTCCCGAATCGTTGAATATGGAGAAGGGGCCCGATTGAGTGGCCAGCCAAATCACCTGATTTGACACCCCAAGATTATTTCTTGTGGGAATACTTAAAAAGCACAGTATACGTTACTAGACCGGTTAATTTAGGTTTAAAAGCAAGAATTCGTCATGAGATACATCGTATACCTTCTGAAGATATTGATAATGTCCAAAAAGAATTTATTAATCGTGTTGGCTACTGTCAGGCAGCCAACGGTGCACAATTTGAACATTTAATTTAGTCGATTTTTTACATAATCATTATCATTTTCAGTATTGTGAAAATTAAATTTCAATATATTCAAAAATATTTTTCTTGAAATTTTTGTTATGTAACACCATAATTTTTCATGATGTGTATGTAGAATGACACGCTCTTTCAAATGGCATCGTCAAAATTGGGGGTTGCTATTTAAAAAAATTGTCGATGACGTCATATCTCGAACAACGATGACGTGACAAATATGGGTCGTATGTCAAAAGTGCCTTTTTTAAAAATAAAATTGACGTGCCAGGGGATCTTTTCGAAAACTTCTCAATTTCAAAAATAATGAATTTATTCGTTACTTTTCTCAAGCACTGTATAGACTCATAACGAAATAAGAATAGTATTGCGGACCAAATTTTGTCCAAAACATTGGCGGATATCATAACTCCCTACTAATTAAATTGCCCAAAGTATTACTTATTCTAATTGTAGTCTCTATTTTCGCACCTGCATAAAAAATCAATCACGTCATTACTTTTAACATCAGTGCCTTAAAATGACATATAAGATCCTGACAGAAAAATATGGTATATTAAGTATCAAGAACAGTAAGAAGAGTTTGGAGTTTGGTATAAACTACTTACTGTTCGAGATGCTTATACTATTTTTTTTACGACCATTACATGAATAAAAAGGTGTTAACTAACAAAATATCTCGAAAATATTAAAATTATTTTTGTCTCGTGTTTCGTATATAAAGGTATATCGTAAACTAAGTAGGTTTTGTCGTTACCATGGATATGCTTGTACATTTATTTTTAAACGTCAATATATCTGCCAAACGAGTATGAGCATGAGTGAATCAGAAAATGAAAATTATTCAGATATTGAGGAGGCCTGGGGTATAGGATGTTCTTCAGGGATTCCTGAAAAATCTAAAGAACGTTACCAAAAGATATATAATAGTTTCAAAAATGGTTTAAAGGGAATTACGGAATGAGCATAAATTAAAAATTCTTGTTGGCATATTTTTAATGGAAGCACCAGATGAAACATTTCTGATTCATAAGGTACGTTAATGTTAATTTTTAGTAGTAAAAACTTAAATCCGAAGAACATATTTAGGAATGATTGCTTTAGACCAAGCTTGACAGAAACATGGATAAGGTTGATTTTGTAGAAGACGTGACCCAGATTACACAATACATTGGTTACACATCACTTCCTTCAGATTTAGCGAAAGCTTTTGGAAGGGCAGAAATTACATTCATGTGGCGACGCCGTTTTACACTGTGAATATTTGCAGTCGATAACAACTCTGGGAATTTCATCAAACGGAATTATTCTTGAAAACTTTCATAGAAGTTGTTACACAACTGACACTAGAATAAAGGAAAATATAGACACTTGAAAGATTTTTATAAATAATTAATTGTTTATTTTCTAAACAATAATAAATGTTTATAACATCAATATAGAGAGTGTTTTGAAAATAGTGGATTTCTTAACCGATTTCACAGAGATTGTCATGTAAAAAAATAATTTTAACATCTCTTAAAAAGTTACCCTTAAAAGTGGGTGTTTCACTTAAGGTTCCATAGGCTATTTTAAAACCGGCTCAAATTAAATACTACAATTTTTGTATAGGTGCATTTATGTTAAAATGTCATTTTTCTGACTTTATCCACTAGTCGTCACTTCACAGTAAGGGGATAAAATAATGCACCCCTTGTACATTTATTATCAAAATTTTTAAGTACTTAATAATTTTGAAGACATTTTTTTTTTGAGTAGCGCTGATAAAATTTAAGGTAATTTGATTCAGACCATCGTATTTTGGCCCTCGGAAAATATGGTAGTATTTTTTCACAACCTTTTATATACACCCTGTTTATACAGGGTCTTCCATTAAAATAATAAAGTTGATGGATTGGTTTTTATGATGTGGAATATGGATATGCAATCCCCAGTAGAATGTTTACATTAATCACATTGAAACAGTTCAACATACATTTTTGACATTTTGTTCATGAGTTCAAATAAATATTGGATGATAATTTTCACAGACTTTCAGTAATTTTACCTCCATTCAAGAGATTAATTAAGCATATACTTACTTATAAATAATTTTTAATTGACATTCAATTGTGATTCTCTATAATTTTAAATTCTTCTTTATATTTGCTTTATGTATCTATTTGCACGATGATTTTTGTTAAATTGGCGGACTTTGTTGTGGGTTTATTACCTGTTTGTGTCCCAAATAAATAAATCAAAATGTTTGTCAAGCTATTCTCATGATACATTCTCTATATATATATATATATATGACAAATCAGGAACAATGCACCCTTTAAAAAGCACTTACTGAAATCTGTTATCAAAAAGAATATAAGTGATTTGATACAATAATTGATAAACCAAGTATAATTATTAAGTTTTGTTATTCAACTAGATTAAATCTAATCTGTCGAACGCCTTAGAAAAAAAATATATATAACAAAATGTTTGCAATTGTTTATTATTGAATTCAGAGGAACAATACACCCTTTAAGAAACACTTACTGAAATATATTATAAAAAATAATATAAGTGATTTGATACAATAATTGATAAACCAAATATAGTTATTAAGTTTTGTTATTCAACAAGATTAAATCTAATCTGTCGAACGCCTTAGAAAAATATATATAAGAACAAAAAGGTTTGCAATTGTTTATTATTGTATTCAGCTGTAAGTTATGTGCTAGATTAGAATTTCGCGATATACCTTTCACGAATTCAATATTCACTTTTTATATGAGCAGTGTAATGATCTTATATATTTTTTGCTTAAATCATTTAATCATTCATTATAAAAAAATGTAAATAGACTCCATTTTACATTTTAGCGATTTCTTTTTTATATATGTACCTTTGCCGTATATTCTCACCTAAATGATCGTCTATTAGCTGGACAACTTTTTTGAAGCTAATATAGATATATTTATTGGCACTATACCAAGAACTAGTCCAAACCTGCTGATAATTATTAGGAGCATGTTGGAGAGGTCATGAGAAGTTCATTTACATAATTGATGTCCGGAACTTCAACGGTCTTGCAGTTTGTGGTTTATCTGATCCAGAAATACACCTCTATAAATTATATTTATTAACAAGCGTGTTCCTTAAACACGTGCGAAGGAAGGAAGGAAGACGAAATAAATTACTCCTTTGTCATAGTTCTAAGAGACAGATATAGGATATGATATAATAATGATTTTGGTATATTTTTAGTAATACTAATGTAAAGATATAGAAAACAGTGAAATTGTATTTACAGAAAAGTAATAGTGACAATATATTCATATGCATTTATAGAGTATAATACAACAAATCGGCATTATCTATTAAACATACAATTTACGCTTTATTGTGTTTTACAGCTAGCCGTCCAGATTCGGTAAGGTACTCTTCCTGGCAGACATTCTCTGGAGCTGTTCCAGGAATCAAAGCAGATGATCCTTCATCCTTGTCGGCTATAGCATAGTTTACATATGATAAACCATACTCTTCCATCAAAGTATACCACAATTCAGCTTGCGTTTCGTTGACTGGTGCGCTAGCGTCAGCGTTTACAGAACCGTATTCCGATACAAAGACTGGCAGTCCTGCATCGATGGCATTCCTGGCAATTTCACGGTTATAGTCCTGGTGAGTACCAGCGTAGAAGTGAAGGGAATACATAATATTGTTCTGGTCCAAGATAGGATCCTCTACAGCGAGGTCCAATCGTGTGGAATAAGCTGGAGTACCAACAACAATCACATTGTCGGGATCGTTGGCACGGATGGTTTTGATCACAGCTTCATGGTAGGGTTTTACAAGACTGGACCATTCTAGAGTAATGGGTTCGTTGTAAATTTCGTAGATGATATTGGGGTAGCTGCCGTATTTCTTTGATAATCTGTCAAAGAATGTGAGCGACGCTTCCAAATGGTTTTCCGCTTCAAAGTCCTGCCAATCGACAAGAACGTACATATCATCCTCAATAGCAGCATCTATAACTGCATCTGCCAAAGCATCTTCGTAGTCGGGGTCTGTCAGGTATCCACCATCCTTGGTGTCCACTGCTATCATTGGTCTGACTATGTTGGAGTGACAGTAGTTCTTAATTCCATCGACTGTTGTTTTGTTATAGTAGTAAGGCATCCAGATGCTCCAGAACAGTCCCATTCCCTTTAGTTGCACATTCTCACCATTCTGGTTCACCAGATGTATACCATTAACTGACAGTTGACCATGTTTGCTCACTGGTTCATACAAAGCATCTTTTGAAAAGGCAGGCTGTACCCAGAAGCTTACCGCAAGCAATGAAGCAAAAAGTATAGTAAATTTCATTGTACCAATGTGTGTTGTTAATTTAGTAGGAACAGAAAACAACAACTGAAAGTTTAATCTGAGTACCGTTTTAAATAAAGTAATTTCTTATCTTACTCAAGCACTTTTCTATGTAGATTTAAATAGACTTGATAAAGATATACAACGAAAATTAATTAGTTTGAAGTAGTATTTTTTTACAAACGTCGAAAAATGAAGAGGTTCGCGCATTGATAACAATATGCGAAATGACACTTTTTTTTATTTTCTTGCGTTACCATGACACCGTGCACGAAATATGTAAACTATGTTAGATTTTTGTATTTTAACCATTGTGATCCTCAATGAAGCAAAAATCCAAGAAATCATTTATTTCTAAATGTTTAACAATAATTAACACGTTTTTCAAAGTATGAGAAAATTTTACACACACAAAATTTTTTTATGATTTACAATGTTAATATTAATAATACCTACAGCGAGTACACGACCCAATATTTATTCCTAAACCAGATATCACATTCAACTCGTGATACAGCAGTTTTGGAGGTTGGAAAACTAACCGTTTTTGCCGCTGAGGCAATTGCCG
This sequence comes from Monochamus saltuarius, assembly GCA_025584915.1. Classification (NCBI taxonomy): domain Eukaryota; kingdom Metazoa; phylum Arthropoda; class Insecta; order Coleoptera; family Cerambycidae; genus Monochamus; species Monochamus saltuarius. The sequence continues at coordinate 52,159,038 of CM046723.1, forward strand.
TAGAGGTGGTAGCACTTGATCCTGAAATTTCCTGGAATTTTTTATTTGATATTTGAATTTTATTATTGATAGAATCTTTGACATATCTAACTATAGGCATCAAAATTTGGTCATTTTAAGTACATATTTCGCTATTAAGCTAGGCATCTTTCCAGTACAATTTATTCCGATAACTTGGTTCAAACATCTTTTATTTTTATACTTTTTTCGCCCTTTCTATAGTTGCACAACTGCATTACTTCGAATAACTGATGATATACTCAAAGCAACTGATAACTACTTAATTTTATTGGACCTTAGCAAAGCTTTCGATTGTATACATCATAATATGCTGACTGCTATCTTAAAATATCTATGTTTCAACAGAAACTCAGTAACCATGCTACATAATTACTTGTCTAATCGTACGCAGTGTGTAAAACTTGAAAACTCTAGGTCTGAGTATAAGTCTTTGATTAGAGGAGTACCTAAAGGTTCCATACTGGGTCCCCTTTTGTTCTGTCTCTATACATCTAATTTTGTTGATTATGTCAAGTATTGTAAAATGCATATGTACGCGGATGACACTCAGTTATATATTTTTTTTTTCTTTTAATGATCTGAATACATCTGTCGGTAGAATAAATTCGGACCTGGAATCAATTTCATGTGCAGCTATAGAGCATGGCTTGAGTTTAAACGCTGAAAAAACTAAAATTCTTCTTTTTGGCTATAAAAATCAATGTTCTGACATTAGTAATAACGATATTCCTTTAATAATGGATAGTCCTCGTCTCACATTAGTAAATGAAGCAAGAAATTTAGGTTTAATTTTTGATAATTCACTAAAATTCCACTCTCATGCTTCCAAATGTATCAAATCTGCATACGGATCTTTGCGTTTGTTGTACCCTCATCGGCATAGTTTAAGTCATGTTATGTGAAACATTAGTCTTGTCTAAATTTAATTACTGTTTATCTGTTTATGGTCCATGTTTGAGTGCTGCAAGTTGGTACAAAATCCAGAAAGTACAGAACTTGTGCATGCATTTCATTTTTGGCATCAGAAAATAAGAACACATTTCTCATAAATTACAAGAAATAAATTGGTTAAATATGGAAAATTGCTTTATTCTGCAAATGTCATGTTTAATTCATAAAGTTAAAAATAATAAGAAACCTGAATATTTATTTGAAAGTTTGACCAGTCATGAAAATCTGCACATAATCAATACCCGCTATAAAACAAATGTTGTTGTTCCTATGCACAGTACTGCAGTTGCAGCTTCTCGCTGTATTCTGAATTTCGCTCCCTGATTTTTTTTCCTTTTTTTTATCAGTTCTGTTTATAATAATTTTATATATTATTTTGTATAAAAGTGAAAAAATAAAAAGACATTATTATTATTATTATTATTATTATTATTATTTTTTTCAGTAAACACCTTCCGAAGCTCCGACACATTCGGAGATGTTCTGAAGAGTCAAGCAATGACCACTCTCCACTCCGTGGAGTCAGTAATCATTGCGCCCGTAAATCGTGTGTTCTGAGCAGACGTAGCGAACCAAGGACGATTGCCTTCTGCATTCTGCCGACTAAGATCTCTGCCGAATTTCGGCAAGCCGGTATGATCTTTAATTCAGAAAGCAGCGTATGTCTCATTCCACCCAGGACGCCTATAATTAGCACCACAACCTTAACAGAGTGGTCTGGATACAGCCTGCGGAGCTCGGAGAGAAGATCTCGATACTTCCTCCGTTTCTCCTCCTCTTTTAGGACGATGTTGTTCTCTGCGGGAGCCGAGAACTCAATCACAAACATCGTTCTAAGCTGGTGGTCGAGGAGGACTACATCAGGCTTATTGGCTTGAATTTGCCTGAGGGTGGGGAATGAATAGTTCCAATAAATTCGGCACTTCTCATTCCCCACAACGGATTCTATATCCCCCGGAGCATAAGGCAGCACTGGCGTCTCGTCTATCTCATACGAGTGTCGTAAATGATAATACAACACCCGTAAGGCTGTGTCTTTGGATATACGCTGTGGCCGCATATACCGGACAGGCAGACAGGAGATCCATAAGCGTCTCCGGCACTTGGCGGCAGGCCCTGCAGCTGGTATCAGGAACCTCGATACCCAAGACACGACTACGGTAGACGAGTGTGTTAATTACAACATCTTGGCAAGCCATTATGAATCCCTCGGTGTCAGAGTTCAGCCCCGCTGACCTCAAAAAAGCGAAGGTGAGCCTTTCAGATAAGCCAAGCCCCTCTAGATGGCCGTAGAAGAGACCATGCATTGGCTTATCCTTATGTAGCTGCAGAAGATGACGCATTTCTGCAGCTTAAATTAGGGCTTTTAACTGAGCAGGATCCGACTCGGTGACAGAGTCTGGATTTCCCCGCTCAGTATCGAACACGAGACCAAGTTCATCGGCCGCTCTTCTCGCTGCCTTCGATTTTGTATCAGGTACTTTAACAATCAAAATGGAATATTTATCTTGTATGTCATCAACCATCATTTTAGTAAGTTCGTCATGACGGAAGTACCCGAAATACCCAGTCAGTATTAAAACGACCTAAAAGGAAATCATTGACGATATTTAGTAATTTAAAAAACACATAAAACAATCATTACAAATGTACCTTAAGCATCATAGATTTCATCATCTGCATCTCTTATGAATTGATTAACTTCGTTTCGAGTTAATAGCTTTGATTTGTTAGGATAATTTCCAACTGACAATTTTTTCAAATATGGAACCAACTTGGTAAATTTCTTAAAATCCATGTTTTCTTTAACACTAAGTGTTGATTTCAATATACAGTATGCGCCAAAAGTATGGAATAAATTCAATAAAAACGAAACAATTATTTTTTGGGAAAAATCCTCGAACAGGTCGATTTTTAATTTAAAAAATACATATTTTAGCGTAAAATGCGATTTTCAAATGTCATTTGTTTTCGAGTAATGACGTCTTGCATATTATGAAGAAGAATTTCTTCACAGACTTGCACATTGTCAAGAAGTTGGTGGATGGCAATTCGAACATTTAATTTAAGTATAAAATTTAATCAATTGTATTTTATTTTACATACCTCAGAATTGTTATTTTTTTATGGATAAAATTTACGTTTTCTAACATTCAATCGTCATTTACTCGAAAACTTTCCTATGTAAGAGGGCAAAATTTTGGTACTTTCTGATAGAGAATTAAACGATCTTTCAGAATCAAGGAAAAAAATATGGTGTTGCCGTTTAAAAAAAAATCGATGACGTCACTACTCGAAAACAAATGACATTTGAAAATCGCATTTTACGCTAAAATATGTATTTTTTAAATTAAAAATCGACCTGTTCGAGGATTTTTCCCAAAAAATAATTGTTTCGTTTTTATTGAATTTATTCCATACTTTTGGCGCATACTGTAGAATATACTGCCCATAACGTGGAAAACTTCACCTTCTTAAACTTTCGGATATTTTTCTTGCTTTATTTGCTTCACACCACTCTTTAAATTGCTGATATGCATTTTCATACTGCCGCCTCGATTTCTCCGGTAAAAGATTTGAAATTACCGAATTGGCTGCATCTATCAAATTAGTTGAGGTATTGCTTAGTTCATCGTCGCTCGAAATTTCCATTATTTTACAGTTAAAAATATCAGGTACTGCAAATCTGACCCTAGCAAAATGTCAAATAATTATTGTTGTCAACAATTGCCAATATATTTTCATAGTTATAGTGATTAGGTACTTGATTTTGAAAAAAAATTTAAACCAGTTCCACAATATTTTTTTGTATTAAACTAAACATTACTAAATTTATTTTAAAATAATTTTAAAGGATATCCATATTTTGATATTTGCAGAAAAAAATTTGTTTGCAACACGTGCGCGACCTACTTTGGTGATCTCGACTAATGTTTTAATTCAATTCGATCACCAAAGTAGCATTTTACTCACTATATGCAAAAATAACTATTCATTTCATATTACAATATTTACCTAACTATGTATTATGTAAACATCTCTTGTTTCAGCATTTTCTTGATGCTTACATAATAATGCAATCATATCATAACTTCAGCTGATCTAAAACCAATGTTATTTTACTGTGATGGCAGATGATATGGTGCATGATTTGCAGATATGACTATTCTCATAAAAATTTTATATTTATATTCCACAAACTAATAATTTCAAAACAGACGATACAATATTTGAGAAACCAATTATAGTTATTTGTTAATCAACAAGATTGAATCTAATCTGTCGAATGCCTTAGAAAAATATATATAACAAAATGTTTGCAATTGTTTATTATAGAATTCAGCTATAAGATATGTGCTAGATAATTTCTAGATCTACCTTTCACGAATCCAATATTCACTTTTTTATATGAGCCACCGCTCATATAAAATAATGATATTTTTTGTTTAAATCATTCATTATAAAAAAATATAAATAGACTCCATTTAATATTTTAGCGTTTTCTTTTTTATACAGTGTTCCAAAACAAAGGCGAAACATTTCAGGGGGTGATTCCTTGTTGAAAATAAGAGATAGTTTGTTATATAAACGTTGGGTCACAACCGAACCATTTGGGATATATCGCGTTGCAAAGATGGCGGAAAAAAGAGTGTTTTTATTGTTTTTCTCGGAAATGAAAAGCGTGGGAATGGTACATTTTTGTGAAAGTGTTACCATCATCGAAAGACACTTGTGACATATTTTCTCACTTTTTGATAATAATTGGAAAGGGTTAAAACTACCCCTTTCAGTTTTTTTAACTATACTTTCAAAAAACTCCCTTAATGACGTAGAAAAAAATAAATTAGATGAAGCCGATTCATTTAGAAACTTTTTTCTCTCATATTTTTTTGATAAAATTAACTGTTTCGACGTTAAAAAATAAAATGTAAAATATTGCACGTCGGGAACAGGCAGTTTTACTACACCCATTATTAGGAAAAACTAGTTGGCTGCTGTCAATTTCCAGATGTTTCCATTGTTGCTTTGAAATGGTTTGTACTTCCCGGTGTCGGCCTGTATCAAAACTTCTTTTTTTGAATTTTCCGGATTCACATAACCTTCGATGAAGCTTAGCAAATATACTGTGATGAGGAATTCTACGATTAGGATACGCTTCTGCATAAAGGCGACAAGCATGTAAGGAATTTCCATTTGCCCGGCCGTACATAAAGTGCATGTCTGTCATTTCTGAAAATAATCATTTTTGTTGTATTAACTTAGTATTGAATCCCAACGTACTCCGCAATCAAACACATCACACAACGAAAGGCAAATTATCCCGTAAACCACTCTCAAAATGTTAAAATAGTACAAACCATTTGCTATCTGTCAAAGCAACAATGGAAACATCAGCCAATTAGTTTTTCCTAATAATGGGTGAAGTAAAACTGTATCTCCCCGACGTGGAATAATTTACATTTTATTTTTTAACGTCGAAACAGTTACCTAATTTTATCAAAAAAATATAAGAGAGAAAAAAGTTTATAAATGAATGGGATTAACTTAATTTATTTTTTCTACGTCGTTAAGAAAGTTTTTTGAAAGTATAGTTAAAAAAACTGAAAGGGGTAGTTTATTTCAACCCTTTCCAATTATTTTCAAAAAGTGAAAAAAAGTGTCTTTTGATAATGGTAACACTTCTACAAAATTTTACCATTCCCACGCTTTTTGTTTCCGAGAAAAACAATAAAAACACTCTTTTTTCCGCCATCTTTGCAACGCGATATCTCCCTAATGGTTGACTTGTGACCCAACGTTTATGTAACAAACTACCTTTTATTTTCAATAAGGAATCACCCCCTGAAATTTTTCTCCTTTATTTTGAAACACCCTGTATATGTACATCTCCTGTATATTTTCACCTAACAAATAATCATCTGTTAGCTGCACAACATCTCCAGAACTCTTTTGAAGCTTTGAACTTTATAGATATATTTATTGGCACTATACCAAGAACTAGTTCAAACCTGCTGATAATTATTAGGAGCATGTTGGAGAGGTCATGAGAAGTTCATTTCCATAATTGATGGAGTCCGGAACTTGAACGGTCTTGTAGTTTGTGGTTTATCTGATCCAGAAATCCACCTCTATAAATTATATTTATTAACAAGCGTGTTCTTTAAACACGTGCGAAGGAAGGAAGACGAAATAAATGATTTATACTCCTTTGTCATAGTTCTAAGAGACAGATATAGCGTATAATATAATAATGATTTTGATATATTTTTAGTAATACTACAAAAAAGTAATAGTGACAATATATTCATATGCATAGAGTGAAATACAAATAATTATCTGTTATAAAATTAGTTTATAGTTTATTTTGCGGCATTATCTATTAAAATTACAAATTAGGCTTGATTGTGTTTTACAACTAGACGTCCAGATTCAGTAAGGTACTGTTCCTGGCAGACATTCTCAGGAGCTGTTCCAGGAATCAAAGCAGATGCTCCTTCATCCTTGTCGGATATAGCAAAGTTTACATATGACAAACCATACTCGTTCATAAAAGTATACCATAATTCAGCTTCCGGTTCGTTGACTGGTGGGCTAGCGTCAGCGTTTACTGTACCGTATTCCGATACAAAGACTGGCAGTCCTGCATCGATGGCATTCTTGGCAATTTCACGGTTATATTCCTGGTGAGTACCAGCGTAGAAGTGTAGGGAATACATAATATTGTTCTGGTCCAATATTGGATCTGCTACGGCGAGGTCTAATCGTGTGGAATAAGCTGGAGTACCAAGAACAATCACGTTGTTGGGATCGTTGGCACGGATAGTTTTGATAACAGCTTCGTGGTAAGGTTTTACTAGACTGGACCATTCTAGTGTAATGGGTTCGTTGTAAGTTTCGTAGATGATATTAGGGTAGCTGCCGTATTTCTTTGATAATCTGTCGAAGAATGTGAGCGACGCTTCCAAATGGTTTTCCGCTTCAAAGTCCTGCCAATCGATAAGAACGTACATATCATCCGCAATAGCAGCATCTATAACTGCATCTACCAAAGCATCTTCATAGGCGGGGTCTGTCAGGTATCCACCAGCGGCGGTGTCCACTGCTATCATTGGTCTGACTATGTTGGAGTGACAGTAGTACTTAATTCCATCGACTGTTGTTTTGTTATAGTAGTAAGGCATCCAGATGCTCCAGAACAGTCCCATTCCCTTTAGTTGCACCCTCTCACCATTCTGGTTCACCAGATTTACACCATTAACTGACAGTTGACCATGTTTGCTCACTGGTTCATACAAAGCATCATTTGAAAAGGCAGGCTGTACCCAGAAGCTTACCGCAAGCAATGAAGCAAAAAGTATAGTAAATTTCATTGCACCAATGTGTGTTGTTAATTTAGTAGGAATTAATTTAGTAGGAACAGAAAACAACAACTGAAAGTTTAATCTGAGTACCGTTTTAAATAGTAATTTCTTATCTTACTCAAGCACTATTCTATGTAAATTTAAATAGACTGGATAAAGATATACAGCAAAATTTAATTAGTGTAGAGTAGTATTTTTTTACAAACGTCGAAAAATGAAGAGGTGCATTGATAACAATATGCGAAATGTCATTTGTTTTGATTTTCCTACCATGACATCATGCACGAAATATGTAAACTATATTAGATTTTTGTATTTTAACCTTTATGATCCTCGGTCAAGCAAAAATCCAAGAAATCATTTATTTCTAAATGTTTAACAATAATTAACACTTTTTTCAAAGTATGACAAAATTTTACACTACCTTATTTTATTTATATATTTATTTTATAGTTATTTATGCAACAAATGCAATAAGCACTTTTTGTACGAGTTGCATACAATATTTTTTCTACGTTCCTGCAAAAACCAAAAAATGTTATTTAGATAGTCTAGAAAAATGTAACGTCGATTTGAAGGTTTATGTTTGTCATAATGACAAAACGCTGCAGTAGAATGACAGTGACAGTTTGAGTGCAATAAAACTTTTTCCACTAAATATAGGTCAATAAAGTATTGTTTTTTGCATGAACGTAGAAAATATATATTTTATTTTATATTTATATTATTATATTTAAAAATTCGTTGTATATTCGTTTTTGTAACTGGTACTTTAACAATCAAAATGGAATCTTTATCTTGTATGTCATCGACCATCATTTTAGTAAGTTCGTCATGGCGGCAAGCACCCGAAATACCCAGTCAGTATTAAAACGACTTAAAAGGAAATCATTGACGATATTTAGTAATTTAAAAAACACATAAAACAATCATTACAAATGTACCTTAATCATCACCTGCCTCTCTTATGAATAGATTAACTTCCTCGTTAATACCTTAGAATTTCTTAGGATAATTTCCAACTGACAATTTTTTCACATATGGAACCAACTTGGTAAATTTCTTAAAATCCATGTTTTCTTTAACATTAAGTGTTGATTTCAATATAGAATATACTGCCCATAACGTGGAAAACTTCACCTTCATAAACTTATGATATTTTTTTTGCTGTATTTGCTTCACACCGCTCTTTAAATTGCTGTTATGCATTTTCACACTACCGCCTCGATTTCTCCGGTGAAAGATTTGAAAGTACCGAATTGGCTGCATTATTTTACAGTTCAAAATATCAGGTACTGGAAATCTGACCCATGCAACATGTCACTTTCAAATATTTATTGTTGTCAACAATTGCCATTATATTTCCATATTTATAGTGATTACTTGATTTTGAAAAAATTTTTAAACCAGTTCCACAATATTTTTTTGTATTAAACTAAATATAACTAAATTTATTTTAGAATAATTTTAACGGATATATTATGTACATATTTTGATGTTTGCAGAAAAAATTTTGTTTGCAACACGTGCGCGAACTACTTTGGTGATCTCGACTAATGTTTTAATTCAATTATCGATCACCAAAGTAGCATTTCACGCACTAGACATAAAAATAACTATTCATGTCATATTACCATATTTACCTAAATATGTATTATGTGAACATCTCTTGTTTCAGCATTTTCCTGATGGGTTTTGCATATAATAATGCAATTATATCATAACTTCAGCTGATCTGAAACCAATGTTATTTTACTGTGATGCCAGATGATGTGGTGCATGATTCCACAAACTAATAATTTCAAAACAGACGTTGTAATAACCCAGGCATAGTTTCTCTCGTACAATTTTGTTCAAATTGTGTTCAAATTTGCAACGAACATAATTAACCATGTCGTAATGTATGATTAATACATTAGTAGGTATCATTTGGAAACAATAAGTCATTATACTAGACCATTAATGCAAACAATGTGGGGTTGCCAAATGGTAGAAAAGCGGCTAAGTATAGTGTCTGTTTCAGTGAAATTTTCCATTTTTTTTGTTTTGCTCTTTAAATTGTTATTTACCAAATATCTCAAAAATAAAAGAAATAAATGTTTAATTGATCATTGATTGTTGAATATATTTCTGTAATATTGATTTCAAATTAAATTTTACATAAATCGACTATATAAAAAAAATAGCAGGTCTCAAAATGCTGGATATAGCCAGTATTAAAAAAAAAGAATATACGTTTAAAGCTCGAGAATAATAAGATGTGTTCAGCATAATGAAATATGGTAGAAATATAGAAAGAAGATATGCTTAATGAAAAACAAAAATAAGAATGGTCCTAGATTAGAACCTTGTGGCACACCAGAAGCATTGCAATCGACACTACCATATATCTAACCATATATGCCGGACAAAGGCAAAGCTTATTGTTACTTAAGTAAATAAAAGTTACAAATAATAATAAATGCTTAACTTGCTCCAGACCCAGACGCCTTCAGATCTGAATGTAAGAGACTGGATACTCTCGACGGTCTACAATCGTTAAAATTTGTTTTTAAAGTGAAGCAATTCTGACTCTAGTAACGAAGTTCATATAATCAATGATGGTAGCAAAGTATAGTATATTATCCGAGTATTTAGAATCATTAAAATAATGTTATTGAAAAGTATTCATTTAACTATATATTTATACAGAGTGATTTAGAATGTATCTAAAATAATTTGGGAAAAGATGCGTCATAAAAAATAGAGTCGATATCGTATTTTTTTTATTAAATCCTTATAGTTCCTGAGTAAAACATTATAGAAGTTATAGCATTTTCAACCTTTACATCGCTGGGCCACTGTAGTGTCTAGACAGGCGATTTCGAATATTGAAATGCGATCACTTTTTCTAGCACTAAAGTTTTTGTGACATCAGTGTTTACATTTTAGTTTTTCAAGTGTCAAAAATGGCTTACGTGTATAGTAGGAACACGGTGTTGATGGATGTCGTTTTATTTTATTACGCTGTGAAATTACTTTAGCAGACCGATTTCCCGGTAAACATGTGCCAAATACAACTACTGCCCTTTCTGATTTGTCTTTACAAAATTGTATTCGTAAGAGTCCTCTGTACACTCAGAATTTATTTAAACAAGTCCCTGTATATCAATGGATTCCGAAATGAGTAGTGGTTTTGTTAAAAAAAAAAACACTATTCAATAAATTCAAGTACCATAATAGATATTACACTAAATTTAGTAGCAATCAAATAAGTGTTTTGCGTCACACATGATAATTTTATACTCAAGGGTGCCGTTCTGATTTATCGCCCACTTTAGATTTAAGTGGAGTCGATTTCATAGAGCATTGCTGCCAACGTCAAACTCTTGTTGGAAAAAAATTGAATCACAGTTGTATGCAGATAATGAAATTACCTATTTTTCGCACATTCTCTAAGCTTTAGACTATTCTAAGTGTAATTAGAATCAAATTAAATTTTAATTTATTAAAGTTCCAGGCGCCGTTAAAAATTTTGAAGCCTAAAATATATATCTTCTTAATTATGACACTCGGAAAATGAGTTCTCGCCGACATCTTGCAAATGCAGCTTCAACAATTTCTAGAACCTCTTAATGTAAATGAATTATTAAACTTTGTCCTCGCTGTGAATAATAAGCGCAGAAAATGTCTGCAGACATTGCAATGAAATTGAAACAAAGCAGCTGCAGCATTTCCGTACTTAAATTTAATAGAAATTCATTAAAATGGCTAGTTTACATCTAATTTCAATAATTATTCATCTTATAAAAAATATACACAATTTATAGTTTTGGTCCTTCCAGCCCGATTTACAGCAATGATAAATGAGCGCAATATATATATATATATATATATATATATATATATATATATATATATATATATATATTTTCTATTGCTATAAGGAAATAAAATATTCTTGTTCTTCTTGCCAGGTACGAGTATATTGTTCAAGATATAATTTAGATATTAGAGATGTTCTTTGAAACAATGAGGTTTCAAGGTTTATTAATAAAACCTCCGATATACTTGGGTTAATTGGCATCTTGCTAAGAAGTGGTTGATAGAATATGTCCGTGTGAGAAAAGCCATAGGCGTGGGCACGGCGAGGCTACGTGCGGTTAACAATAAATAACACTTTCCGTGCTAGACAAATCGGTTACGTATAATTATACAGAGTGTCCGGAAATGATGAGCAAAAAATTCAGGAGATAATTCTAGACCAAAAATAAATGCTACCTCTTTCTATAACACTTTTTCCAAAACTGATTATTAATGGAGTTACAGGGTGTTAAAGTTAAAATTTTATTTTTGATTTTTGTAAATAACTCCTTAAAAAATCCAAATATTTATTGTATAGCTATCCAGGTATGGGTAAATTGACAGCGATCACAAAAAGTGATTTTCTGAATAGCACGGAAAAAGTTTATTCACAATCGGTTAGTAATATAGACATTTCTTACCTTTAAAACGGTAGAAAAATGACTCATTACTTACTTAGAAGCATGTGTCACTTTTTAGAAGTATGACAATGTTATGTTAAGCTGGTTTAAAAAAAGTTAATACAAACAACTGGTATTTATTTTATTAAATTATAACATAAAGAAACATAGGTATTAAGAAACAAAACTAATTTGAATTATTATAAATATTAATTGTAACATTTGAATTCTCATTACTGTCAATCGTTAATGTGAGGCCATGTTATTGCTTAACATTGTATTGGGTTTCGGAAGAGGCCGACGTTCCCGGATTTTCTGTATGGGATAACATATTTGCAATTTTTAGTTGATCATGTAACGAGTTTTCCACGTATCCTTCAGCCACGTCACTGGATTTCCATCCTCCTAATTTTTTTAACTGTAGGATGTTTCCACATGTATTTGCTAGCAATGTAGCCGTAAATCCGTGAGCATTTTCTAATTTTAAAAGAGCCGCTATTTTTTTTGGGAAAACCTCCAATAGCATTGTTGCTACAAGGCTGATTTGTAATCTTGTCATTCCTTATTTGTAAAAAAAAACGATCGGAACCAATGGTCTTGTGAAGATCATAGTATTGCTTTATTATTTTTATCCATTCCTATTTCGTAATTGCAAATGTTCGGGAAGTGTAGGTTTTTGTTACAGGAATAACTATCATTATGCTCTTTTCTAAAATTTCCATATCACCCATTTTCATATTTAGGAGTTCATCATATCTGCAGGCGTCAGATATGCCAATAATTAAAGCAAGCTTAAAGTAAAATATACCATTAAACACATAATTGATTATGAATTAAATAGTAGAAATATTACTTTTTGAACAAGATATTCCTCTGGAGCCTTACTTAAGAAGGTACTGACGTTTTATTATGAGAGAACGTTGGATTTTTAGGTTTATATCCAGCATTCTGCCTTTTCAAAAATGCTCACAATTTGGAATTCTGGCTAATGTCGATATTTTGCTTGATATTAAGTACAGCTCGCAACATCGAATATCGAGACCATAATATTGAAGCTTTACTTTCTTTACTGATTTCAACATAATATGCAAGCAGTATTGTTTCTGAAGTATGTTGCACACCCTTAATTGCGCACCATTTAATGTAAGACGAAATTTTTCTCGTACCTTTCTCCGGAATTATTCCGTCAAACGCAGTGTCCGCAGCTTCTCGGACTTCCGGAGGAGTACAGGTTAATTCAAAATCAGACATCCCATCATAGACCTTTATAATCATGAACCGGCCCTAGAAAGAGAGGTCCGGTGTCCTGATGTGTACAAGAGGGATGAAGGTAGTCCGGGAAAAAACAGATGTTCTATGACAGAAAAATATATAAACATAGCCTGACAAAACCTTTCCTGTTAATATTGTTAATGATTTGTATTCCTTTGTGATTTAGTTGTGTTTAGTGTGTTTATTAGCAATATTTTTTAAAAACTCATAAACCATGGTGGAGTCTGTCTGTCACCGTAAATGTCATACGTCTGTCATTTACGGTTTTTGTTTTTTTCGGCCAATGATCTGTGGGTTTTTGCCCGCATCAACGATTTGTATAGGCAGAAAACGGTTTTGGGCGCGTCCATGATTTATAAGGTCTATGATCCCATCATATTTTTTGACTTAATTGTCAAAACCAATAAACTAGTAATATTGCCTAGCAACAGTTTCATGGAGTTCTTTGTCGAAAAAAATATTAAATTATGATAAATTTTCTTAAAATTAATGTTTTTCAAAGATTGTAACTAAGCGATTGTGAATAAAATAGTATACATACAACGCGAGAAAGATTATTCCAGTCACGGCTTTTAGTTCTAACAAAGTCTGGGCTGTAATTATCCAGTTCCCCGCTAGGTATGTAATATACTATTAATTGATATTGCTCAAATTTGGCGATATTTCATATCATACCCATCCGTTCATTCATTAAAACATATTCGTGGGGTATAAATATTTGGAACGTAACGAGTTAAAATTGACTTTATACCAAGTAAGTACACATTTGGTGGTAAGTACTCTCAAATATTTGCATCCGCACTCAAATTTTAGTTATCAGTGCTCTGACGATGACGTCCGACAAACGCAATAAAATGCCGGCGTTTCGTTAAAATTTTCGCAAATATAACACAGCAAATACACCAATAAACTTCATATAAATCAAAGGTAATAGGAATGTGGCAAAGGGAATTTTTATTTGCACAAGGTTTGCTATTTTGGTAATAAACTTTTCATTTGTATGTTCAATACAACTGTTATCCAGGTATTTGAATAACAAATGAATATAAATATTTTTTATTGTAAATACATTTCAGCTATTTCAAATAAATTATCCTACAATTCCTATCATCATCATGTATGTTCTGACATCAAATAGCTACATATGCCTACATCACACACTGATTTCTCTAAGGCTTTCGATCGAGTAGACCACAATATCTTATTAAAGAAGTTAGCCAATTTTGGACTATCCACTAGATTAATATTATTTCGATCATATTTACAGAATAGATATCAGACAGAAGAGAAATATTTCTTGTTGCCTGTTGGGTTTGTATTTAAATGAATGAATGAATGAATGAATGAATGAATGAATACATAAATAAATATGTCAATAAACAAGATTTGATTCAATAAATATTTAAAAATACAATTAATCTAGCTCAATTTACTAACGAAAAAAAATTGTATGTAACTTAATGAAATGATTTAAATTGTTAAATTTTTAAATTCACTTTTGAACATACAGACAATGTATTTAGGTACTTTTATTTGTGTATAAATATTTTTTTCTTTAAATGGGAATGAAAACTGCTTCTTCTGATCCTACCACGGCCTTTGAGATTACGAATGTAGGTATCTATCTTGCCCTAAATTTCAGAAATAATATTAATGTTACTGTTAATAAAAAACAAAAGAAGGGCCTGTGTCAAAGCTAGAATAAAATACATAAAACATTTATTACTTAAATATTTTTTTTATTATGGTCACAAAAAACTATAAAACTTGAAATTAAATTTGTTTAGTACCATTATGTGCCAATTTTGAAACTGTTAAAAGAAGATACTAAAAAATTCGCTAAGCGTTTAAAATAAATTTCGGAGATATATAAAAAATCATTAGAGGCTTTGGATCGCCATCTTAAAAGCCGTGGAAGGATCAGAAGAAACAGTTTTCGATAACATTTAAAACAAAAAAATATTTGTTAGGTTATCCTGAAGAAAATATACAAATAAAACTGTATTAAGCATTGCATATTAATAGACAATTGGATTGATTTGAATTACCTTACACAACAATATATTGGTAAAAAAGGACACAGTGAAGCAATTAAAAAATGTTGTTAATATTAGATAATCATTTCGATGACTCTGACTGTCTTTTCAGGAAGTCTGAAATTTTGAACTCTTCTGTACACATGACTATATAAAAAGCACTTTTATAAACCAATAAATCCCTAAAAATAAAACGGGAATAAGAACTCTGATATATTTCGCAAAAAATCACCTGGAAAAACTTAACAGTTCAGACAGCAGTCGTCACGAAACTGATTTATTATATTTACCCAGGATTTCTAGTCGCAGGATAGCTCTGAAACGGATAATAGCTATTTGAGATTATAGCCGTGATATACGTAGTGCATGTTTTTTGATAGTCCAATTAATCTGCTTGTTGTGGTTTCATACGAAGTATCTTACTATAACATAATATAATTGGTATTTAACTCAGAACTGTACTTAGAGGTCGTATTCATGTGAATAATTGGAGGATTCAATTAGGTATAGTATAATACGAAATTAATCAACTATAAGGTTTGTTCCAACAACAGCAAGAATCGATTCTGAACCGTCCAGAACTAGTCAGTCAGTTCAGTTGTTAATGTACTATCGGCGATTACGACGTAAAACGGTGTTGGTCAAACATTTCTGACAGTTCTGAACCAGTTTTCAACGGCTGTTGGAACAGACCTATTATATCCCTAGGATATTGATAATGTACGAGACAATTTTATGGTAATCGAAACCTGCTCAAGCAACGTGCTTGAAAAATTTGACAAAATTATGAGGCATTTGTCAATGTCACAGTCATAAAATTTCTTGACAAAAAATCAGATAAGTCGCAACACAACGAAACAACTATTTATTTATTAAAAGTACAGCTGGTAAAAATATTGTTATTAGAATTTAATACAACAATAGATTGGACATTTTTTTCTACTATAGAAGATCTTTTATCACCCATATAATTTATGGCCTTATTGTGGCGTTTTTGGTCGATGTTAAGTATGGTTTTGATTCAACCGTCGGAACAACAGATTGGATTCACTTTTGCCCACTAAAACTACTGTTTGGTGTGTGTTCTATAACAAATCGTTTTGCAGTTTTCGAATTAATATCATTTAAAGACACTAATGTTTAAACATCTTTTAAACTGAAATGTTGATGTAAAATTTAAAAAAATTACAATATTTGTATGTGTTACAAATATTACCATTTTTAAATTTTTGCACCTACATATAAGATAAAAAATGTTTAAACATTATTGTCTTTATATCTTATAAAAATATTACAAGAGTGAGATTTTGTATAAACTAGGTTAGGAAGATTAAAAAAATAGAAGTTACTGATTCGGACCAGTGGTGCAAAAATTCTTATAGGAAACGGGGTCACTTTTCCCCATCTGACACCACTGGTGATAACAGAAACATTTGTAATTGGAAAATTTCATTCATAGTAGTTTTTTCATCAAGGACATTATCGTATCGTATTATAGATTTCCGATTCAATGCCTTTTTAGCCCACCATTCAATTTAAACAAACAAATTATTTTTTCAGAATGGCAGTCTTCGAAAATGTATTTTCTTTAATGCACTATATATCAAATTATTACGCCATCAGATAGGCCATGAAAAGAACTTTAAAATGTTATATGGAATGATAATTTTTTGTTGTAGTTGTGTTAAAAATAATCAAATCATGATTGGTAAGTGCAATGGCATGAAAACAATACAGTATCGGAACATATTTATGACTTATAAGTCTTGTCAAGAATCAAGGAAGAAGTAAGGAATTGTGTGGAGGAGAAAATCTTCATCTGCTCTAATAGCCAGGCTGCACTCAGGGATCTTAGCTCTCCAGTGACTAGATCTACTGTTGTTGAAGAGTGTGGAGAAGCCCTGGAGTCCCTGGTCAGACAAAGGGAGGTGGAGTTGGTCTGGGTTCCTGGCCATAAGGAAATCCCTGGTACTGAGACGGCTGACTTGATAGCTCGTCTTGGATCTGGGGCACCTTGCCAGGGACCCGAACCCTTTTTGGGAATTACGCGAGGTAGTATGAATAGTGCCCTTAATAAATGGGTCTATCAAACACTAGGAGGGAATTGGAGAAGGAACGGGGATGTAGACAGGTCCACGACTTCGTCAATGAACCTAATAAATCTAGGACGAAGTGGCTGCTGAGCCTTAGTCGAAGGTCCCTGAACCAAATGGGGGGTCCTGACAGGCCACTGCAGACTCAGAAGGCATTTGAATTTGATAGGCATAGAGGATAGTCCCGTATGTCCGGAATGCGGAGAGGGGGAGGAGACCCCTATCCATTTCCTAGGACATTGTGCGGCTCTTGGAAGACTAAGATATAGGATCTTTGGCACCGAGGAGCTGCAAAGGGAAGAGATGAGGGGCCTACCATGGACCAGGATCCTGGCGTTCATTAGGGCGTCGGGTAGGTTCGAGGAAGGCCGAGGGCGAATAGTGGAGGGGTGATGGGATGCCAGGGTAGGCAAAAAGGGCCCATGTGTGGCCTAATTGCCAGGCTAAGGCCGCCCGCACTTACTACTACTACTACTATAAGTCTTGTCAGTTCAATTACGAAGATGGATATTAACAGCATGAAACTAATTTTTTTCAGAAATCATAAATTCTCTTTAAAGTGAAATATCGAAGACAAAAAATGATTTTTTTGAAAAGGAAAGTGACACTGACAAAGTGCATTTAATTTAGTCAAAAAATCTTTAGAGTACCACAAGAACAGGAATAATTTACGCTCCTGTGGTATTCGATAAGAAAATTTCACACTAAAGATGATAGAAATACATATTTTATAAGTAACGATGCAATTTCGAAGAAGTTCATATATAGATAATTATATCCACCATATTTCGAATATATAGAGATAAGATGCCAATGTGTAGATTATATATGTTTACTATCTCAACTGTCCAAAAATTTCCACTTAATTCTCGCCACAAAAAATTTCAAGGAATTTTTCTGGTTGCCATGGTAACGAGTCAAAATAAAGGCATCTTATTGGTTTTAAAGTAGAGGTGTGAAATTTTAAAATAAAATATTACTAATAGTATTCGAGACCCCAACCTCAAATTTAGAACTATCTGTACATTTACTTTTTTAAACTTATTAGGAAAGTAAAAATAGTAAAGAAATAAATGTTAAGCTTCAATTTAAGAGTAAAATTAAAAAATGAATATGTAAAGTTAGACTAATATGTATTCAGGGAATTATTTTACCTGAAACCTGACTTTTACATTGAAGAACCGTCTAAACTTATACATTACAGAAAAAAATAGAACTTAAAATGTGCCTTGAATTGAAAATTCAATCGACGATAAAAAGTTTTACTTAATCGAGACTCACATGAAATTCTCTTACAGTTTTTATTGTCGAATACCGCTACGCTCTGTAATATCTTGCCTCTTTCTTTCGGGCAACTTACTCTTTTATTATCTTGAACAACACAATACCTAATCCCGGAAAATAACATACATTTTCTTCCCAACAAGAAGTAATAATAGTGGTACAAATAAAATGACAAAAATAATAATGCCCATCTTGTATTCTATTCTTACAATTCACTGATTCAAACACGCTTTTCTATCCTTAGTAAAGCTAATAGCTGTGCTCTAGATTGTCATAGCCACAAAGCAGTTTCTACTAGTATAAAAATACCTAATACCATCTCAACCTGCAATTCTAACCTTATAAATTTGTTCAAATGTTACTTACATCTATGTTTTTGAAAATAAAGTATTGTTTGATAGATTATCTTTCAACATGCAGTCGCACTAACAAATTGGAGTTTTTATTTTAATTAACTGACTTTTTGAAAATTTGGAATGTACAAAATTAGAGTGAACTATTGGGGCACAAAAAAATGTATTTATTATTTATTTTGTTAAAAATTAAAAAAAGCAACTAACTCGAAGTCAGCCGGAGCTAGAATAATGAATAGCCTATCAAATTTACTAAAACTTCACAGGAAATTCAAATATACAGGGTGATTCAGTCATAATGTCATTAATTTTAACTATTTGGAAAGACACACATATTAATAAGGCTGTAAAAGGGTTAGTGACCTAATAATACGGTATGTTAAGATTAACTGTCGATACTTTTTATACGAGTACGCGGTGTAGAACTAACTACTTCTATCGGCCATTCGCTACTCCATGCCGGACTGAAAATATCACAGACACGAAGCGTTCTACATGCAGTAGACACCAGGGACCATGAGTACGCGGTGTAGTTAGACAGACTAAACAGCTAGGATTATTCGTCGGATACCTCACCTATGGCATACTGATGAGAGCTAATAAGCTCGAAACCGGTATATGTCTGGTGGGCTTCTGACGAATGACTCTAGCTGTTGCTATAGGTTTTCCAGGTGTAATTCAATGCTGGTCGGGGCATTAGCCCGCAGAGTAGTTGTTTCCTGGAATTCCGTGTTTGCAAAACTTTTTATACGAGCATCGAATCAGAGGCGTGCCGGGTTGATTATTACTTAATGTGTCTCGGACTGTTTTGTCTCCCGTTCTCGAGAGTTTTTTGTATTACTTAGTCAGTATTTAAATAGGAACAACTTGGAGACCTCTCCAAATAATTTACATAGTTGGTATTGATTTTTAAACTCACTAATTTATGTAAATGGTTTATTATTTGATCCGTTATAGTTTTGTAATATATTAATTGTGTACATACTTCTAAAAAGTAATTTATAGCATTCGTTACAAATTTCAACATTATAAATTATTAATGGCTGAAGAAAAATACATAAGAGTTTGTAAAATAGTGAACACAACCATTTACTTATGATGTTTAACACTGGGACAATATTTAAATCACGTCAACACCGAGTTGAATTGAGAGCTGCGAATGAATCGAGGCCGACAGCTGTTAGTAACAGTCTGGAAAGGGGTTTAAATAACAATTTGAAATTTCTTTTTGAGTGTAGATATACGTTTAACAAATTTTTTAATCGCATATTCGTATTTTACTCATTTCACCTATCCTTCCTTAAAATTAATTACATTATGATGTATAGGAATATCTATACAGGGTATTCAGAACTTATTTTAAACAAAAATCTGAGTGTACAGAGGACTCTTACAAATACAATTTTGTAAAGAAAAAATCAAAAAGGGCAGTTCGAAAATGATTTAAAAATACACTTCTGCACGGCACTGAAAACTGGTCCTCTGTAACACTTGATAAGGCGGCAATATGCGACCGGACAAAAAATTAAAAGAAATGCTCAAGGAAAGTAATAAATAACATTTTATAACGCCGATTTTATACATCAAATTTAACTGGTTTTGCCGCTACTTATTAATAGATTTAATTTGTGATTTTAATTAATAAAATAGTTTCACATACCTGATGCCACAACAAAAAAATGTTGTGCCCGGCTTACCCAGTTTCTACAAACTAACACTAATGTTTCTGCTCATTGTCCGCTTTGAAGTCGTAAGTTATTAGCTAGGCATAGACGAACACATTTTTGAGCACATTTGCACGCAGCGATCAAATGTGACGAATTTGCTCGCGGCGAGCCACATTGAGCATTTTTACAATCGATGCCATAAACATTCACACAAATCGTACGATTTATGTGTCGTTTTGGCTTGACACATGCAAATCCGTTAGTTTGTGGACAAAATCCTCCATGCACGCGACGATTTTGCGTGGCTCGCGGCCTTCTGGAAATTCTAAGAGATCACGAGCCGAGTTTCGTTGATACAGTTCACAATTTGTAGTGAGCCTAACTGAAAATGTCGCAAACCAATAAAAAAAGAAAAATAACAGTTGCTAGTGCTGGTGCTCTAATATGTTATACAATTTTAGTTAATAATATTGAAACGGAGAAAAGGAAACGACGGATTTGGCAAAAGAAATGGTTACGTGAAAGGGAGAAATATAGTGATGTAAATCTTCTAAAAGAGCTGCGAATTAATGAAAATGATGACTATAAAAATTACTGAGGACTTTTTATTTTCCACAGGGCAGTGCGCTGTCTATAAACTTCAATTAAGTCAGTTAAAAACTCCTTGCTACTCATTATTATGCCTATTTTTATGTGCCGCACTATGCACAACCAATACTATAATTAAATTTTGCACGCCACACCGATGTGTTTGTCTATGTCGGCGAAAATGTGACACGCCGGTTGCGACTTGTGGCTGCGCGCAGCTCGTGATTTAGCTCGAGATGTGGCACGACAAGTTCACATACATGCAGGGATTTATGTGTTACTTTTGCTCACCGCATGCAAATGTGTCAGAAAATGTGCCCGTCTATGCCTAGCTATTGGCATGTTCTGTGCGACACACTTAATTTTTTAAATATCACCACAAAAAAATTCCAAAGATTTAGTCAGGAGATCGTGGCGGCCATGGTACCGAGTCTCCTCGTCCAATCCCTTGGTATTAATGCTTGACGCTGTACATGGTACGGATATAATTGAGCATCGTGTGTGATACCTCACACTGCTGCAATTGGTGTTAGAAACTGTTACCTATTTATTTCTTTTCTTGGGAATTTCTTTCAATTTTTATCCAGTCGCCGATTGCATGCTTGGCCTTGAGAGGATTTACAGTGGATCAGTTTCCGGTGCCGTACAGAAATGTATTTTTAAATAATTTTCGAACTGCCTTCTTTAATTTTTTTTTTACAAAATTGCATTTGTAAGAGTCTATGTACATTATTACACTAAATTACAAAAAATATTGTTTTTAACGCGACAAACTATCAAATATTATGTAGACAATAAAAACAATTGGGTGACGTCAACCGTTATCTGAATTCTTGCCGCAACTATAGACCAAAGACTGTAACTAACTAATTACACTCTAAATCAACACGTGTCATATCCTTCTTTAGAAATTGTGACGTTAGCTGAACGAATTCCTCTTGGAAAATATTTCCAGAACAAAATACAGACACAGATTAAAAAGTCATAATTTAAAATTTCTCCATCATCTCCCCAGAAACTTTGTTTTCGTTAAGCAGACATATCTTCCGGAAATATGAGAGCGTGCCTGTTTGCTTTAGAACAGATCCCCATGTTTTTATTGAATTTATTTTATGTAAAATTTATAACATCAAGCTTGATAAATATTCCACAAAATGTTTACGTTGCCAAATCTAATAATAAAAAATTATATCCAGAAAGCTTACCAAATCCATATCCCTTGGTGAATTTATTTACATAGCTTTATTAATTAATAAATATCCAACAATTTGCGCAGTCGAAATTCTAATTATAGACAAATAAGTAATTCTTATGTTGAGCGTAATGAATTACGCATGCGTGACCATTCCTAAAATGGATTTTTCTCTTTTCATTATAAATTTTCCATTTAAAGTTATAATTAATGAATATTTTGTAATTATAAAACAGATGTCTTTGTTACTCGTATATTAATGTGGTTTGTTGTGACTATTAGAAAAGTTAATTTACCTTGTAGTGTAAGGGTTTCCAATCTGAAGTACCAAAACAACTATACAGAAATCTCATATTTGGGCACTATATCTCACCCTTGGCGTAGTACATTTATAATTTAATATCATTAACGAGAAATTAAAAACATTAGCAAAACATTTGATTATTTTCAAACTATATACAGGGTTAACTATGACGTACAAATATATTAAGAGGGGATAGGGAAAATTAAGAATTAACGTAATCATCTATAAAAAAATTTCCAAACTTATTTATAAAGCGATTTTTTAAACTATATTAAATCCATATTTATCGCCGTCACTGGCGTTCTGTCAGCGACGAGGTTAGGTATATTCTGCCAAAGTCAAAGGTGTCACACGTAGTGACAGGTCACCGCGTTGACACGTGTATCAGTTTACGCCGCTTTAAAAAAAAAGTTTTTACAAAGTGTAGATTGTTATTTAATGATTTAATGATAGACACACTATATGGTAGCAAAAGGAGGCAGCACCTGCCTTACTAATATTTATTTCCAGGTTTGATATTTGGAGAGATTTTAAGAATGTTGTATCATTTTCTGTTTTCTTACTTGTTTAAATTAAAACAATGCCGTTGAAAAGATTTTTGTACTTGCTGTGGACCTCTCCTTCCCTCGACCGTTCTTTTTGTTTAAATCGAGGTACCTACTTGGCTCGGCGGTCATGATCAAGTCGATTACTTACGTCGGGAAAAACCACAGATAACAAAAATATACATGAAAATGTATACAAATACATAAAACACTGCCACACGTTTACCGCCTGGGCATTATAACAGTTGTTCAATCTGGTTCAAAAAGTATTCAGCATAATATTTAGTGTACTCGGAAAACGTCTTTGATATTACGCTGCCACACGATAATATGCACTTCTATAAATCAGCACCTTATCCGTCATCTAGGCATTTGAATACGATATGCTTGTAAATACACTAAAAATACGCCAACAATTAAATTTGCGAAAAGCCAGTACCTACTGAAAAATTATTTCAAACTAATCAGAGTACCGTAGCCGTATGTTATATTTTTTGACATTTGCACGCGCCATCTGTTGGGAAATTAAATTCTGTTAATACTAATAATAGCAGCAATCAACGAAGTTTGCATAAAACAATTAGTAATACTTTAAACTATAACATCCCAAGATGTTTACAGTGTTCCGTAAAAATGTTTTTCAGACTCATAGAATAAAACTAAGCTTCGCATGTTCTTTGAGGTTTGGAGAGTATGCAAGTAGCAATGCAGTATTCTAGGTTATATTATTTTAGTGACTAATTTTAAACGTTTTATAGTAATTACATAAAGTATTTTATGTCGGATATGTTAGTGGATAATTATGACGAATCTGCAAAGAATGAAAATGTAGTTTTGGCAGTGTGCAACAAAAAAACGATAAACGAATACAAAAAATTGCAGCTAACCGGATTAACTGTTATCCATCAGGTACTTAGGCATTATTATTATTAATACAAATGTTTAATTTCGTCGTTGCTACACTTACGATCGCACGGTAGTTGACATATCTAGCCATCTCGGACGATGATAAGGTAGGAAAAGAGGGTTTGTCCCATTTTTAAAACATTGAGCTAGATTTCCAAAATATTTTTTTGTTGTTTTTTAGCCTTCCATGTGCACGTGGTTAAAATTTTTGTACTTAGTCATAGTTAACCCTGTATACATTGTCAAATGGAAACGAATAGTGCTCAGTTTTCTTGAATCTTATAGTACCTGTTCCTTTATACGATTTGATTTTTTTACACGAGCATCTTGTTATTTTTAACAAGAAACTTTAGGAAAAATAAGGAATAAGTATCTAAGTTCCCATGTCTATACATGTACATGATCAGAGGATAAAAATAATCCAGTCCAACCACTACCATTGTCAATTTATAAGTTTAAAGTTCATCTAAATCTTCCTGATTGTGTAAGGAAACATTTTTAAAAACATATAACTAGTTGCCTATTACTTTTTTACTTTATTCAACTTACAAAATACCTATAGGAAGTACGATTTTGATTATAAAAAAAAAATAAGTATAAAGGAAAACATTTTCATGCAGTAAATCAAAATTAGGATAGTAGATTGCGAAATTTAGCAGGCTACATCTAATGGCCACTAGCTACTCCATACCACGACCAGTATTTAATTATAGGCACCTAAAAAACCCTATAGCAGACAGTAAAGTCATTCGTCAACGAACCAGCAGACATATACCGGTGTTGAACTTATTAGCTCTCATTAATCTGAATCAGAATTACTTTGACCGTTTGCTATTGGTTTTTTAGGTGTAACTCAATCCTGGTCGCAGAGTAGTTCTTTCTTGAAATTCCGTTTTGTAGTATAACAGTTTGTTGTGGTTGATTGATAATTATTTATTTTATTAAACTCACGAAAATTTTGTACGATCAACTAACGCGTACGTATAGCAGACAAAGTAGGTACGTTACCCACTAATCGGTTTCAATGAAAGTTTTCAGGATGAATTTAAAATATATAATTTATCCAATACAAAGCCGAAAATTATTTAATTTAGAAATGCTATTTTGAATTTTAGAGTACCACCCCCCTTTAGTTTTTCCATAGTTACGGCTTGTGTCTTTCAGCGATAATATTTTATTTCCTAAATTGTGTCAAATTTTCGTGACTTAGGGTGGAGACCTGAGCTTGGGAAATAAAAGGCGACACGAGTATGAGAGTTTTGTGCAGAAGTCACGAATAACAAATGCCGAATGAGCGAAAACAGAAAGCATTGTTGTTTTGGAAGCCCATTTATCACAACGTCAATGTTCAAACACTCCACGTAGCTGGCTCAAAGCTTAAAGAAAAATGCAATCTATTTATCGTTTCATCTTGTGGAAAGGAGGAGCATGATGAACAACTCGTAATCAAAGAAAACATTTGATCTTGACTGAGGGTTTTGAAGAACTTTCCGAATATTGACGATTATTATGCTGCTTATCTGTCCTTTCCAAACGACCCTCACATAATTTAATGCATGCTTTTAATCTTCCGTCATGAAACTAGAAACAAACTTTACTATACTCTCGACAAGAATTGAGACGACTTACGTCATACGAACAAATGAATAATTCATTATATTTTCATCAAAATATTTAAGAAACTGCAACTGATAGTAATAAAACTATATACTACACTAAAAGTTTACATTATATATTGCACTAAATTGCAAAAAATTTTTGTTTTTAACGCTACCAAATATCGAAAATTACGTTGACAATAAAAACAAATGTGTAACGTCAGCCGTGACGTAAGACGTCTGAATTCTTGACGCGAGTATATTACAAGACTCATTCCCTGTTTTCTTATTAGGATTTTATCCATTCATGGAACCTTGTTCGACTTAAAATTTGAAATTCGTCATAAAATCACCTACACACAAAAGTGCTTTTATACAGCTATAAGTTATACAATCAACAACCAGATAGTTACTTTTGAGGTTATGTGATAATTTAAACAGTCCTGGAACATGTTGATCACACTTTATATATACTTGCGGCAAGAATTCATACGAACAAATGAATAATATTTTCATCAACAAATTTAAGAAACTGCAAGTGGAAATAATAAAACTAAATATATAGTAGATACACTAAATGTTTGATGTACTTTTTTTTCATCAAACTTCCAAAACCAATTCATCATAAAAAAATAATGAAAGCTTGCTACTTAAACTATAACCGACAAATGTTTACTTTTGAGATACAGCACGTTGAAGTTTCCCAAAAAATTGTTTTTTGAATTTTTATGTAAGTGATAAAGTTTCACCCGTAAATTTTTTGTAAATGATTTTACACTGTCCGTGTGAACGAATGAATCCGCCAGCGGCGGATGATGTATTGGTTTTTGAAGTTTGATAGAATTAGTGGACAACTTTGCATACGAGGTGTGGAAAATAAGAGAATTTGTCAATGAAAAAAGAAGCAAATTAAATTTCGCTTAAATTTTATTATAGACATTCACAATAGTCTCCCTTTAACTCTACACAACGATTCCAACTTTGCTCCCACGATTGGAAGCACCCTTGGTAATACTCCACAGTTAACCCGTTCAGCACCACGGTTACAGCTTCTTTGACCTCCTGTACGCCGCCAGGATGAGTTTCCTTGGGGTGCGACTTCATCTTGGGGAATAAAAAAATATCGCAGGGGACAATATCGGGGCTATAGGATAGGTGCGGAAACGTTGAAATGCTTTTTTTGTCAAAAACTCTTGCACAATGAACGAGGAATGGGATGGCGCGTTGTCACGGTGCAAGATCCAGCCGTTCTCGGCGTGTTCGGGTCGCACACGGAAAACGCGAGCCCGCAGGATGCCAACATAGAACTATCCAGTCATGGCCGGCAGGAACATATTATTCATGATGAATGATGTCGTGGATATCGAAAAAAACGATCAATATTGCTTTCAGTCGTGACTTGGACATCCTCACTTTCGTTGGCCGCTCTCCACCCTTTCGGGGTCTCGGGGTCATACTAAAATATCCAGGTCTCATCTCCAGTGACTACCCGACTCATCCAGTCTCTACGGTCGCTCCGAATGCGGGGCAACAAATCCTTGCAGATCGATTTTCGCATGTCTTTCTGGTCACGGGTGATAACTTTTCCCTCCATTTTTCGCAAATCTTTCGCATACTAGTTTTACACTAAATTACATAAAATTATTGTTTTTAATGCGACAAACTATAGAACATTATGTTGACAATAAAAACAATTTAGTGACCTCGGCTGTGACGTAATTCTTCTGAATTCTTGCTGCAATTTTATGCGCCTTGCAAATTGTTTGTTGTACAGGGTGAAGCGTTTTTATTGCAGAATATTAAAAACCTAAATGTCTGTCAGCAAATGAAGTAAAATATACATAGGTCATCATAGATCGATTATGAGATTTGAATAGATTTTAAAAATATTGCACTGCGATATATGCACCGGTGGAGTGTAATGTAATGAATATTTTCTTCACATTGAAAAATTTCGAATTAAAATTTGACCTTTGTTAAGAAAAGATATTTTGAATCACTAAAAGAAGTTTCTGATGTACTTAGTTTTAAAGTTTTCTATATATATTTTATTCGATATATAAATAGTCGGATATCACACTCTCTGTTATAATGTAGTATGTCATAGTAAAATGTTATTGAAACTATTTAGTGTAGAGTAATCGTTCGATTCGTGATAGTTAAATGACATTATTTTGAACAATAGGCCTTTCTAAACTATAATATCTATTCAATTTAGGAGCATTTATATCAAAGCTGCTTTTTAATAAGCATGCCAAATTGTTTGCTTTTCCATTGAGGTTATTGTTATGCGACAAAATGTTCAAATTATTAAGTCGAGTTCTGTGAAAAAGATCGATGTATTACGTTATTGTGTCTATGGATTTGCATTGTGTAATGTTTGTTTTGCTGATTTGGTTTGAGTAACTGAAAAGTGTATAATAGGGTTATTGTAAATTACATTATGTAGAAAATAATAAGTCAGGTGCTATTTGTTCTCCTAAATTGAATGGCAGTCAGATCTGCCTGAATATCATTTATAAAAGCGGTAAATTTGCACCTAATTTTGTTCGCATAGATCCAACCTATCACCTGCTAAATAATAGCAGTTTCGTAATTATCCTGTAATTTATTTCTACAAACATCTCACAGATCATACATTAACTTATACAGATAACTAATTCTCTTTTTACAGTTTATCTTTATTAAAAACTAGGATTCTGTTAAACTGCCTAAAATTGTTAATTAATGTCCACACTTATACTGATTTTGAACTGCACCTTTTACGGGAATTTAGGTTTGTTGAAAAATATTTATATATTAAAACCTGTAGGTTACTCTCGCTCGCATACTTCACTCGAAAATTGACCATTTTACCGCCACAAAGGCTTTTTTGCGAGCCGTGCAGCGCCGAACGGATAAACGCTACATCTTTCGCCGTCTTTCTAGATTGCCTACGGCGTATTTAGATGCCGTTTTTTTGCGTTTTCCTAGCTAAATTTCCATTTTCGAGGAACGAGGATAGTTGAGCCGGTTACGCCCCTTTATAGAAGATAGCGATTTTTTCGAGTGGGACGAGGATAGAGCGAATAGGTAACGCCCCTTTCTAGAGATTCGACAAATGGCAAACAAAATGCGTTTTGCACGGCATAAACGTCAGAAATATCAAACGAATTTGTTGTTGTTTAGGCTCTTTTGTAGAAATTCAACAAACGTCAAGCAAAACGTCAAAATGAATTAAAACAGATTATGTTTCTGGAACAATTTGCGGGCCCTTCCAGCTAGGAGAAGTTGTTATTGTGTTGTCTGAGATATATCCGTGTCCTTTGGTGATGATTTTATACCCCAAAATCTGAATTCGTATCTTTAAATATTTTTGTTTACATATTATGTGGTAATATAGACGCTGAAATAATATGGCAACAACATGTGCAAAGGTTGTAGTAGCTCGATTGGTAGCATTTATATTTATCAGTCCAGAGAACAGTGGTTTGATTCCCGCACAGACCAACTTTTTTTATATTTTTTTTTTTATTTTTTTACTGTACTTCATGAATTTTTTTGTCAAAAATTATATATACAAATCAAGAAAAGACAATAATGCTTCTATAGAATATTTAAATTTGAACCTTCTAAAATGTCCAGCATGCGTTAGGTCTGGGTTTAAAATTCGATTTTATAACGAAAATTGCTTAAGTTTCAGTCAACTACGAGGCGCACCGCCGACCAAAATCACCGAAACGTCAAACGTATGCTCCGGCGATGACATCTCGGTATAAAACGTAGGAAATTTGGAAAAATGGGTCGACTGGAGGCCGGCAAAGACCACAAACTGTAAATTTGAAGTCTAGAGAGTTTCCCGTACCCTAGCGCTTTGGTTTGAAGTCGTTTTTACATTGAACTTTGCATAAATATGATTGAAAATGAGGTAAAAATAAGCTAGACAATATGGCGGTAGGCATTTCATTGCCGTATCGCTTCAATTTATAGGGTGATTCAAAAAGGCTTGACAGAATAAAAATTGACAAAAAGAATAAAATTCGCTTTTTTCGCTTCGGAACGGTTGTCAAACGTGCGAAAGACTGTTTCGTATACAAAGTGTTGAAAAAACAGTTACCGTAAAAAAAACTCAAAATTAAGGAAATTATTTTTTTTTATGAAACTTCCATTAAGGATCTATTAGGACACTAACTAACGGAGCAAATACAGAGTGATTAAAAATAACCAACCATTCTCTAAAAACCCTTTAAATTCATGGAATTAAAAACTTTCAATTGATTGATTGGTTGATGAAACTTTTAGCATCACATAAATACCACCCGATTCAATATTTAAAATACAGGATGTTGAAAAAAAATTAACCAAATTCGAGAAAACACTAAAAATTACCAAAATATGCCAACCACTTTTCTAAATTATAGAGCGCCGAATTTTCCCCACCATAGAGAGTTCAGCCAAAGTCACATTTACATTTTATTATTCACAGGCGTAGAGCCACGCGCAGTAATGGCAATTAAGTAAAAGGCACTAAGCAGCGGTGGTAATGCCGCGCCAGAGCGCTTTGCCCGAAGAAAGGTCAAGTCGGCGATAGCCGACTTGCCACCTTTCTAGTACACTTATTAAATATTGCCAATCTTTTGCAATATATTTTTATTGATTCTAGTCTACTCCTGAAAAAACAATATAACTAATTGTGAAATATCGGCAAGATTATACTAGATTTTTAGTAAAAACTAGCCAAAATTTCCGTAGAAAATCCAATTCAAAATTAATCAATATATAAAAACCCTTTATCTCTTTATTTTGTTAGTTTTACAGATTTCCGTAAAATTATACCATCTAGCAACACTGACTTGGCCTTCGGATAAGCAATCACAAGCTCGTAGCAGTCGGTAAATATTTACAAAACGGTAATATTTTGGCCAGAGCCATACTAGGATTTATTTTTTCACTACAAAATTGAAATTCAATTTTCTTTGCGAAATTGCTGAATATAAGAGTTTTTGATATAAGACATATTTATTCCGACAATTCCACCCATGTATATAAAAAATCCCATTGACGAACGCAAATATCGTGGTTTGCTATCGGCTAAATAGGAAGGAAGAGAAAATGCAACTGGATAAAAAAGCGGATAAATTACGTTATCGTAGAAACGCTATGTTACTTTATTTATTAAAAATAACATCAATTTAAAATTGTTATGTGCCAAAATCACAAATTTATCCAAATGTCCCGATTTGGTAATACGTGTGAAAAAGAATTAGTAAATCAATCCGAAAATTGTATCCCTAAAAATACTAAACAAAGCCAATCATCAATTTGGAAGCAATTTAATATATTTTGTAAAAAAATATATTTTGATTAGGACACACAACAGTCTATTGAGGATGTGGCCAGGATATTAATGGATTGGGGTTTCAACATGAGAAAGAGAAATGGCGAAGACTATAAAGAGTACGTTGTGAAAACAATTTCGAATACCAGGGCAAAAATGCTGCAAAATATGTATTTTGAAAAGTTTAATGCTATTTTCAACCCATTCACCGATTCGGCTTTCAAGGAAGCCCGTGACGCGCCCAATTCTAGACGAAAGAAGTTGCAAAGTAATTTTGAAAAACGCAGAGAGTTCTGCTGCACTATCACAAAGCGATATTATTAAAATGGCGCTAATATGGGATGAAAATACTCCCATAGGCCTTTTGAAATTTTTTTTTCAGATTACTGCATATGAACTAGCTTGGCGAGGGGGTGAAGCAGCAAATTGCAGAATATATCACTTTAAGGAAGAAAAATCTTATAATGGAGAGTTAACTGGCCGCATTCAATATAATACAGTGTTTTCAAAAACATATCAAGGTGGTTCAAGAAAGTGTTGCAATAGTAAGTGGTTAACGAAAAATATACAAAATCCTGATATCTGTCCAGTAAGACTACTTTATACAATTTTATCACACAGAACGGATTATATTTCAACTCCCAATCCTTTTTGGAAAAATTATGTGTCAAAAGGTTGGTACAAAAATATTCCCATAGGAATCAATGAAATTCTTAAGTGGACTAAAATATCAGCTGAGAAAATTGGATTGGACACGAAGAATAAAAATATTTCTAATCATTCACATCGCTCCAGCGCAGTATCAAATTTAGCTAAAGGAGGTGTTAATCAACAAGAATTAATTAAGACAACTGGACATTCTTCAGCAAATTCTATAAAACCTTATTTACAACTCGACAACGATCATCACTCAAATCTTGTAACAAATCTCCGAAATAAACCTTCGAATAACGAGTCAATATCAACAGATCCTTCAAAATCAGCCTTACAATCAGCATCCACAAGAGGATCATTAATAGTGTCAACGTCAACAGGGCAAACTATTTATGTGTGTTGTGTTTTTAATAATTGTTCACTTTAAAAAGAAAACTCTTTATTATTACTACGCGTTCATTGTCTGTGGTTTTTGAACTTTTAAGTAAAGTTTTGATTAAATTATCATTATTCTGCTGAATGCTGAATTTAATCTGCGTCATCATCCAGAGCAATTTTGGTCATTTATTCACTCAAAAAATCGTTCCACAAGAATTCCTGGAAGTATGAACTACAACAGTCAAACAATAAATGATCAACAAATTATTGTTAATGCTTTTGCAGATTTTTTCCACAGCGTTTTTGTTGATCCCAAGATTAATAATAATCATAACAACGATCTTATATCTTCGGCAAATTGTAGTATTTCATTTAAAATCGTCACTGAGGTAGAGGTGATTGAAGCATCAAAAAGATTAAAAAATAAGTTTATCTGCGGTTCAGATGGTATACCGTCTTTCGTTGTTAAAGACACGGTCAGCGTTTTAATGGTTCCTTTACTTGCTATATATAATCTTTCAGTTACAACAGGAGTTTTTCCTATAAGTTGGAGAGAGGCGAAAGTGTGCCCTGTTTTCAAGAGTGGCGATCGCGCTGATATCATTAATTACAGGCCGATCTCTATTCTCTGTAACTTTTCCAAGATTTTTGAAATCATTTTGTATAACAGGGTTTACTCTTCAGTTTCTCAACAAATATCTCCTTGTCAGCATGGTTTCATGAAAATGAGATCAACAACCAGCAACCTGACCGTTCTATCTCAGTATGCATTGGAAGGGGTGAACAGTGGTGCTCAGCTCGATGTTATATATACTGACTTTGCCAAAGCATTTGACAGAATTAATCATAATATTCTCTTGCAAAAACTTTACAACTTTGGTTTCTATTCTGATTCAGTTTTACTATTACAGTCATATTTATCTGAAAAGCAATATTATGTTTCTTATAATGGTTATGATTCTGTCAAATATTTGGCGAAGTCGGGAGTACCTCAAGGTTCGAATTTGGGTCCACTGTTATTCCTCTTATTTGTTAATGACCTTACTGCCACTCTGGACTGCCGAAAACTTATGTATGCTGATGATTTAAAAAAAATTACAATCATTTCCTCCTTAAATGACTGTGTTAGTCTTCAAGGAGAAATAGCCAAAATTGAAGCCTGGTGTAATTTAAATGATTTACATCTAAATGCTACAAAATGCAATGTTATTAGCTTTACAAGGAAGAAATCTCCTTGTCATTATAGTTACAAAATTAATAACATCGAAATTAATCGTTTGACTAAAATCAAAGACCTGGGAGTAATTTTCGATCAGGAATTATCTTTTTCATGTCATATCGTGCCCAAGGTGGATGAAGCAATGAAGGCTTATGGTTTCATACTTCGCAACTGTAAATCGTTTACTAATATCGAATCGCTTGTTATTTTATATTTTTCATATGTCAGAACTAAACTAGAATATTGCTCTTGGAACCAATTATATTTATGTCATAGAGTGTTACTTGAAAAGCCACAAAAAATATTTATGTCTTAAAATAGGTAATGTTTATCCTGGAAGAGGTACTTACTCCTTATAGGCAACTGACTGATGGATTTGGGTTTCAGTGTTTAGATTTGAGGAGAAAATTAAACTCAGTCACTTTTCTTTATTAGGTTAAGTTATTGCATGGTCAAATTTATTGTCTTGAGCTTCTGAGTCAAATTGATTTTCTAATTCCTAGGCATAATTCTAGAGGTACTGATACTTTTTATTGCATGCGAACAAGAACTAATCTTTTATTTAAGTCACCGCTATACAATATGTGCAACTTATTTAATACAGTGTCGCATATCTGTGATATAAATCATACCAGCTTAAAATCTATTTTGTTCGCCATTTCACGTACTGTAAATGAAGATTTCTGTTAAGTAGTAATACTTTAAAGTTATTCCCTTTAGTTGTTTTTTATTTAATTTTTTT
Organism: Monochamus saltuarius; assembly: GCA_025584915.1. NCBI lineage: Eukaryota > Metazoa > Arthropoda > Insecta > Coleoptera > Cerambycidae > Monochamus > Monochamus saltuarius. The sequence goes on from CM046723.1 coordinate 52,192,983, forward strand.
AATTTATTAGTAATTATTATATTTCTAATATTACTTTACCTATTGTTATATATGTAATTGTCCTATTATTGGTCTTGTACTGTTGGGCAATAAAGCATTATTATTCTATTCATGAAATTTGCTTAGCAAATACCATTTGAGCTCAGATTTTGAGCCTGATATTTATGTTTGTTTGTTTTCTCGTACTTACTTTCGTATGTAATTTAACTCCAGCTGTTCGACAAAATCACTAGTGTTACGCTCTCGTGATTTTGTTGCAACAGCTTTCGTTTAATTGCCACGACAGTAAGTACTCGAAAAGAAGCAATAAAATATCCGCTAAATCTGAGCTCTTATGGTATTACCCCCGAATATTCCCAGGAATCTGTATTTTATTTTTTCTGTAATAAAGACGCCGCACACTGTATACCCTTAACACTTTTCATACTCGTATACTATTCAAATAAATCTGCTACATTTACTCGCAATTATCAAACAATTACTAGAAGAAGTACAATGTTCGGCATATATCACGGTCGATTTTCAGCTCCTGTTGAAAGCAAATTCAGCTTTTAACTTAATGCGACTGGTGGTAGTTGATGGCGTAACAATAAACTCAGGTTATTTAATCGTCTGCAATTACAATGTCTAATTATACAGTTTGTAGCGTCAGTTCGTGGCGTTTACGATAGAATAAAATAAAGTAAACAGCAGCAACTCAAGCAGACTGGGTTTTAGTACATGATGAAATGAATTTTAACGGTCGAGTGTTTCTGATAATTTATAAAATTTACCTTTACATGTTTTAGACTCATTTGCACAAGCAGGACATCGCTTAGAATGATATATTAGTGAGGTGTATGTAGAAAGTTGATCGCATGACAGAATACTTTTTTAGGTTTTTATATATTTTTAGCATATGACTTCATTGATAGGAATTGTAGATTTGAGTTAGCTTAAAATACCTTTCTAATACAGTAAAAAACTTTTCTAGGTGTTTCTCTACTTTAAAATATGAATATTGCGCAATATCCCAACGATTAATTTAGAACCTGACCTTTTAACTTAGATAAATTGCTGTTTTGGATATGCATATCAGCATGTTTTCGTGGAAAAACTAGGGTAGATTTCTGCTAATACTTCCATTTCCCTTCACCAGTGGCAAGTATGTGGAATGAAAAAATGATTAAAGTGGCCTCTTTTTTATTACGAGACGTGAACCCGTACCGATATTTAGGGAATTATGTGAATGTACACAAAGAGCAGATAGACGATAACAAAGTTTCTTAGATTCTACAAAATAACTTTTACAACAAACGTCACACAATTTTAACGCCTTGTAACCCAAAAATTAGAAAAAACTTTAAATAAATTTTTCTTCATGTCACTACTTGAGAAATCACCCCCTGAAGTATTTCGGCCTACTTAGAAAACATCCTGTATAACCGACGTATTTAATTCTTTGCGGTTCTTGAATCTTGTTAATTTAATTCTGCCTTATGAGTTTGAAAAACAAAAGAGTAACTCAACCGAAAACCAGACAATGGACGCAGCGAACAATTATTAATTACATGAAACATGTACCTCATACGCAAACATATTGCTATATACAATGAAAGAACATAATTAAACAAAATAAATAGAACAGCATCACACAGCCTCCTGTCACTCAATGGCGAAAATGCATGATTTTTTCCAAATGCCTGCAGAAGAAATATGTATTCTGTTGATCGAAATGGCGTTTGTCAATTTTGTGAAAAAGTAAGCCTAAAGACTGCATTTAATTTAGTCTGGCAACGCCCCTACCAAACGGTCGCCGCCACACTGTAGACCTGTGACGTCAGACGCCGTCCGCACGTGTGTACCTTAATACAGCTGTATGCTTTAGTCCATATCTGTTCGACGATTCCATGCTTTCGGACACCACAGTACATACGTTTAGAAGAGTTAATTTATCATTTTTCATATTATTAGTTATTGTGTAAAATGGACATTGGTATTGAATAAAGTTGCAAAATAGACTCGGAAAATGGTACAGAAGGTGCATTTCACCGGGCAAATGGAAGAAGTATTGCATTATGCCATTATGTTCGAATATACAGCACCTAATAAAAAGTATTCACCGTTACAAAAAATTAAATGAAAAATGTGATGCAGGACAATAAAGCGTGACGAAAGGAAGTATTGCAACATTGTTTGTTTGTGAAGGCTATTTTCATGGAAGTTTAATAGGAAATACAGGTAGGTTTAAGTCCATCAAAAATTAAAATGTAAAGTTGTAAACAAACAATTAAATTTTTCTATTAAGCTACTAGAATGTATACAGGGCGTTTAGAGAATTAATGGTAAAGCAAACTTACATTTTTTCCTCATTTATTGTATTCAGCGCTTCATTCCGATTCCAAATAACATGTTCTGTGTTTGCTCCTACCATTTACGTGACGGAAAATGTTATTTAAAACATTTACAAAATTTTGCTATCTGATTTCACTACATTAATTTACCTGTTCTATTCTGGAAAAATAGTAAACAAAAGTAATAAATAAGATTTTTTTATAAGTAGGTTGAAGGAGACATGAAACCAGTAGTAAATGGCAATAAAAATTTCTTCAAAAAATTTAGTAATTGTTAAATATCATTAACCATTACTTGTACTTATTATTTTTCAAATTACAACAAATAGTTTAATGTAAAATCAGATGGCACAATTTTATAAGTACCTCAAGTACTATGGCAATTTATGAATGTTAATATTTTAATTATTATGCGGTTATTGCCGTCGGACGCATGTTCTGACCTATTAATATTACCGTGTAATACATTTCAAACCAATTCATGCAAATTCCCTATTAAATTTATGAAAGTAATAATAATTAACACCTACAGAGAAACAGTAGGTACAGTCTTCAAAACTGCTAACTGCTATTTTTATACAGTAATAAATATATATATAATTATCAATTTTTTTCACGAATCCGCCTCTTCTTTAAAGGCTTCCGTTGAAAATCTGTGCAAACTTCTAGATAAATTCAGCAAAATATTTCGTTCACGTTGTAATAAATGTCTGCAAAAAAAAAACTCCAACAAAATAAATTATTCATTGCGAGGGCGGTCCAACAGTTCTGTAGGGTTGCATACCAATCAGAGAATGATAAAATTTTATCCTTGATTTCTATTAACCCGGAATTCTTCTATTAAATTTGCCTAGGAGATAGGTTCGAGCATTATTGCACCCAATACCTGGGACAGATCGAGCTCAGCATAAACGTGCCGTATATGGATATTATGGTCGTATGCAGTTGCTAGAGCATGACGATCGAAGGGTCGCTCTGGATTTGGCTCAAGAAGGAGAATATACTGAACATAGATATTTAAAAAATGGGTTGAATGCAGATGAATTTTGGCGTAGTTTTCAATTTAATCTCAAGAAGAAACTGAAAATATTTGTCATAGTTCAAGAACTAATTATTCTATAAAATAAAAATAGGAAAACAAACAAAAATTATCCATAGCGCCACAATAAGTTTCATAGTTTCAGAATATTAATACAATAGTACTAGAAAGGTAGCAAATTTGCTGACACAAACTTGACATTTCGTTCGGGCTGGGTAAGGATAGGAGAAAAAAGTGAAGAAAACAAAAATTGATCTAAACTTTTTTCTTTGAACGAATTTAAATTTGGTTAAATTCTATGCAGCTATACAGAGTGTCGGGAAATTATGAGCAAACATTTCAGGGGGTGATTCCAAGTCATAAAATACGAAGAAAACTTTATATAAACATATGTCGAGAAATGTCGGCCCTGAAGATTAATTAGAAGTTAATGTTCAATATTATCGAAACGATTTGAGATAAAGTGATTAAATCCGTCAACAGGTAAACAACGGCACGAAGCTCTCAGCTGATCGACAATTCGCCTTAGACGCTTAGAACTTTTGTTCGGTGTCAATACATCAAACCCTGGGACACCAGGTTGAACAACTTGGGCCAAGATAGCTACTCTCAATGCTTGACTGCAACTATTATTGTTGCTATAGGATGCGATTAAAACATCAATGGTAACTTAAAACACTGTTTCTCAAATTTACTCGTCATATCAGTAGGCATCGAACAGCTTCCAACATTAAAAACTCTCTAACCAGCTTTGAGCCCATTCACGAAACATGCGTTGCTAGGTAGGCTGTTTATTTTCGTCCATATTTGCGCCAAAAGTTAGACCCAGTATTATACCTGTCTAAAAATCGCGTAAATTTGGCCTCTAGTTCCTTGCGTTCCCATTGTATATTTAGTATTTATATTCAAAAACAGTACTCCTCAGTGCTAGGAATTAGTTAACATATAATAAAGTAAGTATTATACATAGTAATGAATAGGAGTATGCCTTTTATTTAAATTGGTGCAACAGAAGCGTACATTTTTCGAGTAACCTCCGTTAGTCTGACTAACGTTACGCCTTGTTGATGAATCCGTATGTAAGACTATTTTAACGTTAGGCAGCACAATTTACAGTTATTATGATAAGGTGGGCGCAGTACATACTTTATCTCGAATCTTTTCGATAATATTGAACAAAAACTATCTTCAGGGCCGACCCTTTAACAGGATCTAGCTGGCTTAGGATTCATTTCTCGACATATGTTTATATGAAGTTTTCTTCTTATTTTTTGACATGGAATCACCCCCTGAAATATTTGCTCATAATTTCCGGACACCCTGTATAAAATCTCATAAAAGCGTCTAGTGTAAATTTTTCAGGAAAACGTTTCAATAAATATACTAGAATCGGATAAAGAAAATTTGGCCAATTTGTGATTTAAATTTGTCCAATTTTGCTAAACACTATGAATATGAGGTCTCCGATAGGCATCTGGTAAATTAGTACATACATATTTTATCAATCGACTAATAAAGAAAAAGCTTCAACTTCAGCGAGCTGTAATTTTGCTAATAAATAATATTTTACCAAAATATTGAACAAATAAAGCAAATAAAAGAAAAAGTTGACCTCTCCGTTATTAAACCATCGTTCTTGAAGTTGCTAGGATTATTATTATTATATTATTATTTCTGTTTGCAATTCCTCAAAGAAGCAAATAAAATCTGAAATATTAACTTAGATTTTCGATTACAATATCGTCTCGAAAGATCCGAGTATGTTTTATTTATTTATTTTTATTTTATTAGTTATTAATAAATAACTGCATTACTTCAATTATTAACAAAATATAATACATTGTTAATGTTTTTACAAGTATTACCTTTATTTCTTATATTATTATGCATGGTCAGTGGATGCTACTGACTCAATAGTCGTTCTCTAGAAATCTGTGCAATCTAATTGATTGTTGCGCCATCAAAATGTGAGATTTGTTAACCTATTACCTCGTTGGTTATAAAGTTGATCTATTAGTGGAAATTAAGCTAACGTCTATATTCTAATCTTTCTGTCCAGTAATTACAAAATCCGCTTAATTGAGGGGACCCAAGACATTTATGGACAAATTGTTTATATCCCGTAATAAATTTATATTACATAGACTTACTCGTAAACTATCCATGAAAACTATGATTTAGGGGTCCATACTAATGCTCTCACTCATACTAATGGGGGAAACATATTTTAGGGCGTTATACAAGGTGTAACAGTAGTAAGTATTCAAAACTTGTGAGCTTGTAAAACAAGTCGAAAAATTACGAAAACCTTAGTACAACTTTTGTCAGTGGCGGCTCCTAAGGGAGATACGCTCACTTAAAGCGGTAACCTCAGAAACAGTTTTTAATGCGTAACATCTAAACAGTTCAACATTAAGTCACGAAATTTTGGTGAGATATTAACCTTGACGTGCTTAATAAGTCTCATTAACTACATTTCAAAATTTTCTACAGGGGCGTAAGAAAATGCAAGGCTCTGGTACAAATTTACATATCTTTTTTATATTTAATTTTTTCAAGTTTCTGACTCCAAAATATTAAAATATTAAGTGTTTAACATAAAAAATGTACTCTTGTTAAATTTCAATAGGATGTACCGTTTTTCAGTAAATTCGATTTCAATCATTCCTAACGTGACCCACATTTAACATCCAATACATAGCCAAAAAAATTAATTGCAGTGTGCCATGGAAAAAACAACTAGTCTGACAGTTAACAGAAATGTCAAGTATTTTTAGTTTGAAAATTGTATTATTTGAGTCTACGCAGTGCCATTTTATAGTGAACAAAAATAGATAAAAATTATTTAAATATGCAACCGTATACATATTCTGAGTATGTAGATATGCTTTTGACGTTAGGTGGAGTGTCATGGGAGCGCAAGAGCAGCCTCACACCGATATGGTATAAAGTTCCCCAATAGAAATGTACCCAATTATAATATATTTCTTTGCACCGAAAGGTGTTGTTTTTATGTTATTTATATTACGGTATTTTTATTTGTACTATTGTTTTTAATTGTTACTGTTAAGTGTGTTAAAACTACTTGACATGTTTGTTAACTGTCAGATTAGTTGTTTTCTTCATGGCGCACTGCAATTTATTAATTTATTTGGCTATGGATGTTGAATGTGGGGCACGTTAAGAATGATTGAAATCGATTTTACTGAAAAACGGTACATCCTATTGAAATTTAACAAGAGTTTTATGTTAAATACTTCAAATTTCAATATTTTCGAGTCAGAAATTAGAAAAAATTAACTACTAAAAAGATATGATTAAATTTGTCCCTGAGTCTTGCATTTTTTCACGCCCCTGTAGAAAATTTTGAAATCTATTTTATGAGACTTATTAAACACGTCAAGGTTAATATCTCATCAAAATTTCGAGACTTAATGTTGAACCGTTTTGATGTTACGCATTAAAAACTGTTGCTGAGGTTACCCCTTTAAGTGAGCGTATCTCCCTTAGGAGCCGCCACTGACAAAAGTTGTACTAAGGTTTTCGTAATTTTTCGACTTGTTTTACAAGCTCACAAGTTTTGAATACTTACTACTGGTACACCTTGTATAGTATTTACAACAGAACATCTTTAATAAATAATAATAATTGAGCGTATGTTACAGTGTTATAAATTGTGAGTAAATGATACATTTTAGTGCTGGCATCTTGCCTTTTCTGTAAATACTAACTATAAATGATACTGCAGGAAACAGCTACTCCGCGGACTAATGACCCGACCAGCATTGAATTACACCTTCAGTATCTGCGTGAACAGCCAAGAGTCTTTGTCGGTCATCCTAGCAGACATAGACCGGTTTGGGGCTTGTTAGCCCTCATTAGTATGTCATAGGTGAGATGACCGACAATTGATATGGCTGTTCCTAAATATGTTCACATATTAACCGAGTGCAGGTGAGATAAAAGTAATTCAATGCCGGTCGGGGCATTAGCCCGCGGATCCTTTATCATTTATAGATTTAATGGTGCGTCGCCCATGACAAGAGGTCTGTGTTTAAGTACCTGCTGCAATGTAGGTCACTTCCTACAAGTCGAGTCGCTTAGGCCGAGCAGGAAGTAGCACACCACCTTATTTCCTGCAGTATAATTTATAGATTTAATGGCGCGTCGCCCAGGGCAAGAGGTCTGCGTTTAAGTACCTGCCCCATTGTAGGTCACTTCCTGCAAGTCGAGTCGCTATGGCCTAGCAGGAAGTAGCACACCACTTATATCTCACCTAAATGCTAACTAGTCTGTCTGTAATCTAGAAGCTAGAAAACTGGGATATAACCAAATTCATGGCAGTGCCAAATAAAGATATTTTGGTACGTAAATTAAGTTGCTAGGAAACTTTTGAAATACATTTATTTAACTTTGCGAGATGGGAAGTGTAAGAAACAGTTGTATTTCCCTTGATTTCTTTTGAATTTTGATGAAACGGTCAAAAGCTGAAACGCAAGGTGAATTGGAATTTATCAGTGGCGGCTACCTAAAATTACCGATTTTACATACGTACCACTTAAAATGATTTTAATCTATTCTGGTAATTTATATACAGGGTTACCCATGACTAAGTACAAAAATTTTAACCACATGCTCAGGGAGGCCTAAAAGACAAAAAAATATTACAGAATTTAAAACCCTTTTTCCTACGGAAAGTCGCCGCATATAATAAGCATCGACTGAGATGGCTTAGATCCTAGACAAAGCTTATATCTGTCAACAATTTCAACTACCATGCAGTCGTCTTTTGCAACATTTCTAAATGCATACACGACAAAAATAACATTCTTATTAGTAATAATACCTGATAGATAGGTTTTGCATTCGTTTTTCATTATTTCGATACAAACTGGCAAAACTACATTTTCACTCAATACAACCACTTACTACCGATAAGACACATTTCCCGTAGGCGCAGTTAGATAAAATTCCTAGGTATTTATTATAAGAGAATCAAACGAAATGAATGTGATAATAGAAAACTTTTAATGCACCCGCGGCAGTCTTGTCCAATAACCTAGAAAAACAAACCGGCGAACTATATTGCGGGAAGATATCTGTACCTGACACATATTTCTTTATTTAATAACTATAAAACGTTTAAAATTAAAATAAGGCACTAAAAACTGAAGAAGAACACAAAACTACAACGTAAACACAGGAATTGAATTATGACATGACAGCGACAGCGACCGTTGCTTGCTGGTTGCCTACTCTGATTCTCGCATTGGCGGCGTTAAATACGGATTTAATATAATATCGAAATATCAAATTTCGCTTTATAAGTAAGTTTGGAATTGGTTTTTATATAACATGGTTTATGTTTCTCGCGCAATTTTTCAAAATCAATTGATACGAAGAAAAAAGATAATTATTATAAAACGTAAGACGCCAAACGGTTTCCTAAAAAAAATTGCCTTCTCTGAGCACGTCTACCTATTCCTAGCATGCATGAACAAGAAGTCAAGAAATGTCACGAAATTTGTATAAGTTAAATCCGCTACAGATCATTAGGCTTTTTTGTTGTTATTACAATGGGCTGCTTCGCCTGTTTAAACCGTTGACTTTTTTCAGTTCTCAGCGAACAGAAGACTGAACGCTTATGATGACGTTCCTCTGTGTTTACATTTTGATTTTATGTATTTTCTTTAGTTTTTAGTGACTATATTTTCATTTTTAAACGTTTTATAGTATTAACAATTAAAATTTCGGGTAGACATTAACATTTTTTTACACAGGCTCAGCTTAGCATTAGTATAGCTACAAATACTTTTGGAACAATTTTGGTAAGTTTTCTGAATAAAACAAGAAAGAATATGTTCCATAATTATTATTTTGTTGTATTAGATTCTGTAACATCTGAACAGATTTGTACTACTTCATGCAAAAGCAGTACGATTGTCACGAAAGAATGTATAAACTTGATATTTTATACCTCTCCAAAAGCAAATAATTTTTCTTTAGTTTTATTGGGTTTTTGCCACACTTCTGAAAAAATAAAGATTAATTAAATAAGCCCTTGCGCTAAACGCATCAGTCAAGGGTTATTTCTGAAACTAAGTTTGCCTTACCAAAGAATCTCACACTGAAAAAAGCAGATAAGTAAAAAATAACAAAAATCACATCACTATCGCGCACTTTTGTATTATTGACGTTTCGAAAAACTCTCTGTTTTTTGTTCTCAAAATAGTAGTAAAAGTATTAAACGTATATCAAGTACGACAGTTTAAAATTTGTTTATCTGCTTCCATAGAGATGTTAAATGATTTTTATTTTATTGTTACTTCTTGATACAACTGTAGCCAACAATGATCAATGTTTACTGAACAGTTTGACACACACTTATCTCCGTTCAACAAAATAATCGCGGTCTCTTTTAATTTTCTTTTTGTTGCGTTATCTTCCTTCTCTAGAATTTTTGCCGAACCCCATTGAATCAAATGACCGTTTTCCGAAGCGTGTTCGCAAATTTTGAATTTTTCAAATTCCCGTCTTTTTATATAATTTTTATGTTCCTCAACTCTAACATTCATAGGCCGAGACGTTTCTCCAACATAATGTTTATTGCATTCACAAGGTATACTATAGATGCAATTTTTTTAATTTTGTATATCATTTTTTGGACGCATTTTAGAAAAAAATGATCGTAAAGTATTAGTTGTCTGAAAAACTGTTCGAATATTAAATTTATTACCGATTCTTCTTAACCTTTCTGATAATATAGGAATGTATGGAATTTTTATTGTATAATTAGTTTCTTTTATTTGTCTTAAAGTGTTCGTTTTATCTGTAATATTTTTTAATGTTCTGCTTTTTTCAGTGTGAGATTTTTTGGTTAGACAAACTTAGTTTCAAAAATAACCCTTGACTTATCCGTTTGGGGCAAGGACTTATTTAATTAATCTTTATTTTTTCAGAAGTGTGTTAAAACCCAATAAAACTAAAGAAAAACTAAAATTATGCCACAAATAAATAGTTTCAGAGAATAGCAAATAATTTAATACAATAGTTAATTAAACACTGATTTCTATTTTGACCGTTGTACAATTTTTTTGGGGGGTCGAGTCCTTTGCATGTTATCTATTCCAATTAGTCATTAATGATTCTTGTTGGAAATATTATTACAATAGGTACCAAATTTTTCTTGCCTAAAAAGAGTTGAAATTTATGTGCGTAACGCAAGGACAGACATCAAACAAAATGACAAAAAATTATTAAATTAACCTTTATAACCATTTTACTAGGAAGATCATAAAATATACTTTACTTTTAAAGACTAAATGGGTTTCGCCTATTTAATTCACGAGCCGCCATTAGAATATCTGGAGAAAAAATCGCGTGGGATTGTCTTTGTGAACTTTCCATTTTCCTTATATCCATATACCTACATGTAATCAATCTTAAGGAAATACATTTGAATAATACGTCGAGATACCTCCATTACAGTCCTCTTTGATTCCAATAATAATATTCCGACTGAAATAATTTCATCTACCTCCTTGTAACTGTAACGAAATATTCGATATAAAAATGAATTTGAGTTTTTGAATTCTGATTTTTGCCGGTAACTGAAAACAAATGTCACAGATCACACCATTAACTAGTCTGACGAATGCACTTTTTTTGATGGCATTTCACCGCAGTAAAGGATCATGGAGTTCTCATAAGATCCCAAGACGGCTTTACTACACGTTTTGGTATACTAATCACGTAGCTGCAAGCTAAGAAGTCATAAAACTCGCATTCCGAGAGGATTTGTTTGGAACTGGAGGTGTTTAATCATATGAAATTGCACTGGAGTTTTCTGTGTCAATCGATACTACAATAATAGGAAGACATTACTCATGCATTTATTTTTTTTTAATAACAATGACCATAAATGTTCTAATTCACGCCAAAAACCATTTAGGAATGCATGTAACTATGAACATTATTAAAAAATATATAGTATCTTCAGAAATATTATTGGGAATGGGGTCTAAAATTAAAGAATACCAATTTATTGGCAAGTCTACGTTTCGGCTGTATTAAGAATTCTTCAGAACAATCTAAGAATTGACCTTAATTTAGAGAATTCGGCATGTAATTGTTCTTTTAAACTGAAAACTTAAAATGTAGTGAGATAATTCGACAACGTTGCTGCTTATTTTTTTGCCCATCTGTCATCATATTGGCATATCATATCAGGTGTCCACCTAAATCAGAAAGTTACAACTTGTTGAAAAGTTCCCATTTTGGTTGATACGCTTGGAACAGCGTGTCAATCTTTGCTACTGTGTTCGATAGTAAAAACAACTCTTGGAATGTTTCTTGGTTTAGATTATTACAATTGATTTGTTATATTTTTATTAAAGGAATATGCTATATGATAAATTATTTTCGAATTTCAGTGTAATATTTAAAATTATCTATACAGGGTGTCTGGGAAGTTGTACGAAATCTCTCGGGTGCAGATAGAACATGAAAAATTAAGATGACAAGTTCCTATAACAAATTTTCCTACAGGCCTCCCTACGGAGATATGTCCCTGAAACCGGTCCTGAATAATTTTTAAAGTGTTGAAACATATTTAGCTTTTTTACTGTACCAGCGGCGATTTACAACCGCCTAAATGTTTAACACCTTGTATAATTAAGATTTTAATATAATAAGTCTGGGTAGCTTCAACCTTAGACTAAAAAAGGTACTCTTGTTTACTGTCGATAAAATGAACGGAAGACACAAAGCAAAAAAAGCTGCAGTATTGGAAGGAGCACATATTGCAGAATTTTTTACTGAGGCTTCCAATAAATGGTTAAGGTAATATCTCTACCTTTTACATTGTTCTACTAGTGGATAAAGTTAAAGTATCACTTCAGACAGTTATATGTGTGGATAAAAGTCCGATAAGGTGATTGTGGATAAAATTATTTAATTTATTATTTAGATACTATTACCTGAAATTTGTTTATGACTGTGGGTGGTCTGCAGGAAAAACTTGGGTATTTCTACCTAAGTTCACGATGCTCTAGCAGGACTTAGGTCTCTGTACCAAAGTATTTCTGGAAAGGCTACCTTTATCATTAAATTAATTTTAAAAGTTGTGTTATAACTGGCCACCACTTAAAATAAAAATATGAAAAATGATAAACTTATTTAAAACAACTTATCAGTTAATTTCAGTACTGAAGCACGGTATTTCCCTAAAGCTCTTCCGTGTCTATTTAGCTTAAAGTATAATTTATCATTCTGTCACATCTTCTTAAATCAATCGAACGGAAACTCCACATAAAAATCTAAATAATTGGACCTTATCTTATTAAGGCGCTCCTATTCAAAGGTTACTAAAACGGAATAATTAGGCAAATCGTATTTGCTGCGTGGGACGCACTTCGCATAATTTTTACCGTTTTCAAATATATCTCAATACGGAAACGACAACATTCAATTAAGACAGACCATCCACAAAATTTTGGGTTGTAAAATGAGTAAAAGTGCTTAGCTAAATTTACCATTGTAAACAAACTGGCAGATCGGATTGTTATATATAGAGTGTCGCATCTTTAATGCAGAAAAAATCAAATACAGATTCCTGGGGATATATATCAAAAAAGACATATCAAAAAGTCCTATATTCATATTTTTCTGAGAATACTTCAATTTTGTAGTGAAAAAATAAATTCTAGTACGGCCCTGGCCAAAAGACTGCCTATCCAAAGGCCAAGACAGTGTTGCCAGATGGTAACATTTTACGCAAATTTATAAAACAGACAAATAAAGAGATAAAGTGTTTTCATATACTAATTAATTTTGAACTGGACTTTTTACCGAATTCTAGACTAGTTGTTAATAAAAACCTGGTATAACCTTACTGACATAGTTATTTTTATTATTTCTTCATGGCTGGACTAGAATCAATAAAAATTAATTGCTGGAGGTCCGAATGGTAAGTGTTTCTTTTTCAATAATAAACTTAAATTCTCCTAAGAAATGGAATTCAAAATCCATATAAATGTAATTGTAATTAATAATTTTAGGCAGTTGTATGGAATCCTCACTTTAATAAAGAAAAATAATCTGTAAATGTAAATTGGTTACTTCAAAATACAGGGCATACCAGAAATGGCTACTGTTATTTTAACAGGTGGTAGGTTGGATCTCTACAAACAGAATTAGTTGCATACTTAGCTCTTTTATAGCAATGCACTGTTATACATTCTTCTGTTACTTACTTCAATCAAAACAGCAAAACAAATACAACACTCTTAGATTGCCGAGAATCTAACATTTGCCATCAATGGAGCAATCTCAGGTGAAAAGCAGCGATGTCATTTGGCATACCAAAAACAACTTTAAACAGACGATTAGCTACCAATAATTTGGAAAATAAATGAACGTTTGGGTCCTGAGAGTACTCTGGGGAAAGCAGCTGAGGCAAAGCTTGCCATGCACATAAAAAACTGCAAAAACGTGGTTTTGCGCCCACCAGAAACGAAGTGCGTTTCTGGGCATATGATTTGGCCGTGCGACTTGGTCTTCCAAACAAATTTAATGCTGAAGAAGGTAAGAGTTTGCAATAAAATATGTTAATGTGACCAATAATTTCTATTAATCCTTAGAAAAGGCCATTAAAAGATGGCTGCAATATTTTTTAAGAAGAAATCCAAAGATAACCGTCCGTAAGCCGGAGAATACTTCTGTTGCTCGAGTTGGGATGTCAAGAGGGACAGTGAATAAAAACCCATGATGTCCGTCAAGAGATCTGGTCGGACATGGCAAGGATCGATCCCACCGCCGACCGACGATCTCGACGGCAAACAGGGCTAGTGCGACGACCGCGGCGAGCCGCGATCGCCTAGTAAAGTCACATTGTTTTGAGCCTTTCGACTCTCGGAACTCCAAGAGATATTGTTGCCACCTTTCGTTCAGGCATAATCCCACGGATGGTAGCTTCGCACCACCGCCCGCTCGAGCTAGTGCGTGAACCAAATGTCCGAACCTGCGGTTCCTCTCGTACTGAGCAGGATTACTATCGCAACGACGAGTCATCAGTAGGGTAAAACTAACCTGTCTCACGACGGTCCAAACCCAGCTCACGTTCCCTATAGGCGGGTGACTATGGTAAGAATCTCGAAGAAGTTCTCACAAATAACGCTCTATTCAACAAACCTGCCGTATACAATATTGACGAAATAGGACTGCAACTCAATACCAGATCTGGGCAGGTGTTTAGCAGAAAAAGATTTCTTCTATAAGTTCCGCTGAAATAGGTGAAATTATAAGCGCAATTTCATGCTTTAACGCAGTAGGCGAATACCTACCTCCTTATTCCATATTCAAAGGAAAAAATATGAAGAATGAGTGGTCAAATAGAATGCCACCTGGATCGCAAAAACGAATGTCTGAAAAATCGGTGAACGGGATAGCACTGAAGACGATTTAATACCAGGAAAAGCACTTGATATTATTTCACCTTCCTATGTGATAAGTAAAAAGAGCTCGTACCAATCTCACTGGCGTTTTAACATCCCCGGAACATATAAAGATGAGGCGACAGAAACTGTCAAAGAAAAAACTGACTACAGCTAAACCAACGCCTAAAAAATGTTCAAACAAACCTGACAGTCTTCTTCATCCTCTCCTCGAAAATCAATGTGTTGGATGCGGTGAAAATTATTACGGAACTGCGAAGAAGGATGACTGGATAAAGTGCCTAATATGTAACCGCTGGTTACATGAGGGATGTACGACCTGCCAGAATACATCAGAGCTGCGGAAATCGTGCTGCAAAAAAGAATAGAAGGTCCATCTCTCCTGACCCAGGTGATCCATCTCTCCTACATTGGGTAGAAGAGACGGACCAATTTGAATTCATTGTTTTTAATATTTTGTCAAATTATGATTTTGTGTTTCGTTATTTAAACTGTAGCAGAAGAAACTACTAAGTAAAGAAATTATTATCATATTTTTAAAAGGTGGTCCAACTCTCCTCACCTTACCCCATTCCATTTCCAGTTGTTTTTAATTTAAATCGTTTTTTGTCAAATTTTGAAAACTTACTATATAATCATTCGACAAGGTCATACTGCTCCGAGTTCTGACAAAGCTTTCGTTGTACATTTAAACATAAATATTAAATTAACTTCGTAAACATCATTCGAGACTGCTTTACCTAGAAAATAAAATATCTACTTTTCAAAACTTGTCGCAAGCATGTGTAAAGTTTGGAAACTACAAAGTTTATTTTTATAGATGAGAGAAGTTTTACGAAAGAAGCAGGTACTTGTCCTATACCCACAACTACTGATCTGAGTATAAAGAAAGCAAAAAGTGTAGTTATCGGTACACAATTTGACAAATAACTATTTCCCGGAATCATTTCAACTATTTCTTGAATAGTAGACACGATATTAATAAAAAAAAATTATGTTTACGCAGAAGTATATGCAACACTAAATTGTTTATTTGTAACATTTTACTTAGATGTTTTACTCACAATTTTGTTGCCTTTTGCTACATTTTTTTCATCAAAGTGGCTACATTCCACACATAATAGTTTATGTGCCTAATTTTTTGAGACCTGTTTATCCAAAATTACCAACTAGATAGCGTTGAAAAGATAATGGAATGTCTACCTGTACAATCAATTGCTACATTGTAAATTCTTTAAATAATTGCTTATTTCGGAGCCATGGGAGCAATTTCATTAGGCAACTGAAAAATGCGGCCTTAATATTTAAGTTCAGTGTCGCGTTAATGCAACGTTACTGCAAAAGCAGTAAAAAGCGCTGTGGTTTATTACAATTTGTTATTTTGTTCGAGGCATACCGTTTCTGTGTAGATTTTTAGGTGACAGTGTTTTATAGAGGTGGAAGTATATTGTGGTCTACAACAAAGTACTGTAAAATCGCAACACTTGAAAATTAGTTACTACTTTATACAAAGTGTTCCACAAGTTGTATAATAAACTTTGGCATATGCATTGGGCATAAGTTCGATTCGTTTTAGTTTACAAGTTCCAAGCATTTTAAAAAATATTATTTCATTTCAAAGTATCCTGATAAATAAACATTATGGTTGCTAGAACAATAATTCTTATTTGAGTCATTTCATTTATTCATTTGATACTTAGCGTTAAAGTGCTAAAAAAATTGCAGATATTGTCTTTTTATACAGGAACGTCAGACAACCAGCCCGAGAATACCGACAAAGATATCCAAATAGACATCAACCTGCATACACAGACTTTAGCGCATCATTTCGTAGACTTTGAGAAGAAGGTAAAACAACCATTCGTTCTACAGACGCAACTGTACAATATGAAGAAGATATAATAGATGCTGATATTGACAACTCTTCTTCAATTAGTGTTTGTCGTATAATAGCAAGTAATCTTTATTTATCACCCAATTTTGTATGGCCTGTATTGAATAGAGAAATGTTACATCCATTTCATACTCAGCTATTAGAATTTTGAACATGTATACAATGATAGATTCATTTCACTTGGCAAGTGGTTTGATGAAGCGTGTTTTACTAAAGGCAGCATAAATAATAAATAATTATAACGAACATTTCTGGGCGTTGCAAAATTCTCATGCAACTAGCTAAAAACGATTTTAGTAACGTTTTAGTGTCAACGTTTGGGATAGCATTTACAATAATTTACTGCCTGTGCATCTTTTAAATAATCGTTTAAATGCAGATCTGTATATATAAAAACTCGCGGCAAGAATTCAGACGACTGACGTCGTACGAACAAATGAATAATTCATCATATTTTCATCAAAATATTTAAGACACTGCAACTGAGAGCAATAAAACTATATGCTACATTAAAAGTTTACATTATACATTGCACTAAATTGCAAAAAATGATGTTTTTGCAATTGCGTAACGTCAGCCATGACGTAAGACGTCTGAATTCTTGCCGCGAGTATATAACTTTCTTGGAAAACAACTTTTTTTATTTCATTGACGACGTAGGAAAATATATGATACAAGCACGATGGTGCACCACAACATAAAGGGAGA
Source organism: Monochamus saltuarius (assembly GCA_025584915.1). Classification (NCBI taxonomy): domain Eukaryota; kingdom Metazoa; phylum Arthropoda; class Insecta; order Coleoptera; family Cerambycidae; genus Monochamus; species Monochamus saltuarius. Next base: position 52,210,410 of record CM046723.1, read on the forward strand.
TAACTGCTTGGTTAGATGATCATTTTCTGAATAAATGGATAGGTTGGCCACGTCCAATAGCATGGCCATTACGTTCCCTAGATCTAAATTCTTTGAACTTTTATTTATGAAGCAGTTTGTCTACTATATTGACATAACTACCCGTTAGCAGTTACCTGAAAGAATTCAGGATGCAACTAACCAGATAAGAAATGATCCAGTATTCACAAACAAATGTTTGTATGAAAATTGCTAGAAAAAAAAGATGAAACTGTTAATTAAGATTATGAATATGTGCACCTTGAAATTCAATGCTTTTTCTGAAATTGCTCAAACATCTCTGCTGTATTCCAAATAATATGTTCAATGATGCAGCGTATGTGATTATGCGATTTAATAATTCCTTCCTCCTAGGTTTTTAAGGTGGCTCCCAAGAAATAAATCAAAGGGATTAAGATCTGGAGACCGAGGCGATCACGAGAAGGACTACTCTAACCGATAAATCGATCAAGAAACGTAGCACTTAAATAAGCTCTTACCGCCCTTCTAAAATGAAGAGGTTCTCCATTGTTTATCAGCCACATGTTACTTCGAATATTTAGAGACCAATAACAGGATAAGGTGTTCTTCCAATAAATTTTAGTATTTATCCTCATATAAAGTACCATCAGAATAATATAGTATCACTAAATATTTGACAATCATTCCCATCCATGTATTACTCTGTTAATGTTTTGTTTGAATAATAGCATGGGGGTTTTCGTCAAATATCCAAATTGTGGAAATTAACTACCTCTTCAAGGACAAATCCCACCTTATCACTAAATATAACATTACTTATAATGGCTACTTCTTTGTTTTTCCAAAAATTAAAAAATCTATACGTGCTGAATAGTCAGCTTTGCATATAAGATAAACTTTCTGAACGTGCTAGGGGTATAGCATTGCACGATGAAGATTCGCTGAACTTCCGAATACAGGTATGTGGGTTTTCTTCCAATGAATGTAAGATCAGTTCCTTAGCCTCATCAATTTTTGTGCCTCTTCATCCGATTCCTCCAGAACTTTTTTTGACATATTCTAAGCAAAAAATCATCAGAGCTTATAACATTTACTTAGTTCTGTAGCATACCAGCATCCCGCAAACTTCTATCAACTCTAATAATAGTTCTCCGATTTTTTAATACTTATACTTTAGCGGTTGGTGATTGTGATGTACTCTAATTTGTATATGCGTAAGCGCAACTCCCACCAATGTCTTCTTAAGTGGTCGAGCTCAAGAGCTCCTTGCTAGATATTTTAAAAATCAGAAATTGTATTGTACGCTAGCTATTAGCATGTGCCTAATAAAATACCATACTCATAGTAAATTAGTATTTTTATTATATGAGCACAAGTATACATATACAACATAATTGGCGACGAGAATTTACTTTTGAACAGTTCAAGTAAAAATTATAATTCGCAAATCGGCAGTAACTTATCAGTTTGTGAGTTTTTATAGACATTCTTTTGGTGACCACGTGAAATGGAGAGTGATATCGGACGCTTAAGGGAATTTTCCTTAAAGCAATCAGACTGGTCTATATACAAGGCAAGGCTAGAAAATTATTTTTTAGCAAATGGTCTTGATAAAGCCGAGCATGTGACAAAAAAACGTGCAATTTTGTTAAATTCACTTGATGAAGAAGCATACAAATTAATGTATGACCTAGTGAGTCCATCAAAACCAGAAGACAAGGAATATAAGGACCTTATTTCACAATTCGATAAGCATTTTGCTCCGCAGCAGACAGTGTTTGCAGCACGCTACAAATTTTACAATGCTTACAAGCAACCCGACGAGTCAGTCAAACAGTGGGCAGCACGATTTCGCGGACTGGCGGTGCCCTGTCTTTGAAACCGAGCTGCAGGTGTGTTTGCGAGACAAGCTGTCAATTTTCTGCGAAGAGGAGGTACCAACAGGAAACCGGAAAAGAAGAGTAACCTAAGAAGGAACCCAGAGATGCAAGAAGGAACCCATGAGCCATGCCCAATTTGCGGAAAACAGACTTAGGCGTTGGGCTGTTATTTTGTCAAATTATAGTTACGATATTGAGTACGTAAAATCAGAAAATAATAATGCAGATTGGTTGTCACGTTTACCAGCTAAAAATAGAGATGAATTAATAGAAAATGTACAAGAAGACATAGATTATTGTTTTTTTTTTTCTGCCATAAGTAAAGATATTAATGTGAGTTTTGCTGAAATTCAAAAATTTACGAAAGAAGATAAAATTTTACAAAAGGTAATTAATTATGTAAATAATGGATGGCCTAGTAAAATAGACAGTGCCATTTTAAAACCTTACTTTGTAAAAAAACTTGAACTTTATGTACAGCAGAATTGCTTATTGTGGAATGACAGAGTAATTATTCCAATTAAATTACAAAAAAATGTACTAAACGATTTACATTCAACTCATATGGGTATTGTTAAAATGAAAAACTTAGCTAGAGGATATTTTTGGTAGCCTAAGTTAGATTCAGACATTGAAGCTATTATAAAAAATTGCTCAAATTGCAACAGCCATCAAACAAACCCTTGGAGCAATGGTATATGAGTTACAAAAACTGTACCTAATTGAAATTTTTCATCTTCCTACTTTGAAGGCAAATAAAATACGCTTTTTGATGAAATCAGAACCTTTGAAATCCTCGTTCCGTAACAAGGACAGCTAAATTTTATAAAGTGAAATATAATCTAGATTTATTTTTCTCACTCTTCCCTTAGAAAGGTAGAATGCTTCATTTACAGTTTTATTTTCCCTGGGAAGCAATTTAAAAAAAAATTATATGTCAAGTTTCACTTATAATGCTTCATTTCATACTTGTTAATTAATGGTAAAATCCTGACTGCGGTGCAAACACCTTATTTATTTTACTTCAAGACTCTTTTGATAAACGTTCTGTCGAAAACAGCCCCGTAATTTTTCATGCTTTTGATGCTACGCAATTTTTAAGCTCATTTAAACAAAATCGATCACCCAGTTTCCTGCTTAAGCAAAAATAAAAAGTACAATTTCTGGTTAAAAAGAATCTATTTATATTGGCAAATTACAAGTAGATGCTTTGAAACGATTCTAATGGTTTCTTTATATAATGCAAATTATAATAAGCTTGAAAAATATAAAAAGTTGTTTTTTGAGGTGGCAATTACGACTAGGGGGGTTACGACTAGGCGGAGCTAGTTATAGAAGCTTAAAAAATATAAAAAGGGTATTTTAGATTCAATTACCTTCTAAAGGCTTAACCTGTACTTTCGACTACGGGATAGACGTCACTTTGAGGTCGCTGGGTTTGTCCAGTTTTATATTAAGGTAGCGCTGTATGCATGATCTCGGAATATGATGATCTTGCTTTAATATGAATGACAGTTGCTTTGATGTATAAAGAACCAAAGATAAAGCGCAAACGTTCTATTAGGTTAAAAAATTTAGGTATTACCATATTCACCTAATAAATGAGGCCTCATAACTATAAAAATAATCTGTATATGGACGAAAATTCATATAATATGGAATTACTAATAGGTTTCCCCATTACTTCAAAACGAACGCATCTACTGTATTTTCTTTGCCAATCTATTATTGTAGGTAGTTAACTTCATAGATTTGAAGAGACCAAGTTATTTTGTACAGGGTGTTCCAAAATAGAAGGTCATAAGTACCATTAACCACATATTCTTTGGACAAAAATAATGCGACTTTCCTGATGCTTTTTTTATTTGGACGTCTCTGTCTCAATATACAGGGTGTTAGTTACATTTTATAAAACTATTTTTGTTAATAATTCCATTATTTTGTAAGATACACCTGAAATGTTGCACGTACTTTTATCTTATTCCCGCATACTTATCATGCAATTTTGGTGAAAAAAATCGAAGGGCGAATGAAGGGAACTGAGGGTTGCAGTACCCTTTATCCCCTCCAATTATTTATCAGCACGTCTATGCAGCTTTTTCGTGAAATATCATGTAGAATTTTCTTCTGATCATTTTATATCATTTGTAATTTTTTGTTTAAATGCTCCGTTTTAGAGAAAAAACGGCAATTTGTAGCTACCATAAATCTATTATTTACTATCATTTTCAAGTGAAACTGAAATTTTGTGAATATACCTATTATTACAATACCTTGACAACTTAGCAAATCGTTATACTTACTGAATGAATATTTGCTAATTAAAACCTAATGGATAATTCTATAATATAATTTTATAAAATATAACTTTAACACCCTGTATATTGAAACCGAGATACCCAAATAAAAAATGGCGTAATGAGAGTCACATTATTTTTGTCCAAAGAATATGTGGTTAATAGCATGGACCTTCTATTTTGGGACACCCTGTATATAAATACATATTTCCGTATCAGAAAATTACGTAGAACATATTTCCGTCAGAAGACTGCGGTAAAACACATTTGTGCCAATTTTCAAATTTTGTCGTTACAATGGTCATTAATTAAAAAATGTTTTTTCAAAATTTTGGATACCATATTTATATGAACTTATTTTCTTAATTTAAAAAGTTCCAACACTTACTAAAGTTTGGTCCCTGCAATTCGAAACAACCTGTACATCTAACACAATGATAATATATACATAAAAAAAATATATTTTTATTATGTTACCAAAAATATAATTGTCAAATAGCGTCCGAAGCACGGAAAATTCGATTTTAAAAAGTTCGTCCCTACTGCAAAAAGTTGTAGAAGTCTATTTCGAATGCCCAAATTGTCCCTCTGCAAAATGGTAAACGTTTTATTCCAATAAACCGCATCGTGCATGTTCACCATTATGTATGAACATGCTATTCTTGTAACCAATAATTTTTTATATTCGAAGGAGAGTCTAAATTCCCATTTTTTTCTATTTTGTTTGGACTTAAAAAAAATATATAATAACGTAGCTTGTTTATTAAAAGAGTTAGCAACTTTCGATGAAAAATGTAACTCAAAAATGGTTTTATTAATATAACAGAGGTTCTTAGAGGCAGACACAATTACTTGTAAATATATTTTGTAAAATTTGATTGCCTGACAATTTAACTAAAAGAATAGTAAAAGCAGTCTCCACCATTTTGTTCTTAAGAAACCATCCGCTGAAGCCCAATTCAAATAGCGACATTTTCAATATTTAGGTATTTCAGATAGGTAAACCATAACTGTATATTAATATGCAAAAGATTTTACATATTTCACTGTACACTGTTATTTTGACGAACTTCAAACCACTGTATAATTTCTCGAAATCCACTAAGGAATATAATTAACAAGCAAGAAATTACATTAATTCAAATTATACATTCATAATTATATTTGCGACCCTACCAAATCAGCATCCCGTATATAATAACGTAACCAAAATCTAATTTTGTAGATTATTGATTCTGACATAGCAGAACATAAAATCTTAAGGTCGCCGAATTTCTCGCCATAAAATGATCAAATTTGTTGTGCTTTTAGGTACAGAAATCTCGAAAAATAAAACACGTATAACAAAAGTAATATCGAAAATAAAATTCTTTGTTTTGTTTATCCATTTTTAACAATTATTTTCACATACCTACAAACAAAAGTGAATCTTATACGCGGAAATATGTAAGTTTATGTTAAAACAATGTTTATGTTGATTATTATTAATAATGTCTTTGTAAACTAAATATTCAATATAGCCCCAAGAGAAAAAATCCAGCGGATTTAAATTAGGGCTACCTGCAGGCCAAGGAACTTCGCTGTCGCGTCCAATCCAACAGTGCGGACAATTTCTGTTGAGTTATTCTTTTACTCGTCGGGGGTAAAGTGCAGAAGTTCTGTTCTAAATTTAAGGGAATATCTTCAATAAGCAGTGGGAAGTCATTAATTAAAAAATGTAAATAATTTTCTCCGTTAAGTGAACATGGTACTACAAACGGTCTCACAATATTATCGGAGAGAATTTCACACCAAATATGGATAGAGAACTCTTCTTGCTGAAAATGTACCTACTTCTCTTGAAAAATAAGGATTTTCTAGTTCCCAAGAATGGCTCTTCCTACAATTTAAAATACCTTGTCGGATAAATGTGGATTCGTCCGAAAATAATCTTTTATTATAAAATGTTGGGTCATCATTTTGTTGTTGGCCAAGAAACTGTGCAAACCGTAACCTAGCTAGAGGGTCTTGTGGCGTTAAATGTTGAACTGGAGTAAAATGATAAAGGATACAATTTTTCTTTGTTTTCTTTGTGTTTCCAGCAACGCACTATAACATCATCTTCTTCGTTCGCTGTTAAAATTTTCGGCCTTCCAACGTCTCTTTTCGGGCGAAATGATCATGTTTCACCTAATCTGTCTTGCAACCTCTTAAATAGTCTATGATCGGGTTGTGGTTATTTCGATATAATTCCAGGTACCTATCTCGCTGTTGCACGGAACCACAAAAATTTTCATGGCATATACATATATCATCTTTCGCATTTCAATGCCCGAAAAATTATTATGAAGGGGCATTTTAAATATAAAAAGTAACAATAAAAAACACTGCTGCCTAATCTATGAATTGCGTGGCATTGACAGAAACAATATGGTATTGTAGTGACAGCTATCTACTTATTATTTCCACGACTACTACTTTGGAAATAATAATTTTCTAATTTAATTTCCGCCGAATTTCTAAAACATAAATCGTCTGTTCTTGGAAAACGGTTAAGTTTATCGATTTGTAACAAGTGTATCTTTTCTATTTAAAATTGAAGGTAGTTCAATGGTTTCTTATTAAAAAATTCAAAACTGTAAAATACAAAAAGTTAGACATATTTTTACATCGACGGTACAGTATAACTAGCGCTCCCTAGTCATGACGTCAACATGTTTGCATACTCGTAATTGCCACTTCAAAAGCGTAAGACTACAAATTTTTACAACAATCATTCGTTACGTTCTTAAACTATAGCAAAAAGTCAAAAACATTTTTGCTACTTTAACACCCTGTAGAATGAAAAGGAGCAACAATTAAATAAAGCATGTTGGGCTCACCTGTATACAGGGTGAGTCACTCATAAGGTCATTAATTTTAACCACGTATTCGGGAGGCAGAAGGGAGGAAGGCAGAAAATCGGAACACGACGCTCCTGGTGCGCTACGAACTTTCTGAGGACGCACCCATACGACAATTCAATGCCGGATTAAACATCGTTGCCACATGTTTACATACATAATATCGTCTATCAGCGTGTTATTCAAATTTACCCGCATTCCTTTCCCCCAAAATTTGTAGATCACGCCACACATTTGGAGGGGGGATGAAGAGAATAGTAAGAATACAAGCAGTAAGCAGTAGTTTGTTTATTTCGGTCTCGCGTGTTCGTCGTAAATGCATAATTTTACAAATTCCGAATGGTAGTGTTACGTTTACGAAATGCAACTGACCCTAATTTTATTAATAAAGTGCTATGGACGGATATGTGCAGTTAACAGATTAGTACCATACTACTTAAAGAACAGTAAATTTCTAGGCTAGATGTACGTAACTACAAACTGAATAATCAATTGTACTTACGAGTAATACTAAAAATTCATATTTATTTGTAAAACATAATGAAAACGTAACATCAAAATTATTAAACTGTAATAACATTCGAAAACATTTATTTATTATCTACATTTGTTTTTATTAACAAATAAATCAATATTTAAGGAAAATTCATTCATGTATCTAGATTTAAAAAAAATAGTTTTACTTCTTGTCGTTAAATAACAGTACAAAAACTAGGTTATTGACCTAATAATATGGTAGGTCAAGATTCACTCTCGATAACTTAGATTAGCGGCGTGCCATTTCGGTCTTGGACAGTTTTCTGTCAACAACACGATGGTTTTTTTATTATTTAGTATTTAGACACGAAACACTTTTCAGCTTCTCTTAATAACTTACGCATTGGGTATAGGTTTTTTATGTAATGTACGTAAATAGTTTATTACTCGGTTTATTAGGTTTGTTTTAGCAGCAGTTGAAAACTGTTTGGAAACTATCAGAAATGTCCGTCCAACTATTTATTGCGTCAAATTCAATGATAACACGTTCTCAACTTAACTGGTCGAATATTTCTGACAGCTTCCAAACCGTTTTCAACTGCTGCAAAAACAAGCCTATTATTAGACATGTTGGAGTTTTGTTGCAGTCATAACAGCTACATTTGCTCAGAGAAAAATCCACACGCTACTTGTCGGTTTAGCTTTCAGAGGCGATTTGTTGTCAACGTATGGGCAGGAGTGTACGGGTATCGTTTGATTGAGCCGTATTTTCTACCGGAAAAGCTGAGCGGACCGCATTACTTGCAATTTTTAATAGAATTATTTGATTATTATTTTTTGATTTCATTGGATATTAACATTTTAAATTATTATTGGCTTGAAGTTGAACTGAGCAAGAAATAATTATATTCTAAAATAGTCAGTACTGCCGTTTATTTGTGATGTCTAAAACCTAGGTAGGTAGGTAGGAGAAAAATATTTCAACTTGACAACATAGCATCAGATCGACATCGAGTTGAACTGTGAGCTGTAAACGACCAAGGCTGTGAGCGGTCAGTGACAGTGTGAAAAGGGGGTTTAAATAATGATTTGAACATATTTTTTTTTCGGCGTAAATATGCATTCAGATTTTTTTTAATCGCGTATTCGCATTATACTCATTATTCCCTATCTCCTCTTAAAATGACATTATGACTGACTCACTCTGTATAAGTGATAAATTGTCCCAATTCTGAACTATCTATCTAGCGCAAGTATACTCATATTCCTCATTAACGAATCTCGGAAAGTGGCAAATTATCTCACCTTATACATCATGCAAATTACAACAAACTTTGCCCTAGGTTTATATTTATCTTCCTTTACATAATTAATGCCGCGTTAAATTAATAAAGTTCCATCAAGAGATCGTTTAGGAGCGTCGGGATAGTTTCAGTTATTATAGGCGACGTTTAAAGCTATTAAATAAAACTTTTTGTTTTATTACGCTTGCATTAGTTATCTCCTTTTACTTTTATACCCGTTGGAGGTAAGAATAATATTGAATTTATGCACCAATCGTGTTTATGTAATAGTCCTATAAAACAAATTCAGCGCGCTGCTGCTCCTTGGTTGTGTCTTGAAACAAGTATCTACTAAACAGTGCAAAAGTAATGAAATTTATTTCAAAGAGCCTGACGTAAATCTTATTTTTAAAAATGATTGGCCCATTTGCTACAATAGCCTGCAATAAAAATGAAGTATGTACCAAAAATATATGTTCATGATTAATAAATAAACTAAATAGAACCTAACATAACATAAAATTGCACGCTGGATAATGTATTTCACGAATTATAGTAACACTGATACACAGTTGTTATAAATTATATACTTTTCTTATATGTATTTGAACGCTTGTAATAAGTATGTACCTAGTTTACAAGAATGTGAAAATCAGAAATAAAACAGACATCTTTTTCTTAACGCGATAGACTAATACGATTTATGTCTAAGAAATTAACTGACCCACACAACGGTAATATAAGATATATCACGCACTTTGGCAAAAAAATTCAAAATATTTATAGATTTATTGTCCCCCTTGTGCCAGCCCACAATATTAAAACAGGATAATGCTACTAGTCTAGGCGTCAGAGATTCTATTAACCGTAAAATTCCTACTGAAGTTATTCTTAAATAAATATATTTCTTTTTCATACTTAAGTCTTACGGTGAGTGCTCTATCCAAAGGGATATAGTTTTCGCTCAGTAACATCTCAACAAAAAATTATAAAAATATGCGGTTTTTTTTAATGGACTACAAATATTATGTTACGTTATTTTGAAAATATGCAAAATTCATAATCGTAATACTTTTACACTTTTTCAAAATTTCAAAACACAGCGTCGACGTAAAATAATATTTATAGTATATTAAAAAATCCCGCATTATCATTATCCGTTAAGGAGCGAAAACTATGGGCAAGAATCGATTCCGAACCGTCCATAATTAGTCAGTCAGTTCAGTTGTTAATGCACTCTCGGCGAATGCGACGTAAGACGGTGTTGGTGAAACATTTCTCAGGGTTCTGAACCAGTTCTCGACGGTTGTTGGAACAGACCTTATATATCGTTTGATGGAGCGCTCACCGTAAGCCTTAAGAAGAGAATTTGTAGTGGGCACCCTCGACCGTTTAGAATCAATGAGGATAGAAATGATCATCGGATAACGTTTATTGTGACAATTTAATTTATATACAAGTATAAAAGGGTCCACATTTCACAGTGTAATTGTCACTTTGACAGCAGCAAAAGTTACCTGCAACTTTTACAACGATAAATACACTAATGATTTTTTCATTTATTCCTTTTTTTAATCAATTATCGCGGTGTTTGTTGCCAAAATAAATAGTTTGTCATTTTTGTCAACAACTTATTGAATTATTAAACACTAACAATGAGCCGATTCGGTGAGTCTACGAACAATGAAACTAGTCAAATTGTTAATATATTATGTGTGCCTGTTAATACCGTTGCGACTCAATCATAAATCTGGTGACAATTTTCTACTTTTTGCGAAGCGAAAGGATATAAATTTGAATAAAATACTTCCATCGCGAAATTGAATGTAATATTGCAAGATCAGCCATTTAATATGCAAAAATAAGACGGAGAGGAATACAAATAAGCGGTAGTTAAAACAATTTGGAACACCACCGCTAAAACGCTACAAAGTAAATATTATAAAGAATTCAATATTCTATTTAACCCTTTCACCGACGTACAGTTTAATTCATCACGAGCTGCACGTAATGCTAAGCACAACCCGAAAAGAGAAAATCCAGTGCATTAGCTCTTAATAAATGTGAAATAATATTTGAAATGGCCAGATTATATAACAATATATCAGATTTTGGCGTGTGAATTAGCTTGGCGCAGAGGAGAAGCTACTTACTCCAAAACCACTTATTTCGTATCTGAAATTTAAAATAATAGAAAAGAAACTGGATATATAATATATAATCCTCTATTTTAGAAAACGAGACACGGCGGTGACAACAAATTATGTGACAGCAAATAGATTACGCCTAATATTTTAGAGAAAGATATTTGCCTAGTGCGCTTATTTAATAAGTTGATGGAAAAACGAGGCACTTCTATAACATTGGACAGAGTCTTCCTTACACCAAATCCTCTTTGAAAGAAGAAACATTCTAAAGGTTGGTATAACAATGTTATTGGAATGAATTAAATTTGCAAATGGACTAAATGCTCAACACAACGCATTGGCATAACATGTCAAAGTGTCAAAATTACAAATCACTCAAATCGAGCGGCAGCAGTTAGCGAACTAATTAAAAGCGGAATTGAAGAACAAGCTTAAATAAAAATAACAGAACACAGCAATTCATCATCAATAAAACCACACTTACAAGTTGACAAAGAGTATCATTCGAGCATTAATCAATCGATTCGTTTGGAAAAAAACAAACTTCAACATCTACTACAGAAACGATTAGCTGTGGCACCCATAGCGTCATTAGTATTCCTCGTATGAATTTCAATATCTGCGTGTTTAATAATTATTGTACGTTAAAAAAAAATTATTTATTTTTAGTTTCTCATAAAGAAAGTTTGCATTTATATGTTTCTAAATTTATTATTCATTAAATTGTCCTGCCGAATTCTAATCTGTTTCCTTTAGCAATTTGACTCGAAAAACTGTCAACCTAAAAATAGTTGACAGTTTTTCTCGTTACAATCCAAATTTAGGGTCAACTTTCGTTTAAGGGAAATCAGCTATGAAAAAAAACAAATAACAGAGGCCTCTCTGAACACAGAAACATTAAAATTTTCCCGCGGAAATGCGTCATTTCCATTATAAAGGAAATTTTGTGGACTTTAGAAAAAGGGAAATCAGTTACATAAAAAATATTTTTTGCTGTGAATTATAAACATTTTTCTTAACACAGAAACGCCAAAATTTTCCCGCGGAAATGCGTCATTTTCATTACCTATATGGAAAAAATGTAGAAAAGCGGAAAAATGTGATCACTTTGTTTTTGAATTCTAAACGTATTTCTGAACACAAAAATCCAAATTTGGTAAACGAAAATATAACAGAGGAAGTGTAGTTGAAGGTCCCTGGGTATTCGGAATGATTGCCGATAACTCAGAAGACTTAAGAATGGTAATTTGTGCCGAAAATAAAAGGGATGCAGGCACGTTAATTCTCCTTTTGGAACAACATGTAGAGAAAGGGTCTATTATCCATTCGGATATGTGGAAAGCGTATGAAATATTCACTGAATATGGCATTAAACTGTTACCCAACGGATCGAGTCGTTGTAGTCGGCTGCAAACATTTTTTTAAAAGGTCAACAACATATTCCACCGGACGAATTTGCAGACCGACTCTGTGAGTACTAATTGTGGAGACGCCATTGTAAGAAAAACAGTCTAGATCCGATGGATGAACTCATTAATTGTATAAAATCAGAATATGGAGATTTTTCAAATAAATAGTTTCAACATAAAAATTGCAGATTAGGAATCCTTATTTCACGTAGATTTTCTATGGTCTAAACAAAAAAAAAACACTTGAGGTGAGAATTTATTTTTACAAAAACTTAAATAATGCCAAACCTTAGCGCGCGTCGTACCCTACGTTTTTGTTTATTATCGACCCGGTATAATGTGTAAATTTCAACCCTCAAATAAAATGCTTATACCATAGAAAATCTACGTGAAATTTGGATTCCAAATCTGCAAAAATCATTAAGAACCGTCAATCCAATGTCAAGTTATAGCATTTTAAAAATTTTGCTAGTTTTGCTACCCAAATTTTATGTTGAGTAGTGTGTACAAGGCCTAAGGGCCTTAATCCAAAAACTGACAAAAACGTCTAGACATATACCCAGCAAACACATATAATTGGCACATCAATGGTCAAGCATACAATGACCTGCAATTTCATTATTGGCACATTTATGGCATGCTATAAATGGGCCACAAGCGAAATGTCCCACCGGCCAGCAGCTTGCCATCCTTCAATTAGCCAACAATGTACATGATTGGGCCATCAAAGAACCACCACCGCTGCCATCATCTGGCCATAGTTGGTAGAAAGATGTAGATCTAGCAATAGCTTGCCAGTTTGTGGCCTACAATGGTCCTTTAGATTACATTGTAGTTTATTTAATGGTCATATTAAGGATGTTCTGTGATGGTCATGCACCATAATAGCAACACTTTTTATTCAGTATTGATTAAGCAATGTACCATTGATGGCATATTTCTGGCAGAAGTATACAGTGCGTTGACGAGGAATAAAATTCGAAATCATATCAGTTTTGTTTTTGTAAAAACACTAGTACAATCAATTTGTAACTGACTGCTTTTTGCATGAAATCAGTACATACTATATACTGGAGGACAAAATCATGTAAAGATTCGTACCACCAATATATGGTTCGATTTCATGAAAATGGATATTTTAAATAAAAATTGAGTAGCCTGTATACTTTTACCCAAACAAAATTGGTATGATCTTATCGAATTTGTTCCTTGTCCTCTTACACTCATACTTCTCACTGCTTACTTAATTAACCAGAAATTTTTATAAAAATAAAAGAAATTAGAAGAATTTACTGCGCTCTTTAAAAACAGAATCTAATATTAACAAATGTTTGATAACAAATTAAACAATACCTTCATTGCTAGGTGATGACCTTTTAGTGAATTCTAGACATTTGGAAAAGGTCTGGTATTAACAACAAACTGAGATGTAAGGAAACAATAAGTATTTATTTAAATATAAATAATATATATATATATACATATACAGGGTGTTCCTTAATGACGTACTAATGTTTCATGTGATTCCTCAGGTCTTTTATGATGTGCAAAGGTTTAAATTTTTGCTAGTCTTGAATTCTTGTTTTTTTTTTTTAATCGTTAATATTTAATATCTCCGAAAGTACTACAGATACTATTTTCAATTTTGGTATGTCTTAATATGATATAAAACATACTTTAGTTAGAAAAATTATTCCCCATCAGTGGCACTCCTGCAAACATATTCTGATCTGACATTTTTCCATGTGGATATTTTTCTGATTAGCCTTGTCCATTTTACATGAGAACGGTCTCTCGCATTTTCTCGTCAAACGCATGCACTATTCTTTATTAAAATAATTAAATTAAAATTGAAATTCATTTATTAATTGTTGGAAATGGCCAAATTTACTTTTTAACTAAAATATGTGGTTTTATAATCTATTAACACATACCTAAATTGAAAATAATATCTAAAATACTTCCGTACTTTCAAAAATAACGAAAAAAATTTAACACCCTGTTGCAAAAAATTTAAGCCATTATGTTCACATAAACTTTTCTTCATAAAATTACCTGAGGAATGACATCCTGAAATATTAGTACGTCATTAAGAAACACCCTGTATAATTCTGAAAACAAAATATAAACTCCAAAAACATAAAAATTGTATATACTTAATATTAAGTCTTCGTTCTTCATTCCGTAGAGTTATCTGCAAAAGAAAAGTACATGAGCCTTGAAATAATAATTTTAGCAGTCAAAAGCAAATTATGAAAGGGTAGGGTTAACATGAATATATCATTCTAATGTTGCACTTGCCTCACTATTTGCATTACAAATAAAATAAAAGAATACTGTTCATGTCAGTAATATCGTTTCAGAGAAAACTAGTTCATTGCAAAAACAGGACCCCTATTTTAAACACAAAAGTAACATAAAGAGAACTCCAAATTATTACATCATCTTGACGTAAATTTCGACTAGTTTAATTAGTATTGGTAAAAATAATATACTTACTCTTTCTTTTCCCCGACCACCTTCCCTATCAATTGCACCTCGAAGCCATGCCTTCACAACTCCAAATATTTCCTTCTCAGTTGCATTTGCTGATAACGGATTTCCTCTTATTAATTCTAAAAATGTTAAATTAAACTATATTGTAAGATAATTATTAGTGGTTACATCTATAGTAGATAAAAACTAAAAATAATAAAAGGGCCGTTCAAGGCAGAAACTTTTAGAACCTTTCCATAAATGAAACTAAATATGGCTACATAATGTTGGAATATAGAAAAAAACTCTCAAAAACTAAATCGATAAAGAGATTTACTAGATTTAAATACAAGATCTTTTCAATTAATAAATTAACATCTCTGCTTACCTGACAGTAGTGATAAAATGTTTGAGTAGTTTTGAAAGCCGGTTTCCCATTCCTTCCAGTCCAATTAACTTTCAATGCTAAATTGTTAGTTATAATTCTGGACATAATTCTACGAGTTGTATCAAATACGTCTTTTCCTCCAACGAATCTTAATGCATTCAACTAAAAATAATAAATTAAATATAAACACCGTTTGAGTTTGAAGTAGGCATCAAAAATAATTTAATATATTATAGTCACTAAATCTTAATAATATTTTTTCAAATAAATTATTGGACTAATTATTAGTAAAACAATGATCTTACTTACCATTTTCAAGTACTCCTCCCTATTGCTTAAATTTTAGTCCATGTCATTTATATCTTCTTCAGTTTTCAGAGGTAAATTATTGAGCTCAACCAATGTAGGTAATTGGTTACCATCCGGCTTTTCTGTAATAGACGCATTGACAATCTGTGTTAAGTATTCCAATTTTTCTAGAATTTTTTTCAACTACACTTAATATTCTGGCACATATTACTAAAACAAAAAGTATATATAATTCTTTTGATTTAACTAGAACTTATTTAATTAATGAGTGCAAATAAGTAACAGCAGATAATATAAAAAGCGATAATATTTACAATTATAAAGTGCTTTACCTTCAACAGTCTCACATGATGTACATAATGTTGATACATTGGATATTTGTACATCATTTATTTGTGTTTCATTCGGTTTTCTTGCTGGTGGAGTTGGAGGAGACAATGACGGAGAGTCTGAACCACTCGTGAAATCACTGTATTTTTGCACTCCTTCTGGGACGTTTTCGTTTTCTGTGTTTATGTCTGAATCTTTTCTAACTGTTTCAACTTGAAACACAGCTTTCTGGTATACATCTAAAAGTAGGATAGTAAATTCATTACCCTAACAGAAAAGTAATAAATGATTAAAAATTATAGTTCCATGTTATATTGAAATTTAAATCGCCACAAAATAACATAACAATAATTACTATTTTGTTATTTCTGTACATAGTTAACTTACCAGTTTTGTATTTTATGTTGATCTCGCATGGTACACAATTTTCAACGTCAATTTCCTTATGTTGAATAACAGCTTTTCCTCTGTTCGTCTGATTTGAAATTTGGCCACCAGCAGCATAATTTGCTATCAGTCGAATCCTCAAATGCCCACGAACTCGATACAATTGCAGGTCGGAATACTCCTGTCCTCACCCGACTCTTGAGGAAACTCCACGATCAAATAAGAGCTATCATAGAAACATATACATAATATACTTTTATATCTATACATAAGTAGGTAAAATATACAAATTGTAATGTAGGTACATGAAGGTATGTGATCAAATAGTTACAAAAAAATTATTTTAACAAAAAAAAGATAAAATGATTACACATTGTTTGCTAACAAGGTTAAACAATACGAAAAGAAAGTTGGATAAATTGTAAACTGCAACACCAAATAGGTGATAGTAGAGGTTTATATTAATTTAAAAATGAATAAGCGGACAGCAAAAATATTGTTCATTTTCTACTGGAACTGACATTTTGACTGAATATCTTCCTTATTGCACGATATATTGCTATCGCTTTTGTAACCAAGAAATTATTTATTAAGGTTGAATCAGTGGGATAATCATAAAAATGTCCTAAAACCTCTAATTGTGTTCCATAAAAATGTCATCTGCACCATTCGAGACCTCAATAATTTGTTTATTCTTTAGCATAAAGCACATATGTGATCTTTTGCAAAATTTCGTGACGTCGATTTTATCGTACTCACATTTACCTTCTCTGTATCCAGAGAGTTTAGTTTTTAAAATTTTTTTGCAGACTTGTTGCAAAGGCTGATTACTTTTGCGTAACTTTCTTTTTAAACAACCCAAATAATTTTCAAAAACAAAACAGTTTACACTATTTAAAGAGCCAAATCTTAATGCATCTGTAGAAAGATGGGACAGAGCATGGACATTATAAGACACAAATTCCTTGCCATAAATATATATTGAGTGTTTTATGAAACAGCACAATAGCTTATGAGCATACTCATTATAATTATTATTAAAATGTGTGTTTAAAAGAATATTAACTGCAAATGAAAGCAGCATAAAATGATTAAATATTTTTAGGAAAATTTTTTTAATAATATAGGACCAACGTATAACAAAATTGCCTAAGCTCTGTTCCAATGCTCTAATTCCACTAGACTTCTAGGTTTCCTGTTAAAATCTGATGGCCAAAACTTAGATAAATTTAGTATCTGCTCATTTAAATTTCGTATTGATTCTTTAGTAATTCCATAGGGTCTACCACTGTCACGCCATACATACAAAAGTTTCCGCATTACACCAAGGCAAACTGAGTGTATATAATCTGTAGGAAAACTAAGTACCAAATCAATATCTAAATTACTCAAGGGAGTGGGGCCTTTCTGATGACCAGTATAACTTTGATTTTTAAAATTTTCATGCAGTCGTGAAGGCTGATTGAAATGTGAAAATGACATATGTCTATTGGAATATTCACCTCTAATACAGCATTTATCACAACCCAAATATGCATTGTGCCTCACGGTGTTCCTAATATATGCTCTGGCTGGTGTGTCACAGCAAAATGATCTTATTTTTACATTAACGGTTTGGCTGTTGAAATTTAATCCATTACTACAAATAGACTTTAACTCATTGACAAACTGCTCCAGAAAATGATTCAAAGGTGGTTTACTTTTGCCAAGATATATGCCAGCTGGAAAAGGATCGATATTTCGATTTAAAATAAAAATTCTACACAATATGGGCCAGAACTGTAAGCAGGAACTTTTAAACAGAGGCAGCCCATCAATATTAAAGTCTAATTCAAGTGTATCTATTTTTAAATTATTTTTAAGTATGTATCAATTAGTTGTTTTTAATTCAAAGTAATAAAATTCACCATCACCCATTACTTCAGTAGGTAAATATCTAGGTGTATTTAATAGAGTTCGAGCATCTAACGGTAAATTTGATAAACTATTTGGAGATGTATGTAACCATTTTAAAAGTTCTGATAAAGCTGTATGGGTGATGTTATTTTTACACTCCAATTAACTAAAAAGTCTGCATGTGACTGTTTTTCTTACATTGTTCAAATGAAATATCAAGAACGTCAACATTTCCAACGGAGATATTATCATTTTCAATCCCACAGTAATAATTACCGTGGATTGCTGGTATGTTTTCTTCAATATTTATGCTTATATCCAGAACGTCAACATCTCCAACGGAGATATTATCATTTTCATTCCCACAGTAATAATTACCGTGGATTGCTGGTGTTTGTTCTTCAATATTTATGCGTAATGATGTCTTGCTAGACATGTCAAGTTTTTTAGAGGTGAATGGTGTGATTTGATTTTTAACTACCTTTTGGTTGTCAGAAGTAGACCCTGAAGTAGCACTAGAACTAGTACCATCACTCCTAGTCACCGCTTTAGCTTTAGCAATAAATTTACAAACTTTCTCTCTAACAATTCTATTTTCTTGCCTTTTGAAAGTTTTTTGAAGGACCTATTTGCAAGAAACATAACCTTATGAAAATCATATGTACAAGCAGCACAACACTGGGACAGTTTTCTATTGGACACCAAAATACTCGTAGACATCTTCAAGAAAACAGTTTAAGGATGTATCTTTTCGGTAATTATTTGCAGTAGCGTCAAACTCTCTTAATTTTAATCTTAACAAAAAATTCTTACCCCCCATATTTTCGAGGATGATGATCACGAATCTGAAGTCAGGTTTCGCATGTAGTTTTCAAAAATAATTTTCAAAATTGTAACTTCTATGTATACATTACATTAGGTTGAAATTGCAATATAACTCCTACATATTTTGACAACAGTGTGACGTCATGAAATGAAGACGGCAGAGATGTGCATTGCAATTTCAACCTAATATAGTGTATAAATAGAGGTTATAATTTAAAAAAAAAATTTTTTGAAAACTACATGCGAGCGCCGAAATCTGACTTCAGATTTGAGATCAGCACTCTCGAAAATAGAGGGATAGGAATTTTTTGGTTAAGATTGGGGAGGTTTACGCTAATGTAAATAATTACCATAATTTATCCAATACAAAACTGTCCCAGTGTACTATTTTAACCCCAAATATTTCAACCATATTTCATATTTCACAGATTTAAGCGACAGCTACTTACTGTTTCGGTTTCTCCATGTCCATAATGTCAAACATAAATAATACTGAAACTGCACTCTCACTCAATACAAATATCACCATAGATTAAATACAGAATATCACCACAAACAAATGCAAATGGCGTCGGTCGCACAACGCACAGTGTCGGTCGACACTCGGCTCGGCAGTCGCAATCGGCGTGGTCACGTGGCAGGCAATGGCGCATGCGTACTGTTTAAAAATACGTCTTTTAAAAGTTAGATGATCTTTAATGTACCATAAAAAGGCCACCATAGCATAAACTGAAATTGCCTTATTTATGGTTAGATGGTAATTGACCACATTTGGGCATTTTGTGGCAATACGTAACAATATAGATTTATGGTAAGCGAGTAAATAACATACATTAGGCCACAAATGGCTCGCCAGAGCCATCAAAAAGCCATCGATAACAGCACTGGGCCAATTAAGTGCCGCACTTTGTGTGTTTGCTGGGAATTGATGTTATCTTAGTAACGAACCATATTGCATCGACCAAAAATATTTTTTTTCCGGAAATTTCGCTCATACAAACTTTTTGATTTTTTGCATGACTTCATTGATCACCCCGTATATAATAAACCTATGGTCCTACGATAAATATACGTCATGCAGCTTAATCCGAAAAAACTAGCTCTTAAAATTTGCAAGCCGCGTTAAAAAATTTGCATTCCTGTTGAAAATATTTAACTTTAAATTTTGCCTAAAATTCTCTATGTGTAAGTTCAAGTGGCCAGCAGTTTAGGTCATTTCCTTTAATACGTATGTCTCTATAACCTTCGGGATTCCTGTCAAACCACATTTGAAATAATTCCCGTCTATTTCTTCTCTCATTTGACATGTCACTTCACTCCTCCTCTCAACTAATAATTGTTAGTGTAAATTATTTTACTGTTTATAAAAAGTTATTTAAATACATACGACGGATACAACTTACAGCAGGCGTAAAAAAGAAACGTATCGACGTGACACCGACTATTACAAAGTTCCGTAAATAATTAAAACTAACGTTCGACCCTGGTAGACTCCGCGCTGGCCCTAACTATATTCATTAGCTAAAATAATTAATGTCAATTAATTGAAACAATTTGATATAACGTGACGCCTCTTTAAAACGTGGATAATGAGCTTAATTAGTTAATGAATTAACCAGTACAAAATCCCCAGACTTAATTAGTAGCAACCCTACAATGTGCACGTACAATTTTTAAAACACATTTACCCCGAGGAAATAATTAAAAAGTTTGTTGGGGCGAACGTTTCTTTCCGCGAAAGAAAACACACCCTTGGGAAAAATAAAGAACTTAAAAAACTGTTTACTGGGTCTCTCAATGTGTCTAAACTCGCTATAGTGATTTTAAAGGCGATATGGTGTAGGAAAGCGTAACGATACGCATTTAATTGGTAAATATAAATATCATCCACATTTATCTATAACCTTAAAAAAACGTATTCTTAGGATCACATATTCTCAAAGAGTACGCATATGTGACTTTAAGAGTACGCAATAATTAAGTACCGTGGCAAGTGATAAAAATGACTTGACAAGAAAATTTCAGTAGATTTTCGTTGTATATTTCTGATCTTTATATTTGAATATATTTTTCTATATACAGGGTGTTAAAAATAGAGTGTAAAATATTGAAGGAGGTAATAGTATGAACCAAAATAAGCAGAAAAGTCTCAATAAACATGGGTCCGCAAAGTAACGGTTGCGGAGATATGGAATGTTTTATGTTTTTAGCCCCTTTTTTTATTTTGCAAAAACGTTATATATTTTCTTAAAATAGTTAGTTGATGTTAAGTGAAATAAACAGTTGTTCTCAGTGCACAAGTTTTCTTTCGCTATGGCTGGTTACTCTAACGCAGAATTAACAGACATGCATTTCATATATGGTCGTGCCAATGGGAACGCCACCGAAGCGCGACGTCTTTATGTTGACGCTTATCCAAATCGCCAGATTCCTTCACAACGCATGTTTGGAAGAATTCACCAAAGATTGGGTGATACCGGTTCCTTGAGCAAATAGTGCCATTTATCCGGAAGACCAAGGTCGGTATCCACTCCTAGAGCAGAAGAAGAAATTCTAGCACTGGTAGAGCAGAATCCAGGTACGAGTGTGCGGAGAATATCAGCCGAGGTAGGAATTAGTGGTCTTCTTGTTTGGAATCCTTCACGAGCAACTGCTTTGTCCATACCATGTGCAACGAGTACAGGCCTTAAATCCAATAAATGATCAAGCACGTTTGGTTTTTTGCCGCTGGTTTCTACGTCATGATGCTGAAAACCCTCGTTTTCTTGCAAACATTCTTTTTACTGATGAGGCCGGGTTCACAAGAAATGGAGTGCTTAATTTTCACAATACGCATATTTGGGGCAACGAAAATCCTCATGCTCTAATAGAATCTGGACATCAGGCACGTTTTTCATTAAACATTTGGATGGGTATTGTAGGTGACAGGTTTCTAGGTACTGTTGTTTTACCAAACCGATTAACAGGCGCTGCTTACCTCAACTTTCTATAGAACACACTGTTTGAGTTTTGGAAGACATTCCTTTGAATCAGAGGCAACAAATGGTGCTCCAGCTCATTTTTCCATGGCCGTTAGAGAGCATTTACACCAAACTTTTCCATATAGATGGGTAGGAAGGGCCGGACCTGTTCTATGGCCTCCTAGATCGCCTGATCTGAACCCTCTAGATTTCTTTGTTTGGGGATATTTGAAGACATTAGTGTACGGTACTCCTGTAAGTAGCCTGGAAGAGCTGCAGCTAAGGATTAATCAAAAGTGTCAAGAAATCCAAACCAAGGAGGATGTTAAAAATGTTCACCAAGTAAGGACACTTTTAGTACAAGTAAGGACGGAAGGACACAGAAGCTATACTAAGGACTGCGCTTCCAGAATGAGGACGGGTGTCAACCTTAGCAGTTGCCAAAGAGTACGCAAGGCGCCAAATAGTACACACGCGTACTCTTGTAGAACTAAAGCATAAAATGAACAGCATGTCATAGCAAACCTATGTTACAGCCGTTACATAACCTCGAATACATGATTTAAAATGTTAAATAGAGGGCTCTTAGTTACACACCGCATTATTTATTGAACAACAATCACATAACAGTTAAATTTAGTCAAATTACAAATAATACCATCTAATATCTAATTTATATGAAGTATTCATGATGTATGGTAAACCCTGAAAATTGTTGATCCGATAACAAGTTTTGGAAATATTCGAAGAATTAAATGGTCGCCTCGGATCACGCGACGTGACGTCAATGTCTCCACATCCATCAGGAACCGTCCGCTTCGAACTAAAGCAGATTAGCAGAAGCATACTATTACTTTTAAAATTCGCAATGTGTGAACGTGACTATTTAAAAGCAGATTGGTCTAATTTACCAATGGTAGATTTAATTATGGTAACGAACTATTTCAATGCATATCACCAACAACATATGTTTTATATATATCTATTCGGTTACTAATTATTACTAACAAAACTTCAAATTTGACTTGACTGACTGAATATTTAAAATTTTATATGAAAATATTAAAAAGAAATCTATTTACAATCTTCACGCTAAAACAATAATTAAAAAAATAATGAATTAGACTGATGTTTAGTTTATAAAGTTTATTATTCAAATTTAAGTTAGATATTAATCTCAGTAATATCATAAGAATTTAGTTATTAAATTTAATTTATTGGACCACTTTGAAGATTAAACGGACTATAAGCTATGAACGATATCCCTAATCATGTCACCTTTTTCATATACTGACCAGCTATTTATCAACAGTCGGAAAATCACCGACTTTGATTTATAGGAAACAGGAGCTACAATTGCTGTTGCTGGTTAGTTGGTTATTAAAATCGCTGTTTAAAGAATTCAAATATTTTTTTTCTTATTTATAATGCATTCAGAAACACAAAGCGGGTCATTTAAACACATATTGCTATACATTTCGTAATCAATCCAAATTTGGAGCAGTTTTTCCTTATTTTTTGAATATTTTTATCTACATCTCTATTAACGGTAAGCGTTAAATAGCGTCGAGTAAGCAAGTAAAATGACAAATGGAAAAGGCAACTAAGTACAACTCTGTTAAGAGTCAAGCCTCCCGAACTCTAATCAATGATTAGCAATCATCATTTTATAGCTTAGATATTGTAAAACCAACATTTCAAATTAATCATTTAATAGAGAAATACTGAGAAAAAGAAACATTCTGTTAATAAATTTTGATTAATTTATTGCTCCAATTCTGTTTTTTGTTTACACGGCATTTAAAATTCAATTTCAGTTGCGGCACATAATTTTGCTAAAAGCTATTTGTATTCAACATTTAATTTAGAAGATCCTTTCCTACCGAATTTTTTTGTCGGAATTCTGATAAGAAAAGACACAATTTAATGTGCGGTTTCAGGAATGTACTTGGTATTCTTATGATGCGTAGGATACAGTAATTTAATATATTTCAGAGAGTGAAGACGGTTTACATTTTTATGTCACAAAATTATCCATTTCCTCAGTTTTATTACCTTTGATTCATGGAAATGTTTGCAACTCTAAATTTTAGGTCGTGAGAGACGCCTCTTAAAATAACTAAATTTTTGTGTGATTATGAATTATTAATAATAATAATTAATATTATTTTACATAATTTATATTCTAGTACGACATAATGTAAAAATCATCTATTAAGATGAAGTTACCGTAGCAACAGACATAAACATAGCTATCAATTACTTCTCGTAATTATTGTAACAGTGTAAATACGAGTTCAAGCGTTGATTTGCCATCTGATATTGAGAATAAAGGTTCCAGAGTTGTTTCCAATATCGTACCAAATAACTCATAGAAGTATTTGGTCGCTTTGAAAAATGGTGTAGAGAAATAAAGATATTTAACATAACTAACGACATCGGATCATTAGTATACAGATTTGGAAAGTGAGGATCTTGATGGTGAATTGTATTTTGCTGCTTGCGTGTATTTGTGTCATGCTACACGCATACTTCGACCACAGCGTGTTTGCATCAAGCAGTGTTGCCAGGTGGGAAAAATTCAGTGCATGAGAATAATTTCAAAGAAGCAAGTAATTTTCAATTACTTTTGTAATGCCATTTTTATTTCATTAAAAATCATTATGTTCTGCTATTTTATCATAATATTACATTGTAAGTAGGTAGTTACAGGTACTTACTTAAAAGTTATTAACCACGTAACCTTTCTAATTTATTTTATTGTTAGGCCGGGCGTATGTTGAGGTGCAGTTGACGTGACGCAGGGTGACTCACGGGTCGTAAAATCTGTTGTTTCCAGAAAATGTAGGTACCCTTACGGAATAGAGTTAAGAATCACTGCAATACAGCGTGAATACAGCACACACACCTCATATCCGTAGACTGTCATACCCGTTTATGTATTCATTGCTAATTATTAAGAGATCTACAGAGTCTACAATAAAGGATATTTCAAGTACCCAAATATTGTAGATACCTACCTCTATCTATTCAATTTTGCCATCGATTTTTCCTTTATTTCTCGTTAGGTCTTTGTTTTGGTAGATTTCAAAGAATAATTTTAATAATTTTATTATTTCTTTTTGTGTCTATTAAAAAGCATGAGATTTTGTAATCAAAATATGAAAGCATGAGATTTCCTCGGAATGGATGAGATCTGACAACACTGGCATCAGTTGATCTGACAGTTAGATTTGCAATGGCGATACGGAACCGATTACCGTAATAGTGGGGAATGCTAGACCAATGCACGTCGCCTCCCCTCTTAAAGTTCGTACCTTCCCTGGAATGAAGCGGCAATTTTTACTTTCTCTGTAAAGATCCGCAATTTCCGAATCTGTATTTCAAGGAATTAAGCAAAACACAAAAACCTTCATCTCTTTGGTGCTATGAATTAATGATAAAAACAGAAATTTCACCCAAGAATAATATCGATATAAAAAAATACCCCTCAAGTGTTCAAAATCAGAAGGGTACAAACCTAAAAAATCTAAGGTATTAACAAAAAAGGAAATATGCAGATTTCTAATGAATGCGGATGATGATGAATTTCTACTACATTACAAATGTTTTTTAGTGAAACAGTTTTACAAGCAATATTTATTTCAGATTATTTTGATTATTGGTTTGACGGGCGCGTGTTGATGGGAAGAACTACCAAATCTGCTTGTAGAACTTGTGAAAGAAGAAGGACTATGCTTGCAAGTCATGATACCCAATACCAAAACTAAAGCGTCTAGAGAGATTTTTGTAACATCTGGAAATATTGATGGCTTGAATTTTGTAAAACTGGTAAGAAATACGTCAAATTATGAAATGATAAGTGTGATCATGTTCGCTTGTTTCTTGGATATAAAGCTGGTAAAAGTACCTACCAAACAACCTATTGGTATAACTACTATTGGCAATGTGCCAAAACTGATTGCACAACTTCTTAAAGTGCCTAATCCAAATGCATATACTACGCACTGGTTTTGGCTAACGACATCTTTCCATTTAGTGGATTGTGGGACACAGTGGCGTAGCTAGGCGTGGGCGAAGCGGCCCCTCGCCCACGGCCTTGCACTTAAAGGGGCCCCGCGCGAGGCCCCCCTCGGGGGTGATTTAAAACCGAACGCCATGAACTTTAAATAGTATGAATAGCACCCTTAAAGCTGGATGTGCTCAATGCATAGTATCACGCGATAGAGGACCAACAAATAATAAAAGAGTTACACTAATGTCCGATCGCCTTTTGTTTTCAAGATACAGCATTTATAAATTTTTTGTAAAATTTAAATTTTTTTAATATCTTCCGATTGTACGAAAATATTTGAACCAAAAT
This sequence comes from Monochamus saltuarius, assembly GCA_025584915.1. NCBI lineage: Eukaryota > Metazoa > Arthropoda > Insecta > Coleoptera > Cerambycidae > Monochamus > Monochamus saltuarius. The sequence goes on from CM046723.1 coordinate 52,236,718, forward strand.
TGATGCACACTGTGACCTTGCATGTAGCTATTATGTGTCACAATATTCCGTTCATTCAGCATCCAATCCAATCCAATGGTGGAAGAAAAGGGATCGCTGATGCGACTTTGCCCACGTCTAGATTAGTCCATGCTACGCCACTGGTGGGACAGATCCTTTTGAGTATAAAAAGACATGGTGGTTGGAAGTCAAATTCTGTCTCTGAAGGCTACATCGAAACTTCTAGTGAAAATAAGAAACGAACGGCTATGAAAATTCTAGAAGAAAGCGAAAATATTTCCTGGAAAGCGGAAAATATTCTCTCAACATCCAAAGTTATTTCATCAACATCTAAAAACTATTGTCATACACCACGTGATACTATTATAAAACGAGGATTATAATAAGCTTAAAATAGATTAACCCAAAAGACTTTCCACTTGTGTAATTTTTCTAAATATCTTTATGATAAAATGCAACCTGCTTTAATAATCAACTAACATTATTTTTAGCTGCTTGTAGTGTATCACAGGGCTCAAGTGTAGGGCCTGTACTCTTTGTTATAAACGTTGTTGTCGATTTGATGAACTATCTCTCTCCCCCTCTCTGACCGTGAATGACGACGAAGATATGGGCAAATACGTAATTGTAACATCGCGACAAACAAAAACTTTAACAAGATTTACCATAACCGATGGGGGCTGCAGTTTCGAACCCTGCATGTTGTACAGAAAATACATAAATCTTTTGCCTCCTAGAACGGAAACTCGAAACAGGATTTTGTAACATATCAAAATAGAGAGTGAATTTGTTTTAGTGCTGGTCAGCACACTCTTGGCTCTGTCCCAAAGCAAATTTCGAAATATTTAGATTCAAACGAAGACCCATAAGTACTCGTATACCTGTCATTCCTTTCGCTGATCTGGGGCAACTATGGTTGTGGATGCGAATGGTGGTCCAAAATTTGCATGGGGATGAAAATCCATCGAAATTGCCATGAGTCATGTCGATGATCCATCCATAACAAAATCGAAATGCCGAAAAAATTATTTCATAGTAAAGAATCTAAAAATGTTATGCCGCTGTCTTCTACTTCTACTAGTAAATGGTTTAATTTCAACTATTTCATCGTCAAAATTTGTATTACCAGAAATAACAGTGGTACCATGATTTTTAACATATGTGATATACTCGCGGCAAGCATCACACGGCTATGTCTGCAATTATTGTTTTTATTCTCAACATAATTTTCGATGTTTAGTCGCGTTAAAAAATAATTTTTTGCAATTTAGTGCAATATAGAATGGAAACAGTATGTGTAGTATATAGTTTTATTACTCTCAGTTGCAGTTTCTTAAATATTTTGATAAAAATATAAAGAATTATTCAATTGTTCGTATGATGTAAGGCATCTGAATTCTTGCAGCGACTATACAAATAAAACAGAATTCTCTAATATAAATAATGCTACTAACTTGTAAAATCGGTAGTTAACTTAGTGGCTTGTAAAAATAAATTTTTTTTATTAATACGGAGTTTTGTTAAATTGACATTTACAAGTGAGTAACAAATAAAAACCAGTCATATGTCGTGCTATTGTGATCTACGTAAACAGAGAGCCTCGTTACCCCTGTAGTCAATTCACGTGGGTTTTTCATTATACCGATATTGACAAAAGTGCCTAACTGCCAAATTTCCGTGCTTTATCGACCAGTCCTATTCAAATTGAAAATCCGAACAGCCACCAATAAATTAATTATTTTTGCTTAGGGAAACTAAGCCTGTCGCACGACCGCTGTCGTTCGTTTTTTTATTCTCATTTTTTTCTATTTCGCTGAAGTTGCCTTTAAAGCATACATTCTATCTATTTAGGCCATACATCACTTCCGTCCAGTGATGTAAAAAAAACGTTGGCAGGTATAGCGTCAGCCTTTTACTACCACGTCAGTTTTGTTGTTGTTATTGATAAATAATTGTTTTCTTTGACCATCACTGCAATAGTGAAATGAAATTAATGAGGAAAATCGACGAATTATTAATATAATTAAACCTGAAACTTTTACTCGTTAATGTTAAGTACAGTTGGAAATTGTTACTCACATTTGATAACCAAATATGGGTATTATAGTGGTATGTCGACCATATTGCAATGACTTTCCATTCTCACTCAAAGAGTCCACGACTTCTGTTCTTTCAGTTTATTTATTTTATAGGGAAACCGTTTATCTTGTTTCTCCAAGGTACCAAGCGTGCACCCCAACTTGTTATTCCTCGTAAGCTAGTTCAGTATGTGAAATATTCCGGTACAAACTTTTTGTGGGTATCCTATAAACTGGTAAGTAGAGGGTGATTCAGAACTTATCTAAAAAAATAGAATATACAAGGAATTCTTATAAATACAGTTTTGTAAAAAAAAAACAAAAAGACCAGTTCAAAAATGATAAAAACTACACTCCTGCACGGCACTGGAACCTGGTCCACTGTAAAACCTGACAAGACAAAGCATGCAGTCGGGGACTGCACAAATAATTGAAAGAAATAACTAACCAAGAAAAGAAATAAATTTTATTTTATAACACCTATTTTATACAACTAACTCGACTGTTTTTGCCGTTATTATTATTAATAGAATTAATTTGTTTTATTAATTTTAATTTTAATTTTAATTAATTTAAAAAAATAGTTTGACTTACCTGATGTTACAATAACAACATTTTGGGCCCGTCTTACCCAGTTTCTACAAACTAACACAAATATTTTATATCTTTTGCCGGCTTTGAACTTGTAAGTTATTAGCAGCTGCTATGATACGTTTGCGTAAATCATCAACAGTGCTCACTTTAGTGCGATACACTTCATTTTTTAAATATTCCCGCAAAGAAAAGTCCAAATGATTTAAAGTCAGGAGATCGGGGCGGCCTTGGTATCGGTCCTCCTCGTCCAATCCCTTGGTATTAATACTTGGACACGCTGTACATGCTACGGATATAATTGAGCCTCGTGTATGATACGCCACACTGCTACAATACACCTTGGATCTCCATACCTTCCACGATTCTATTTCAAACCTCTCGTGTCACGCGTTGTACTATACTTGCACTCACTGCATACCGCGGTAAAAGTAGCTGTATTTGGCACATATTTACCGAGAAATCGTTGTGCATTGAGCAGTTTCACATCACCATAAATAAAAACGATATCTATCAACTCCGAGTTGATATACACGTAAGCCATTTTTGACATTTGAAAAATTAATGTAAATATTCGCATCACAAAAACGTTAATAATAAGTAATAAGATTTTAATATTCAGAATCGCCTAGGCTAAAGACTACAATTGCCCAACAATGTAAAGGTTGAAAATACTACAACTTCAATAATTTTTTACTCGGAATAAGAATAAATTTTTTTTTACGATATTTATATCATTTTTCATGACGCTTCTATTCCCAATTTTTTTTAGGTGAGTTGAGAATCACCCTGTATAGCCTTGAAGTGTACCTTCCAGTGTAGTATTATTAATTTTGGTTAATTAACAATTTTGAAAAAAACATCAATAAATTTGTGAAATAAATCTTTTTCTATTTAAATATCTATATTACAAAATAAAAGAGAGATTCCCAAATACTTTTTTCAACTCGGTCAGTGGTCGCGCGGTTTAAGACGTCAGTATTTGAATCGAGGTGACTAGATGGCTGTGGGTTCGACCCCCGCAGCCGGTAGACCGTATATAAGTTATATTCGTGGAGAGATTGAAACCCTCTCTGCGGGTATGGTAGGGTGGAAGAATGTTGGCTTGGGTCAATGTGAGAGATTGATAGCGGTTGACATTTGATTACCCTCCTAATTAATGAGGTTTTCCAGGTTTCCCTCATACCTGCACGGAATGGTGGATAGGGCCTACCAATGTAAGTCGTTCCTGGGCGCAAATGCGACCTGCTTAATAATAATATGCCTCCTCCCCCTCTCCCGCACAAGTCTTCGACTTCTGGGCTAATCCTCGTGATTAGAATGAGGGGTAGAGATACTATTATTATTATTATAACTGTAAGCCATTCGATTCCTTTTAATCCAGATATTGCAAGTGCAGAAAACACATTTACCATCATATTTCAAATGATTGCTTTTAGTGTTTACAATATACTATAAAAGATATTTCATTGATGCTTCGAATCCAATTTCCTGCTGGAATCTCTAAAATATTTCATTTTCCTAAACTTCTAACTTAGTTTTGCTGCTTCTCTAGGATAACTAGCAACTTCGCGTAAGAACAAGTTTACTTGTTTTTCTAACCTAGAGGGGATAGAATTTCAGATAGTAGCCAATAAAACAAACTAAAAGCAAATCTATGAGACGCGAGTAACGTGGAACGATTCCTAAATCTGGTAATTTCCGAAGCAGATTACTTTCGAGTTTGTTTTTGTTGTAGTAGAAAGCGGGAGCCCTTCTAAATGTGAATTATTCAAGAAGGATCGAGAAATTTATTTGTATGACAAAAAAAGTAGCAATTACTTTGACAATAATTTTGAATATAGATAGTTGTATTCCAATACTAAGAAGCAGTAATTGTTTTAGCATGGAAATGGTATTTGTTTAATCCTGCTTTGAAAACATGTAGTTTCTTACTTAGATACAAAACTCGAAACACTTTGTTTTGCTCTCTCAAGCACAGAATATCTATATTTTCTGTGTCTCAAGTTGTTTCTGTGGGAATGGATGGGTAAAACTAGTGAGTAAAAATACTTTCTCCACATCCATTAGTGAATACAACTCCGAAATCAAAAAATAATAGGATTACTCAAACCAAATTTGGATAAAAAAGCAAAGTAGGTAAGTAGCATATAACTATACTTCAAACATACTAATGCCATATTGCTAATTGAGTTCATTTGTGGTTCAATTTGCTGAAAAGTCTGTATTTAGGTGTACCTGAAGATATACTGGACTATGCGAAATAGGTTTCTTTGAATCTTCTCCCAAAGAAGTCTAGAGAAATGATGTATGTGTCTACCAACGTTGTATGGATTGGTGTAAAGAAAAGACATTAAGTTGCATTAGGAAGATGTATTGATGGTATATTTCTCAAACTTAGCAAGTAAAATGAAGCCGTTAACGCGTTGGTCGCAATATTCAATGTTGCGGTCAACGTTGGATATAAAGAAGGGGATTGGTATAAGCAAATATTTAAGGTTACGTGTTTGTCTCAAGAGACAAAATGAAGGATATGTAAAGAAAAAAATTGTGAGTATTTACAAAGGAGCAAGTTCATTGCTGTTTAATGAATGAATTAGTCAATTTAACAATTGATAATGTTGAAGATATAAAATCCGCCTTAATTATAAAAATTCCCAATACCAAAACCAAGAGACCATTTTCTTTTACTGTGCTGAGAGACAATTATTTAAGTCTTTACCGAAAATATGTTGCTCTACATCCATAGTAGAAAGTATCATCGAATGGTCGTTATTCATAAAATCAGCGCCGTCTCGCATGAAATGGCAAAATTTTTGAAGCTGGACAATTAGAAATAGTACAGTGGACGCATTACGCCGAACGTCTGCGATCCTTTCAGTTGACGGCGATCGTGACCTCACTTGTCTTAAAAGACACGGAGGATGGAGATACTGGTCTGTGGCGGAAGCCTACATTGAAGACTCATTTTTGAATAAAGAAAATATTGCTAGAAGAATACTGAAAGTTGATAGTGGTAATGATAAATTAAGCACCGTTCTTATTTCTGATCAATGAAAACGTATTATTAGCTTTTGTAACATTTTTTACTGTTTAAGAAAGGTATTTTAAGCTAATATATATTTCAAATCTCCTACAATTCCTATCAATGAAGTTATATGCATGTTCTCTGATACCAAACATCTAGGTATGCTTATGAACAATTCCACAGATATTCAATAATTATCTAAAGAAATTAATCTAAATTTACTAACCTGGTTTAATGGAAACACTCTATAGTAATATAATAATTTTTATAGTTAGATATTTGACTCAACTTAAAGGAGGCCACCTGATGAAGCAATCCTAAAAATGCAGAAATAGGTCAGATCTCATTTATTGTGGTTGAATTTCGAGTTCCCACTGTCAGAGGGTAATATCTATAGAGTGTTTCCATTAAACAACGTTAGTAAATTTAGATAGATTAATTTCTTTAGATAATTATTGAATAGAGCTTTGTCTGCGGAATTGTTCATTAGCATACCTAGATGTTTGGTATCAGAGAACATACATATGACTTCATTGATAGGAATTGTAGGAGATTTGATATATATTAGCTTAAAATACCTTCCTTAAACAATGAAAACGTGTTGGACTGCTTTGAGAATTGCTCCAGGAATGAGTTTCAGTGGATTGTTTAATTTTAATACTTGTTCAAATTGTGTATTTAATGTCAGTGTGGATAAAAAAATATTATTGTAAATATTATTCATTAAACTTTGATAAATTAAAAGGATTAAAAGTGAATACTTCAGTTGCTAGAAATATTTTTCTTTTCTCAGTAAGGAAGTTTACCTTAAAAACTCCTTACAATCAAAAAATGTCATAGTTTTGTGACGGTTGGAGAAAAATAAATATTAAATAAACATTAGTTATAATAACGATGGAACTATCTAATGACAAATGTTGCTTCAACTATAACTGCTAACTCAGTTTAATTCTAAATGATACTTTTGTGTTTCAAAATGGTTGCTTGCAAAGCCACAACAGTAGATAGTAATTTTCAACAGACGACACATGTCTGACCTCAACGTTCTGCATTATTTATTACAATCTACAGCGAACCCCTTTCCGGGTTTCACACGTCGACGTGGGTTTACCTAACTAATATAGACTGATATTTTCGAGTCTTGTTCGAAGCGGTGAACTGAAAGTGGGGCAGATTTAAAAATTTTAATATCGTCGCTTGTATTTCTACCGTATTTTCTTTATTTCATGACACAGTAAAATGAATAATGAGTATTTTCGAAAGGTAAATATCGGTAATTCAAAAAATTACTTTTAGAGCTGGTGGCGTACTTTGACGGGAGCCACCCGACGTTGCCTTCGTAAAAAGTAAAACATTAATTACCTAGTTTTACATTTTTGTATTATTTTAAAACGCGCAACAAAAAATGCGTCTTAACATTTTTTACCTGATTTATAGAAAATTGGCCTGGTATTACAAACAATAATAATAAAAATATACAATTTACCTTACTCGCGTAACTTACATTAATCGCGTATTCTTACAAAAGTGAAACCAAATATCGTGAGCAATAACACGAATTTTAAGTGGTCTACAAGCTCTATGATAAACCTGGGCAGATCTGGGCAGATGGTAGCTGGGCTCGTTTTTGTTTAGAAGTTACAAGCTGATAAATAAAAGTGATGGTTGCTGTACACAACAATTATTAATAATAATATCTCTACCCCTCATTCTAATCATCAGAAGTCGAAGACTTGTGCGGGAGAGGGGGCCGCATATTATTATTAAACAGGCCGCATTTGCGCCCATTGTAGGAATGAGGGAAACCTGGAAAACCTCATTAATTAGGGGGTAGTCAAACGTCAACCGGTAGCATTCTCTCCATTGATCCAATCTAACATTTTCCACTCTACTATACCCACAGAGAGGATGCCAATCCTCTCAACGAATATAGCTTATATACGGTCTACCAGCTGCGGAAGTCGAACCCACAGCGATCTATATAGTCACCTCGATTCAAGTACTGTCGCCTTAAACCACGCGACCACTGACCGATCCGATTATTTGTGACATTTTTTTATTCATTTGACACTTAGTGTTACAGTGCTGAATAAAAAATGCATTTATTTGCAACTCAAGAGTTTGCAGATATTGTCTTTGTACATGGGTATTCCAATGGGAACGCCAGACAAGCAGCTCGAGAATATCGATGAATATACCCAAATACACATCAATCTGCCCGCCGAATCTTTGGTACATCATTTCGTAGTCAAAAAAGGTTATTCGTCCTACTGAACTGAATGAACAAAATTAAGAAGATATAACAGATGCTGTCATTGACAACTCTTCAATTAGTGCTCTGCGTGTAGCAATAATCTCCACAAAATTTATCGCATCGAACAGAGAAATGTTACATCCATTTCATCGTCAAAAGTACAAGCGTTGCATGCTGGAGATGCTCCTCAGAAATTAAAATTTTGTAGCTGGTTCCTTTGACAACATGCACAAAACAGGATCAATAGATTCATTTCGCATGTAGTCTGATGAAGCGTATGTTACTAGGGACGGCGTATATAATAATCATAATGAAATAATGAACATATCAAGACGATTTCAGCAACGTTTCGGGTAGCATTTTCAACAGTAATTTACTACTTGTATATTTATTATTAAAATTATTTGTCCAACTGTGCAATTCACCAATAATAGGACAAAGTGAAATTATATGTGTTGAACATGTGTATGTGAGAAACAACTTTTTGATTTCATGGATAACGTATGGCTTAATATTGTTCAAAATATGTGGTATCAGCACGATCGTGCAACACAACATAGAGGAAGAAAGACAGAATAAATGGATAGGTTGACAAGGTCCAATAACATGGCCACCGCGTTCCCCGGATCTAAATCCTTCGGACTTTTATTTATGGGGTCATATGAAACAGCTTGTTTACCATGTTGAAATAACTTCACACCGTTATCAAAATATTTATATCAGCTCAAGTATTGAAGAGTAATGTTCAGAAGTTCGCTTGAAGCAGTAGCCGGTAAACTCTTCAAAGTTCTTCAGTACAAGATGTTTGGCGATTAGGTTTGGAATTTCGCCAATTTTTGTGTGAATTCCAACAACTTATCAAGAGCAATTGCCCTTTTAATATTTTAAAAACAACTTTCAACTTGAAGAGATTAGTAAATAAATGGGACCTTTTACATTCTTAAAAGGAAAACTTTTTATGGAAAAAATATATATGAAAAATGTCATAGAGATTGATTATTTCAACCTCTACAAAAATACTTTAAGGTATACACAATTTCAAAAAGTGTAGTTTTATTGATATATAATGTTCAGCAAGTTGAGTTTCTTTAACTTGATATGGAGATGATGGGAAATAAAAAAGAAAAACTTTTTTTTTTAATTTTTGGAGGGGCATAACTTTTCAAGGAAAGGGTTTTTCAAAATATACCCTATTAATTTTCATCAGAGAATCGCCCCTTACATGTTTTTATTTAGATACGCCCTGTATATACATATATAGGAATAGTCAGAGAAAAAAAAGTTACTGAGACATATTACATAAAATTATTAACCAAACAATAATAACATTTATCCAATAAACAATTTTTAAAACATTGTTAAACGAATATTCTCTCTCAATTGACTTTATTTCCTGCGGTAATCGATTAAATATTTTTTTCTACGTTCATGCAAAATACAAAACTTTATTGAACTATATTTAGTGGAAAAAGTGGTTCTTTATTGCACTAGTGCAATAAAATGTTTATTGCATTCATCTGTCTTTCTACTACAGCGTTTTGTCATTATGACAAACATAAACTTTCAAATCGACGTCATATGTTCCTAGACTTGTCAGGAAACAGTGTCATCTAAACAAAACATTTTTTGTTTTTTGCATGAACGTAGAAAAAATATTGTATGCAACTCGTACAAAACGTGTTTATTACACTTGACGGGTTGTCCTACTCGGCCTGATGGCCTCGTTTCACGTCGCGTGCAATAAACATTTACTTTTTGTACTTGTTGCATAAATAACTATAAGTCCTAAACATTTAAGGCAATTAATTGTTATTTTTTTCCTGGCAAATGGAACATAGAAACCATTTCCTTATCGTGTGTTATGTTCATGGCAGGAACTATTTACAATAAATTATTTTTTATTTTGAAATACAAGTCATTTCAAATATAAATAGGCAAGGTAATAGAAGGATTTCTAGATTTTTAAAAATATCTCTACATGAGTGAGTACTAGAAACGCCTACAATGCATCTCGAAACTCTCTTCTGGACAACAAAAACTTGTGATGATAACGTAGAATTACCCCAGAAACAGATATCATACCCAAGCCTAGAAAGAACCTGAGCATAGTACAAATAATGTATACCAAAAACCGCTCTCTAATTGTGAAATAAATAGGTGATATAGGAAAGTTTACTTACTAATGTTTCGCAATGAATTCTCCAATGCAAGTGTTTGTCTATATGAAGATCCAAAAATTTTACTGATTCAATACTAGAATATTGACTAGATAAAGTGGCATTATGTGCATCTAGATTCAATAAATTACATTGTTTTTGAAAAATTTCAAAATGTTTTTTTGTTGTCAAAATATAACAGGTTTTGAGAAAACCAATCCGTTACGCTATTAAACAGTAATTTACACTTGAATTTTAAACTTTTATCATTAATATCGGGCATTATTATGGAGCTGTCATCAGCATATATTGTAAAATTGTCATCATAAAGTTGTGAGTCCAGATCGTTCACATATAACAAGAATAATACAGGGCTCAAAACTGAGCTCTGTAGAACACCTAGCGATACGTGACGGTGATCTGAAGACCAATGTCCCAGTGAAGCATATAGTGTTCTTTGTTCAAAAAAAGTCGATATCCATTCAAGAGCCAGACCCCAAATTCTATAAGTTGTCAACTTGGATAGCAAAATATCATATTTAGATGTTTAGATATTCCAAAAAATAATAGAAGCAGTTCTGTAAGAATCTTGATATAACAGCTGTTTGATTTATTTAACCACTTGCAAATATTAAATTAAAAATATTACAGATGCTATAAAATTTACTCATCATGCACTTTGATGTGGTAAATTTAATTCAAGATTAAATCGGCCCCCGAAGTAATGACGTATTTCATTTAAATAATTAAAGTTGTCAACTTGGATAGCAAAATATCATGTTTAAATGTTTAGATACTCCACAAAGTAATAGAAGCAGTTCTGTAATAGTTTTGATATAACAGCTGCCTGATTTATTTAACCACTTGCAAATATTAAATTAAAAATATTACAGATGCTATAAAATTTACTCATCATGCACTTTGATGTGGTAAATTTAATTCAAGATTAAATCGGCCCCCCAAGTAATGACGTATTTCATTTAAATAATTACGGCCAAAATTTAATGGCAATTATTATGCAAGGAAATAGGGCATAATTTGCATAAATTTGTAGTTAAAATATTCACCCTTGTCATAACCCTCAACTAGCTAATATGCTTAAACTTCTTAATTAAATGCATTTTTAAATTAAAATACATATAAATAAATAAATCTCATTATTTACATACATAACATTAGTTATTTTATCTTCTAGAACATCATAATAGATACAGATATGCTGTATATACTATAATAAAAGCAATGCATAATATACAGAGCGTTACTAAAACGGGATAATGCCCCGACCAGCATTAAATTACGCCTGGAAAAGCTATAGCAAATGACTAAATTTACTCGCCAGCAGTCCACCTGGCAAATACCGGTTTTGAGCTTATTAGTTCTGATCAGGTAACCGACAAATAACCTTAGCTGTTTTAAGTATGTCTAACTCAATAGTAAAGACAGTGACAATTCCTGGAATTCTGTATTTGCAACATATCGTTATCGTCGACTTGCGATAGAGGTCGCTAGCTTTCAATAGTCTCTACTACTTCTACTACGCTATAGAACGCGTTGTGTCTGTGGCTGGTCAGTCTAGTATAGAGTAGGGAATTGCCGCTAGATGTAGCTTTGCTACTTCGCGATACTCATGGCCCCTTGTCTACAATTAGACATACTTAAAGCAGCTAAGAGTTACCTCCCTATATATTGATGAGAGCTAATAAGCTTGAAATCGGTATATGTCTGGTAGGCTGCTAACGAGTGATTTTAGCTGTTTGATGTAGACTTTCCAGGTGTAATTTAATTATGGTCGGGGCATTACCCCGCATAGTAGTTGTTTCCTACAATTCAATATTTCCACCACTAGTACTGCAACTATTGTTGTTATAATGCTGTGATAATACCTTTTTAGAACTTAGAAAACTGTAGATGTAAACTATGAAACGTAAAAGTATGTGTGTTGTGATTTTTAGTTCACTGTTATTAAACCGAATAGTGAAATATGAACACTAATTGACTATACATGAAGTAAAAAAAATCCTTACAGGAACGCTTCGACCTTAGACTACGTTTCCTATATATTTTCTCTTTCCTCTTTTAACGTGGATTATTGGATTAGCTCGACCTCAAATAATCCTCTATGAATTATGGATGAAAGATGTATCCAGGATATAAATGATCGAAGCCTAAAAATAGCATAACGGTAAAGACATTTTTCATACGTTAAATGATTCGTTGATTTGTTTTTTTTTATATATAAATTTAAATTATAACATTAAAAGAATAGAGTACAAATGTTCATATGATTTCTGATGTTAATTGAAAACAATTCTATCAAATATATCTGGATATATAACAGTTGATCTGTATATTATTCGAATGCATTGCACCTACCCTAACTTAAACTTTTACAATCTTAAAACACACACGAAATATTCCATAGCTTACAATATCTTACAACAGAAGTAAAAATATACATGGAATAATATAAAAGAAAAAACTGGGATATATTTTATATATACATTATCTACTGTTTGATTACGGGCACGGGTGGACTAAACAAAGCCCAAACAACCATGCTTCGACGTTAATTACCTACCTATCACAATTTCAACATTTCCTTTTCAGTATATTCCACAGATCGAATCTATGTATTTATTTGGATAATGTTATGAGGCGAGGGAGCATTGGTACTGTGACTTGTGTTATCTAGTCCTCTATTTTTACTTTTAAATAAATTTAATTAGATTGAAATATGAATCTACAATATTCAGTATTGTATGCATATAATATGAATACTACAATACAACTATTCAGGATTCAAGTACTCTTTGAATGCTGCATCATGATAACTTTTTTAAAAGAGTACTCAGTATTTATGGTTTGAATACTTTTCCTGTAGTCACATCCAGTCCTGTATATTACTACCAAAACATTCGTAAAACATTTATTTAATATATCCAAGTTGTAGGCGTACTAATACTGATCGAATTTAGGAGCCCAAAGCTTGTATGACGAAAATAAACTTTGTTTTTTGTGTGGGTATTTTTGTTGGCTACATAATCGAAGTAAACTCATTTAAAATTTACAATGGAATGGAAATTCGAATTTCAGGCACACCAAACAAACAGATTATGTTGTTGTGTCACTAAATTCCTTGAATGTATCCAGGATGTATAATTTTTATAATATGATGCGTTGTGTGTTGACAATTTCACGTCGCGTGCAATAAACTCTTACCTTTTGTACTTGTTGTACTTGTGTTGCAACTATAGTAAATTCCTTTATAGATGAAGGAAGGTGGTTACATAATTTCAATCCTAGATAGAGCGGACAATATTCAAATTTAAAGGTTCTATGTCTAGGCAATACAAACAAATTTGAATACCTCGTTGCATATTGTGATATAATGAACTTACAGCATATTTATGGATATTTTCCGTGATATACAACAAATTGCCAAAAATGAAAATGCTTGGAAAAGTCATGATTTTGTGTATAGGTCTACAGGAATCTCTAAAGTGAATGTTAAATATGGCTCTTATGATTCTTTTTCTGAGATATAAATACTCCAGCACTATCAGAGGCATTACCCCAAAGTACGATATTGTATATTAATTGAGAATAAACCGGGCTATAGTAAACACCGAGCAATGAGCTCAAAGGCATTACTTGCTTTATTTTAGATATAGCATAACATACTTGATTAAGTTTTTTAACCAGTACACTAATAATATTCGTATCGTATTGGTGGTAACTATTTTGCTTAGTTTTAAAAAATGAAGGATATATCAGACTTGTGTCGACGAGGCATTCGCATGTTACACACAATGGACTGTTTTTATATTCTGTAAGAAATGAAACTCAAGCCATAAACATGTTGGAATAAATTCCATTGGAAAAATGCCAAACATTCTGTCTACCTGATATTACTAGGTCCTAAAACATACAAAGGGCACTGTTTTAGACGAATGTCGGCAATTTATTAGCAGACATTACAGGAGATGACTTTGAAACGCCAGAGTTGATGGAAGTTGTTCGCTCTAGCACGTAAATGTGTAGCCAATTCGGTAAAAAATAAACAAGACTGGAATAGCGAAGAGAACCAATGGAGTTGAATAAACGATTCAAATTGACGTATACACCTCAATAAATATTTTATCATACATTAAAATAATGTTATTAACTGGATTATAGCAATTCAACTAAGGTGTGCTGGTATTTGTTATTCTCTAAGATTTTTTATTTGGCAATGTACTTACATACAGGGGGGTAGAAATTGGTATGTTTTGATGGGGGTTACGGATGGTTCTGCCATACATAGAGCAACTCTGATAGACGAATCCTGGTCTTTTTTCCATTTTTGGGCTATATTTCGTTGGCATGACCGAGTGATGCCGAAAAAGGGGCGAAACCGATCCGCTTATATATTTTTAAGGTTCTAGATGTTTCCGACCAAATCGAATAGGGCCTGAAGTCTTAAAAAAACGTCAAAATAAAGGTATCACATAAAAATGTTAAATTCTAACTCAAACAGGCACATAATTAACAAAGATGAGCTTCCGCACCAGTATATTCTTCATTATAAGTCACAAATCATTGAAGCTTTTACTGACTAAATATAGTTTTGAACTTGAAAAGTTTGAGGAATAAGAAGCTTTCTCATGACATTGACACCTGCTATAATAATATAAAATTTTGCATTTTTACAACAAGAAAACCACTTTGAATATTAGTTATTAATAAAATGTAATAGTAAATACTATACTACATAGCTTTGAACAATGTATAATATGTTCTTTATTTTGCCTAAACTATCGTAACATAACTTTCAACTGTATATTACTGATAGAGTGATTTCCGGATGGATTTTGAAAGAAAACGTTGTGGCATTTCCAACGTTACTGCTACCTAATTTTGAAATTTTAAATTCAAAAATTTAAAGTATATAAGTACACAATACGTATATAAAATAATATATGTTAAGTAGATACACATTATGCACTTGTGAATATGTAATTTTTCAGAATATAACCGCATTTTACTGCGATGAAATGCAAGTTTACAAAATCGTTATGTATTTTTAATAAAGAGTATGTCATAAAAGATGTAATTCTACTGTATTTACCTGGAGTTTCTTGTGGTACAGTAACTATGTATTGGGTATCTTTTACAGTAATACACGATACAGACAACATGTAGATTTAGTGTCACTGTAATTAGTGCAGTTTAATCCTTTCAGCCATCGAATCCAATACCGTGGACATCGATTATCTATAACTTTACTAGTTGAACACCCATTATTGTCACTTAAGTAATTTTGACAATGTATCAACACAAGCATAAGGCAGTGGCGGCTCGTAATAGCTGCTAGAGATGAGGCCCAACCCATTTTCAAATAATAAATAGAAATAAATTTTCACGTCACCCTTGAGGAAATATTCTTTGACGCGTTTATCTTTTTTTATTATGGCCAATAGCACTATTATAACCATAAATTAAATGACATCAGAAATTAGAATTTTATTTACAACAGAGAAAAATATATTTAGCCAATAATTAAAAAATATGTTCCTAATTCATTTAAGAACACTAAAAAATATGAAAAGGCCTAAAAACCAATTTTCAAGGTAGCCAGCCTACTTATCTATTCCCACATATAAAACAAACCTGCCAAATTTTCGTTTGCCTCCACTTTAAACAAAATATTTTTAAACACTCACTTTGTATAAAACATATCTGTCGACTGTCTTTTAAATTTGCTTCATACTAGGAGGCGCCACTGGCATAGTTATGATATGTTGTATTGACGGGAATATTTTTCTGTGGTTGATTTTATTTCATATTTAAAGCTGTCTAGCCACCTGTTTGAGCATTCGCAAGAACATACAGAATAGAATAATAATTTGTATAACAAATAAGTGATATTTGACTATTATTGATAGAATATACGAATGACGTCAACTCAATGAGGACAATTTTGACGATATAGGATGTGATAGGTATAGGCAATATAAACGACTTTCCAGATTTAGGCAAAAAACTAGAACAATGCAAGCGAAAATCAAGAATTTTTTGTGTAAAATGTAACGTAGGGTGGTTCAAATTGGTCTGTTTTCAAGGGTTACTGCAAATCTGTTATAGATAAAACAAATCTGATAGACGAGAGAGACGAAATGGAATCACTATGTAAAATATTGTCACAAAATTTCGCAAAACGTTAGATTGCCCCGATCACCCCTACGCGATACTGGTAAACAAACAAAATAATGCAGTGTATCGAGGCGGGACTGAAATATTGAGAACCGACGAGAATCGTTAGAGAAATAGATCTAGAGCTGCTAGAAAATACATGGAATATTCGTTTGGCATATAAAAGAAGAATAAACGGCCAAGTCAGTTAGTCTTGGATTAAAGTTTTCATTTGAATAGTTCAGTGAGATCAACTGAAAATTTAGAGCTATTTAGATAGTGATTAATTAAATAGTGTTTAGTTGAGTAGGTGGCCATGAGCCATTGATATCGAAAGTTTTTCTCTTTCTATTAGTATATATATTCATTATGATTATTTGCCATTTTATTGAGACAATAATTTATTAAAGCATATTTTGTTTATTTCATTTTCTTGAAGTAGGCGTGCATCACTTGAAATAATTTCCTGTAACCAATCTTTTACATTTTCTTTTCGATTGTTATTTAGTTTTTTCGTATATTAATTAAATTACGTCTTGGATAATTTCTTCTAAATGTCGTATCAAAAACATTTAAAATATTAAATTGATACTCTGGAATAAACTAATATTTAACCCCACATATTATATATTAATGGATAAAGAAAAAATAACAATCTCAACTGGCCCATAACAACCTACAGTTTGTGTTAAAAAGCACAACTTTAGGTTAGGCAGGTTACTGGACTGTACTCTAAAGAGTGTGTGAAGAACGTAATCCTAACTTTACAAACAACCAAGGTACAGACATGTATCGAAATGTGGAAAATTTGAAATTTTATTTTTTACTCGAAACAAAAGACGATAGGTCATTTTGGTTCTAACCATTAATTTTCTCTTAAAGAAAGAGATATACTATAATTAACGAGCCTATAAAAACAGTCCACCCTGTAAATCAGAATGGACATGTCATATGTCAATTAAAAACTGACATACCTATCCATAAAAAAAATGATAAAAGCCCTATGAAAGAGGTTATTATTTCTTATAATAAATTTTAAAACTTTTCCGATTATTAAAAAAAGTTGTGACTGAAAGGGCTATATATCAAAATTATTTTTTTTCCTATTCCTATTGAAGTTTTGTTTTACTTCCATGAGCAAATATTTCTCTTATATATTCATTTAAATTTTCTATGTTATATCTGGCCCAGTCCATGATTTTCAGTTTACTGAATTAAATACATATGTACGAGTATGTAAACTTATATATTCGCCCTATATGTATGTACATAACATTCATTTAAACTTTTCCGTTATATTTCCTCAGGTCATCACATACTCCGAAACTTTCCTTATCCAAAGTTAATTATTCCTCTGTTTTGAACAATACATAGTAGCCACTTTCATCAAAGAAATATTTGCTTAAAATCAACTCACTTTCGGCTTGAATACCATTCAATTTGCTATTATCAGATTTTAATGGCTCATCTATTTTGGATGCCGAAAATATTTCTCTACATAATATGCAAACAAAGGGAGCTTTATTGAAATGGAAATTATTCTATAAGGGTTGGGTCCTGATTTTATTCCCAGAAATTTAACAGTGAATATCCGCCGTAGAATTAAATTAAACTATTTGTCCATGCTTTGGACAACAAAAAGTTTGGTCTGATAAATTAAACGCAGACCATTTAGTTTACAGATTGTAGACTTTTCAATATCGTATTGTAACCTCTAAATTGGGTTATCGTGGGAACACGTCAAGTAGACAAACAAACTTTATTGTCACTTTTGATTATACAAGAAATATCCTTCAAACTAGTTTCACAACTGTCAACACTTTACTTTGACGTTTGTCAATCGCCTTCAACTGCTCAATATAAACTGACTCCAGCGGCGAAAATGATTCGCATATATAGGTTTTTAGGGTTCTAGAAGTTTTCGGCGGTCTCGAGAATCAAATAGAATGTGGCCGAGAATGTTCCAGAAAACGTCAAAATAAAGGCATCACAAAAATTATAAACTCTAACGTAAACAGGAACATAATTAACAATCTAAAAAGGTAGGCGAGCTTCCGTAACAGTATAAACACTAATTTATGTTTCTAAAGGATTTTAGTGCGCTGAATCCAAACTTGTCTAGAAAATTGCCCCAGCAAGTCAGGTTTTCAAGGTATTTTATCATAAAAGAGCGAAAAACACACTTTGTCGCTATACTTCGGCATTTTTTAAAAATTTTAAATCAAAGGAAATGCCTTGTGACACATTAAAACCCTTATTTCGTTCGCAGATGACGTCATTATCAGGGGCGCACTAAGTTAATGATTGTACAAACTGAGGTGGAAACATATACCTACAAAAAGTTAAAAATCATCTTACCTTGTACCGGTAACATCTAATAAGAAGAAAAAGGTGGTGACGTTGCAGGGGGATCCTCTCTAATATAGGCCATAGAAGGTCATCGTTCTCCCAACACGGATTCTCTTATTGACGAGAGGCAGTGCACCTCGCAGTACACTGACAGAGTGGATGAAGTATTGTCTCGTCTTCATGTTCGCCTACAATATCCAGTTTGAATACCTGTCACCAGACGAAGATTTGTCCTAGGTTGCCCAACGTTTCCTAAACTCTTTGTGGGTGTCCTCTTGGATAATTTCAACAAATGCTGACAACGGTAGCATACTGGAGGGACCAGGTCCAAAAATATTTAGACCCGATGCACTTCTAGCCAGCTTGTCAGCTACTTTATTGCCATTGCACCGGTCGTGTGCCAGCATACAGATACGCTGTTGTTGGTTGAGGCCACTACCAGTGCCTGATGGCATTCCTATGCTGATCTAGTTGTTATCTTATGATTACGTAAGATTAGTCCTCTTAATAACTGAAGGTATCCGTGAATAATTAAAATTTCTGCTTACCTACCTTTGCGAATTCTAGAATCGTTTTCCGTTGAGCATATAAAATAGAAGGAGCATTCTTTGAGTGTAGTCGCACTAAACCTACTGTAATAGCCGTTTGTCACTATACAATATTATCTGAGAAAAATATTAAAAAATTCATTTGAAAATTATTTTTAAAATATCCTGTAATTGCAAGCGGGAGATTGGGTATGAAATTCATAAAATAATTTACTAAGAAAATATTTTCAACTTGTTCTACTTTTGCGGTGAAATCGACGCAGAAATATGCGCATAACGTATTTACATAATTTGGCATTTTAAATTTTCAACCTAACTTAACTTTAACCTTAGTTCTGTCAAGTGTGAGAATAAGTGTCGTGCTATTTATTTTATTATATAAACTAGTTATTATAGGTAATGAGTTGTTAATCGTATTTCCAGACTACTGCGCTTGCGCATGAATGAAAAATAGAAAATAATTTATGGAAGTTGCATACAGTGATATTGTATCGTTTTTTAGATTTAAATATAATTATTTTGTAAATTTATCAAATAATATTTACATAAATTTTACCATAATTATCGCATAGTGACAAACGGCTTTAAGTCTAAACACGTCTAAATAATAACAATAATCCTGGGCCTCGATTCAAGAATGTAGTGAGATAAATTCGAGTGGGAAATCATTCTATTTAAAAAATCCTGAGCATATTATTATCTATGTATATATTTACCATTTTTAAAGCCTTATATTCTTTTATCAGAAACCATGTGAAATAATTCCCCAATTTTTTATAGGAAATAAGTACAATAAGAATGATCAAGAATACAGATTTGCATTTTCTAATGAGAATTTACATCAGTTTCTGACGGAATGTGTTCCACTAAACTCGAGAATCGTACCTCTGCATGTATACGATGAAATTTCATATAATGAAATGTATATTTATTAAGATCGACGCCAACCTAAGATCTGCTAATGAAGTGAGGGCTTTTGTTCCCATACAAAAACCATGTTGTCGGCTCGTTCATGGTTTTAAAGAACGTGATCATACTTTTACGATTAATAAATTAGATTAGTTGAATATGGATAACCTTTTTCATGTAAATTTAAAAAAATTCTTACCACGTTCGCACCTTTATAATAAAAATCTTGACAAATTAGTAAATTTAGTATTCGCAGACGTCGCATGGCTATGTTTCAGACATCATTTGTTTATAATACTCTTAAGCTTTACAATGAATTAACAGAGAAGTTGAAGAAAGTGCTTAATTTGAGCAGGTTCAAAAGCAGATTTAAAGATTTGATTTTAATTAAGCAAAAGTTAAGTTAGATTTTAATCTCTACAGATTATAGCTGCTTTTTGTATATTTAATTAGTTTTCTGTTTTTCTTTCCCTTCTCCCTCACTAAAGTGGCCTTATATGGTTAAGTTCGAATAGCAGTTCTGCTAGATTTCGCCTTTACTGCTGTTGTTTTTATTGTATAAATGTTCTGAGGTGTTTTAATCTATTATTTTTTATGTTATTTTTATAATTTATGTTATTTGTTCATGCACTTGAATAATTTTTCGGGTACAGTCTAACATTATAAAATTATGTTTTCTAGTGGCATAGTAACCGGCTATAAAAATGTAAAACTCTTATAAAAGTGACGCTATATGTAATAATATCTATACGTCATTCAACATTATGACAGAACGAATATTTATATCGTGTAACTGGACGTATTTGAAGTTTGTGTTACCCTTAAAACAGTTAATTCAAATAAATCACGGTATAAATATATTTTAGTTTTCCTAAGCTAACTTATTTGGGTAAGAGCTGTTTCAGTTAGGTTGTTTAAATTCCAGCCCAATGATTTATGAAGTAACTATGACATTCGCAAGACTTGAAATAAATAATAAACAGTTTCATCAAGAAATACCTGCTTCTCATCTGTCTGAAGAAATATATACATTAAGTCTGATAAATGTTCCGCAGTAAATGGGGTTTAATATACTTTTTATCAACTCGAGTTCGAGAAATGGTAGGTACTTTAAAAAGTACTCAAAGCTATAAATACAAGAGAAGCAATAACAAAAAATGTGCTCAAACTTTAGTTAAACATAGAACCAACTAACAACTTTTGCGGGATTACACAGCTGTTCTTTCCTATACGAGTACGTGACAGTGTAGCAATGACTATGAAAAGTTTTCGGAGACCGGCCCAGAATAGTGGAATGTCGATGTAATTTTAAAGTTAGGGATATTAAATCCTGTTAAAGTTACTAAAAATGATTATAGATTATTGGATACTAGAAAGATCAACTTAGGTAGTGTTAGTATTTATATTGCCAAAATGTAGTGATTTTGTACTTAATAGCTATTTATGTAATCAGTTATGAATTATGATTATGAAATAACAATTATCTAGTAGGTCAGGGTCAGTTTAAATTATCTTGTCAATTGGCTTGACATTTAACAGACGCTAATCGTTACTATTACCATTTGGTAAGAAAAATGTGTGATTTGCATTCAGATGCTGATGATATACCGAGTGATATCGAAGAAGCGGCAAGAAATTACGTATGTTCACTGATTCCTGAAAAATCCAAAGCGGTATATGGCTTATGAAAAATTTGAGAAATGACATGAACAGAAGAAAGCAAAACACGTCAATGAGAAAGTACTATTGGCATATTTTGAAGGTAAGAAGAATTTGAAGGCTTCTACGCTATGGACACAGTACTCTATAATAATAATAATATCTCTACCCCTCACTTTAATCATGAGGATTAGTCCTGAAGTCGAAGCCTTGTGCGGGAGAGGGGGCGGCATATTATTATTAAGCAGGCCGCATTTGCGCCCAGAAACGACTTACGTTGGTAGGCACTAACCACCATTCAGTGCAGAAATGAGGGAAACCTGGAAAACCTCATTAATTAGGGGGGTAGTCAAATGTCAACCGGTATCAATCTCTCACATTGACCCAAGCTAACATTCGTCCACCCTACCATACCCGCAGAGAGGGTGCCAATCTCTCCACGAATATAGCTTATATACGGTCTACCGGCTGCGGGGATCGAACCCACAGCGATCTAGTCACCTCGATTCAAGTACTGACGCCTTAAACCGCGCGACCACTGACCGATCCAATCTATGTTGAGATGGCTTCAAAAAAGGTATAGACATTAAAACATATAATAGTTTGATAGCATTTTTGAAAAGGCAGTCCGATGGATACCACGCTGAAATATAAAACGTTTTTTCAAAAGTAAATATTGCGAAGTTTTTGACGGAGGTGGATAACAATAATTTTTTAATGGCTAAGGTAACTAATAATTGCTTCATTTAAATGTCAGTTTACTAATTCGCATGTTTTGCTTTAGGTTGTGGGAATAGCCGGTGCATGTCGAAAGTCAGAACTAACATTTTTACTTGTTGAAGATGTTACAGATGAGGAGACGTATTTTCGAGTAAATATTCCAAATACAAAAACTAGAATAATTCGTTAATTTATAATTACCCCGTGAGACATAGAAGGACTAAACTTTGTTGTCATCATCAGGAAGTATAGAAACCTACGCCCGGAAAATATTAAACACAGTAGACTCTTTGTTAGATATAGATGGTGTACAGCCAGTAGAAATTAATACTACTGGCTAGTTACCAAAGATAATTGCTCAAATGATTGGTTTGCCGATTTGTGCATTATTCACAGAGCACTGTTTCAGAAGATCTTCGACCACATTACTTGCAGATTAAAACAACACGGCGCGGCGGCTGGAAGGCAAATTCTATTGCAGAATGGTATGTTATAGAAAATAAAAAAACAATTTCCGGTGATATTCTTGGAGAATCGAGTAATACCAATAACATATCACGAAATATTACTGCAAGCTCAACAAATAAGATTTCTTTTGGAATTATTTTCACTAACTGTACCAACTGCGTTGTGAATATTTATAATTAAATAATAATATTAAATAATTAATAACGTGTTATTTATGAAATTACTGGCTTAAATAAAAATTACTTTATTATTTTCCTGTTGTATTTTGTTTAATTCATTTTTGCAAATGAAAACTCTATTTTTTATCGGCGTACCGCGTAAAATTTTATATCGTGACCTATTTCTTTATATTAGTTGATGAAATATAAAATTCATACCTAGGACAATCGAAAAAGAAAAAACCACCGTCGGCCACCGTGTAGCATCCTGGGTAACGAATGGTCCCCCAGACGGGTGAGGGAGCAGAATTGGTAGGGCGGGGTGTGTTCGATAGTGATATAACATATATTTATTCTGCAAACTTTGGTTGTACTCATATTATCAACATTTTTTATATCTTCAGTAGACAATGACAGACACAGAACAAAAGCTTATACATGTATCCAAAATAAATTTACAATTATTAACCCATAAATACATTTTACCACGGCAATTTAAAGCAAATTAGATATTTTTAGTTCACTTCCATGTAAATCTGCAGATCTGAAGTAAATACAGTTGTCGTTACGCTCTGTAAACGTTTAAGGACTGATATTTATTCAACGGCATTTGCTTTTTATGAGTCAAATTTGCACTGGCGTGCCCTAATACCACCTATATCCCTTGTAGGGTAGAACTACCACAAACATCGCAAACTCTCAACTCTGCTACTCGTAGCTTAGGGCTCTATATAGGTTAATTTTTGCGTAAACTTAACCGAGGGATGCGTAGTCAAATATCTCAATTGTATTTACATATTCCATTCCGTTCCATTTACGTTGTAGTTCTAGCTCTGCTATTCGTTTTTATTATTAAGATTAAAGTTAACTTTTGAGAAGACATTCACAGACCCCAGACCAAGAGAAAAAAATAATTGCATCTATGTATTTATATTTAAAAAAACAAAACTTTAGGGTATAACTCAAAAATTAATAAAATTACAAAAAAATTATGCACGTCACTGGACTATACTCAAAAAAGTGTCTCAAGAACGTATTAATTATTTCTTTTTAATTTTACAAACAACCAAGTTGTATCGAAAAGTGGAAAATTTGAAATTTTATTTTTTATTCGAAAACAAAAGACTATATGTCATTTGGATTGTGACCATCAATTTTCTCTTAAAAGAACTTCTTTAATCTCTATGATCCATCCACTTGAATTTGTTGGGTAATGAAACCTACGAAAAGCAGCTTCATCCAATATTAAATGTTAGAAAAACTTCGCGTCCCGTCAGGATTTCCTTTTTGTCTATCCATTCTAGATTATCGGCAAGTGTGATTGAATGAGGCAAATTACGGGCAACGGTTGGAATCAATAGCGACCATCTGATGTAATCTGGGACGAACGCTAATGTATTCTGTACGAGCCTTTATTACTTTTGAAATTTCCATGTAATAGATTAGCCTACGCAAAGTATTCAAGTAACGGAGGCGAGAGATAAATCGAATAAAAATTACCTCAAGTGGGAATATGAACCAGAATATAAATACATTCCGCATTCAGCAACTTAAGGAACAATATAATGAACTACCAGGACGGATCAAATTCTCTTCCCCAGGGGGAAGCCAATATCAACAAAATATTATTTTATAGGAAATAAAAAGAAATGACCACTTTATAAGAAGATGGTTGATCGTATATGTGGAAGATATCGGTCCGGATGATTACAAATGTTTGGGAAAGTATGGAAACAGAATAACACTCGCTATTATTTCCAAACGGAGAGATTATTCCTCGAAGAACTGCGAAACTGCCATATAGAAAGTAACATAAATAAGCGATAGAGACAATAAGGAAATAAAGTTTATAAAATGCTGATCATATAGAAGGCTTTAAAGATACAGCTATGTTATGCTTGTGTAAGTATATAGTAAAAAAAAAGTTTTCAAATGTTGTAAAACTTCGAAAATGTGTCTCGTTTATAAGAAAGACAATAGGAATGACACCAAGCAGAATAGACCTATTGCAATATTGTATATTTCTGAAAAGTTCGTGAAATTGCCTTACATCACTTTCATTTCACCTTAAACATATCATCTTGCCGAAAGAGATAGCGTTGAAGAGGGGCGTTCACCAACGTCAGATGAACGTCATGGTTGTTAATAGTATATTATTCAAAGAGCATATACGAGGTGTGGCAATTAAGTTCCGGGAATTTGTCAATGAAAAAAACAAGCAAATTAAATTTCGCCAAAATGTTATTATCGACCTTCACAATAGTCTCCCTCTAACTCTACACAATTGAAACTCTCACGATTGAAAGCACCCTTGGTAATCCTCGGCAGTTAAGCCGTTCAGCATCACGGGTACAGCTTCTTTGACCTCCTGTAGGACGCCATGATGAGTTCCCTTGAGGTGCGACTTCATCTTGGGGAATAAAAAAATCGCAGGGGGGCAATATTGGGGCTATAGGGTGGGTGCGGCAACGTTGGAATGTCTTTTTTTTGCCAAAAACTCTTGCACGAGGAATGGGCTGGTGCGTTGTCGTGATGCAAGATCCAGCCGTTCTCGGCGAGTTCGGTCGCACACGGAAAACGCGGGCCCACAGCCGTTTCAGAACGCCAACATGGAACTGTCCAGTCACTGTCTGGCTGGCAGGAACATATTCATGATGAATGATGCTGTGGATATTGAAAAAAACGATCAACATTGCCCTCAGTCGTGACTTGGACATCCTCGTTTTCGTTACCCGCTCTCCACCCTTTTCCACCCACTGCTAACTTTGTTTATGTGTTTCGGGGTCATACTCAAATATCCAGGTCTCATCTCCAGTGACTACTCGACTCATCCAGTCTCTACCGTCACTCCAAATGCTGGACAACAAATCCTCGCAGATAGATTTTCGCATGTATTTCTGTTCACAGGTGAGAATTTTTGGCACCATCTTTGCGCAAGTCATTCACATATTCAAGTTTTTGTGTAACATCTTGCGAACGGTTTCTTTGTTGACGTTTAACTCGTCAGACCACGCACGAATGCTTAGGCGCCAGTTAGACGTGATCGGTGCACGCAAACGGTCAACATTCGCATCAGTACGAGAGGTGACGGGAGCTCCTTCACGTGGATCGTCTTCTACCGATTCACGCCCCTCCTTGAACCGTTTTGCCCATTCAAACACGCGTGTTTTCGATATGCACTCGTCTCCATACTCCACCTACAATTTTTGAAAGATTTCCGAGGGTTTTTCGCCAGATTTCACTAAAACTTGCGTTGCTTGTAATTTGAGTCCCTCATTTTCACGACGCCACTAAAAAAGTTACAAAAAAATACACATAAAACACAAACCAAACGTGCTGTCGACTTCAACTTTGGACCGAAACTAAAAGGATGGTCCCCCTCTCTCTAGAAAAATGTTGACGAACGATGCAATGTTGCCAGTTTCCGAGTTATAACTAAATCATTTATTAGCCAGAGTAAATATCAATTTTCGGCGAAGACTAAATTTATGTTTCAGAGAAAATGATTTTAAAGAATTTCTTTAATTTTAATTTTATTTTTTTAATAACCGCCAGATTATAAAGACAAAACCTATTACTAACTTTTTGATTTCTTCTAATAAAACCTATTAAAATCTTGTTTCAATTAATGCATTTTTTTCTAAATTTTAAGAAAGAGTGTTTTAAATTAAATTCTGCGCGGGATAGCATCATTCTTTTTAAATTGGATCATCGAAAAAAAATTCGGTATAACTTTAGGGATTACTCACCCTCAATGAACACCTTGTACTGTTTCAATTTACTTGAACTCTTAGTCAGAGAAGACTTGTTATTCCAAGTGAAAGTAATTCAGATAATTTTTTTCGAAATATTTGGCCCCATTTTGAATGCCTGTAACTTCGCATGTGTGCAACTTTGTATATAGGTATGTTTGATTGGCAATATTTTGGGACACCTACGGAACAACCTGTAGGATATTTTTTGAAAAGATGAGCTCTTTCGCAATCTGACGTAGGTAGAATATCCAAGCGCATGTTCGTATAGTGTACCCGAAGAATCAAAACATTGAATTCTAAATCTGACAGGTATAGATTAGAAAAGTGTAGTAGATGAAAAACTTATTAGTGGTGGGCATTTGTGTAGAAATTACTACGCGTGAGTTGGTTTGTCATCTTTTCGTTTGTAACCAATAATTCTGTCAAATCTCAACGGATTTCTAAAAACGGTACGTCACTGTATTCGCAATGAAAAGGACTTTAAAATGATGTGCCACAAGTGGGATAGTTGCATTTGAAATTTCTAAGTTGGGGTTGCTAGGCATTAGGGGGATGAACATATCGAGTTGGCTTGACTGTCAAAAACGCTCCCCCCAAGAACAAAAATCGACGGGTCTCGGCGAATTTTGAAACATTATTCGGTTTTCTAATTATAGGGGGGGTCAAATTTTCGTTGGGATATCTACCCTGTATATTAATCTAACATTATAGTTATGGTAACCATAATCTGGACATAATTTATGTTTACTATAATGTATTACTAATTTAATAGTGCGAGGATATAGCATATTTATGTTGCTACTCTATGCCCCTAGTATTTATGTACCTATTTTACTAATATGTCACATTAATCATAGCTTCAGTTCTAACTGACAAATTTCTTAATGTGTGAATCTACACTACATTAGATTTAATCACAACAAAACAGCAAACCAGATATCTCTAAATAGAAAAATGATTATAGTAAATACACTTATGGAGATTTATATTTATGGAATATAAATTGGATATGTATTTATAACAGTTTCATTCCAGTTGTGGCTATCCAATTCTCACATCTGTTGATTCGAATTTATAACGATTTTCACTACATACGCAACAAAACCAATACGTGCAAATTGCATTGTTAAAACATCGCTCATTCATCCGATGCGCTAATCCCAAATCTCGCATAGCGATGCGATTATAATTAGATCCATTGGGAGACATTTCGTGGTGTTATACCTCGTAAAAGCTCTATTTGACTCTATATTTGGGAGGCGCAGACTTTCCCCATCTCATATACTTAATCCTAAGATCGTTGAAAATGTTCTTACAAGGAAACTTCAAATGAATTACGCTGGAATTCAAAATGGGACTTGATTAAACAGACTACGCAGATAAATTTGGGTGGAATTATTCAAATGTATGTCTATTTAGATATCGTTAGCAAATTAGGCCTTTTGGTTGTACAGTCTTTACACTGATTAATTGGAATAACAAGGTAATCCTGCTAATTTAAGCATATTGTGAGAACTTGGCGTTTCTCACACAGTTGTAGAGTGGTGTAACAGAATCAGTTGATTGGTATACAAATAAAAAATAGGGTGTCGGGAAACTTCACGCAGAAAATTCAGGGGTGACACTACTCGAAAAAATAATGTGTCTATACCAAACCGCTAAAAAAGTAGAGAGTGACTCATCCCTAGCTTGTGGACAAACACGACGGGCGAAGCATGTGAAGAGCCACATTTCATAGGCGTACTAAAGTTGAAGGCGATCACATATGTATAAAAGATATACAAAAATTACCAAAAAAATTGCATTACATAACATCCATTATTTATAGTAGAAACAGTGATATAACAGTTTCTGCCAATTCCGAGGCGTTAGATAATAAAACTGGTAGTTATTTCCAGATTTAAAGTTGGCATCTTGTATTACCAATTACTCAAGGTTGAAAATAATACAGAGTGACTATAATTCACAGCACACAGATGATGTCCCCCCTGTGTCATCCTCTCTACAAATTAGAATGCCGTCCTTTTGGATGACGATGGCCCACCACGACCCACTCACATCTACCTGATGCACACTACACGGATGTCACACTTAAGCCTTGTCCTCATGGCGCAAAATTCACGGATTTTTGCACGAATTTTGCAACTTCTGTTTTAATTACACAGCCCCATAAAAAAAAGTTCATACACAAGAGAGTGACATATGTATTCCCATGTATTTTTCGACGCTGAATCCGATCCCGAGCTCAGAATTGGGCCTACATGTCTGGAATTGGCCCTAGGGGCCGAAAATGGCCTGAAATGCGGGTCCCGGGATAAGGTGAAGTCAACGCTGAATTTTGGAGCTAAAGCCGGATTTGTGCTCGAAAAGTTTATGGCCAACTGAAATTTCGGGTTTGGGTCCGGGAAAATGACCCCTTGGGCCGAGAAAATCCTGTTTTGGACTACCCGGTCGCGACTGTGGTATTTTCGTGTGTTTTTCAATTCTGGACCTGAGACTGGGTGTGAAAAGTTTTTGGTCAGCTGAAATTCCCAGTTTGGGTGCGGGAAAATGGCCCATTGAAGTCAGGAAATCATATTTCGGACGTACCAGTCGCAAAAGTGAGATTTTCATGTATTTTTCAAACCTGGTCCTTAGAGTATACTCAAAAAGTTTTTGGACAGCTAAAATTCCCAGTTTGGGTTCGGGAAAATAGCCCATTGGGGCCGGAAAATCATATTTCGGACGTACAAATCCCAACACTTTTGACAAATTTATCAAAACAGTACAAACATTATTGCTACTTTCATTATTATGTAGTGTTAATAAGTTTGTTTTGAGTTTCTGACAATCTACGATGACAGTTTCGTGATGAAAATGATTTTATAGTTGACAAAATTCGTTACAAGTAGAGATTTTCCCACCATTAAATAAATCGCTCAAATATTCGCAACCATAAGGACTACAACGTTTAGAATACAGTGTACTATTAGTTACTAGCACTGTCACTATAGCGGTCACTCATTAACACTTATTATATCATATCGTACCGCCTGTCGTATGACCTTCATGTATCCATATTTTCCATTCCGACTTTTAATATTTATTTTAAATAGTTTCTTCGCCATAGCACTATTTCCTCTGTTTCTATCAGTATACCCTTTTCCATTTCATTTATACGGAAATTCACATACCACAATTTATATGTCACGCATAATTTGTAAGAGCACCCTTGAATATATTCTAGAGAAAGTTTTATCTTGTAAGCTATAGCAACCAAATTTTATTTGTCGAAAACTCATTTTGAAAATACCGTTTCGCAGTTGTACTTCTTTACCACTCTTTCTTGCACTATGCATATATGCTACTCACGTACATTCTTGTCACACACATTCACTTACATTTATATTTTGGTCTCGCTCCCTAATCCCTTCATTCGTGTCATCATCCGATATTGCTCATTTGTTAAATTAGGGCGTTTACGATTTTGAGAATACGCTATAGAGCTTGATTTATTCTTCAATCTTAAGAACACAGAATCGCTAATAAATTAATTACATTCATAATTAAATTAGCTGAAAGATATTTCCGAAATTTTTCCTACTTGAAGGATACCTATACTCACCCATGGCAGCACTGGATATGGAAGGGATGGATCCGTCAATTCGTCACAACTAATAGAAGGCTAACTCCCTCGATCTAACGCATGCGTATTGCTGCAGCAGAAGTTGTGTAATCGGGTATGCTCTCAGAGATATGCGGCACACGATTTTGTAGGAAAAATATACGGGCTGCATGTATGTTTCTTTGTGTCGACTGCTATAAATTGTGAGTGGGTTTATAACATTAGTCACTCTCTATATTTTTGGCGGTTGGATATAGTTCATGAAACTTTCTCTTGTCAATATTAACGGAGCTACGTAATTTCAGTTATTTTTCCAAATTTATTTTTGGCTATAACTTTTTTAATACTATTTTTCAACTTTCTCGGTAATTTTTTACCGATATACTAAAAACTGAAGGGTGATGGATCAAATCTAACATCACATGCTTATTTAGCGCCTCAGAATACATAGAAACATCATAGTGGTAATCTTCGTGTGATTTCCTTTTGTGTTGTATGCTAGTGTATCTTTATTCGTTTAGTAATCTCAACAGATTTTCCATTTTCATTAATCTTTTCCTCTTG
The DNA here is from genome assembly GCA_025584915.1 of Monochamus saltuarius. Lineage (NCBI taxonomy): Eukaryota > Metazoa > Arthropoda > Insecta > Coleoptera > Cerambycidae > Monochamus > Monochamus saltuarius. Next base: position 52,267,733 of record CM046723.1, read on the forward strand.
TTGCCACAAATAAACGTTGACCTACCTTCAAATCAGCAAAACCATCTCAGAAGATAAAATAGTTCTACTAATTACTAGCCTTAAAGAATTCTTAATTAAATAGATCCCGATGTTATTTACGAGTATTCCTATCGGGGCGCTATTCCAATTCCGAGAGAAAGACGAAGCCCTATCGTAAAATGTAGTGGTGATTAATATTTAAATTAATTGATAAATGCGCTCTAGCTGAGAGCGGTGGCTAGGTGCATTTATTTTCATAACAGAATGATGAGGTGCTTCGCGCCAGCTTTCAAACGGAGGAAAGTTGTTAAATTACTACTAATTTTACATCTACAATTAGCGTTACGGGGTGTCCAAGCATATTGAGCAAACTGTTATAAAAATAGTTAGAAATATGTCAATTAATATTAATATTGGGACTATTTATCGATAATATCTATAATAATTCAGATTAAATATAATACTGCCAAGAATATTGGCGCGCACTATAACATTTAAAATCTCTTAAGACAAACACAAAATTTAACCTTTTAGAACGTTAGATTAACATTATGAACAGTTTCGTAATTGTTTGAATTTTTTGTTTCAGTTAATAGAATCAACATATTGGATTGAATAAATACGTTTTTAGGCTCCTGCTGCACTTATTGATTTCTTGACATTTTTAAGTGAAATAATTTTTCGATTATGTTTTATGTTTTAATATTTATTTGTATGAAAAAAAATATTTCTCGAAATTTAAACAAGCCAATTTGGAAATCTTAGGTGAGACGTTTTTTTTTAACTTTTTTTTCGCAAACTGAAAAATCGTTCTCCTTCTACTGAAGTTCTCTATATAGCCACAGTATATATATACTAAAGTTTAGTTTGGGTCCCATGTCTGGTTATTAAGATATGACATACCTGAAATTTCACCAGCCGCCACTGATATGTACTTACTGTGAATGGTTTTCTTAGAGCTATATTCACAACACAGAATAATAGTTACAAGTGTTTAAAATGACTTCTGTTTCTTGCAAGAAGCGTTTACTGTACAGACGTTTCTTAGCCACAGAGTTTTGCCTAGATACGCCGTAAATTAGCATGCGATGCAGCTGGTTATGGTTACTATAAATTGTTCCATTTTTATTTGTGTACACTCACAAACGTCAAAGAAAAATTAGACAAAAATAAGTCGCACTAGCTATACACACCAATATGAGTAATATTACTTTTAGATTATCACCAGCAGCCTGACACTGCTACGTTGTCGTACGGTACAGTTTTAACACATTTCTCGAAACCTTCAATTCAATTGTTTACTTCATTAATACTAATCCAAAAATCAAATTATGAACAAATTACGTTACAGGCCGCTTTTACTTAACCTTTTGTGACATAGTTTTGCATATTATTACATTTGTATTTTTATTTTTCAAAATGTATTTGTTGATAAACTATTCGTTGCAGACATTTTTTTCATAAGAGTTTTTTTATTGCATTTAGTTAGATATATAAGCCCTTAAAATTACGGTACTCATATTTCGGACATCCTGTACAAACATATAAAGAGTGTGCCGTCAGAAGTTAGAATGAGGGAAAACTATTTTCTTTCAACGTCATGGAAAAAAGTTGCTCTTGTTAGAAAAACGGTGTTAAAATATACAAAAATGCATGTGAGTGAGTCAAAATAATATGCAGGATGTCTCTTACTAATAAATTATTAGAAATTAGCATTCAATAGTAAATACACTGTGTAAATTACATTTTTATTTTTAAAAAACAGACATAATTTCCGTGTAGGTACAAAGATTTTCTTAGTTAAATTTGTCTATCCATCCTCTAAATGTGAATTATTTATCCCTTTCTCTAAAACTGTATTGTTCATCCATCATCTAAAAATATATTGCAATGAATTTCATTCACATTAGAAGATGTGTTGAAATATTTTTGCAGAAAGTAACATTTAATTCTTGAAACTTTAAATACTCCTTGGTGTCTCAAACGATTTACGTCATATGAACAAATGAATACTTCATTATATTTTCATCAAAATAATTAAAAAACTAAAACCGAGAATAATAAAACTATATACTACACTTAATGTTTATACTATATGTTACACTAAATTACAAAAAAAAATTATTTTTAACGCGACAAACTGTCGAAAAGTATGTGGACAATATAAACAATTGCATGATGTTAGTCGTGACGTAAATCGTCTGCATTCTTGTCGCAGCTATATCTGTGTCAAATTAAATATTTTTATATCGAATTTTAGTTATAGTAAATTTACAATTAACTAAAACTCATGTTAATACCTTTTGTAATTTATTGCTATATTTAATCACAAAGATACATCTGTTGTTTGAAAATAATGTTGTTGTATAGTTTAGAAACACATGTAAAACAGTTTCAATGCAAGTATCTAAACAACTTACCTTTTCTGTTTCTATTATCAAATTGAAGGGTGATCAAAAATGGCATTATTCTCTTTCTCGAGCGCCAAATTCCACCAACAATATCATAGTAGTTATCTTTGGACAAATCTAAATAACCAATTAAATTGAAACAAATTATCTAGATGCAGATATAATAAGAAAAAATATAATCTAATATCATCTAGAAATTTCACGTAACTTAAACACACGTAACGTTATTTCGACGTGCGCCTCAAGATAAAACCTTTTAAATTATAACATGAATTAGTTGGGTGAGTACACATAAATTTAGTAAAGGATATTTAGCTTTGCTGCTTTGTATTTATAATTACCATTATTTTACGTAACCTAGAACAAAGGCAAATGAATGTTTATTATGCTCAAAAGCAAAAAGCCATTAAAGTCATGCAGACATTAAAATAACATAACCATATTTATAAAAATGAAAAGTAAATAATTAAAGAATACAAACTTTATAATTGAATTCTAGTTTTATATACTCAAAATCTATCATTGCTTTTATTTTTCAATAAACAAACTGTATTATTAGATCCTAAGGATTTAAGTAATATGACTAATCTTACTTATTGATTTAGACGAAAACATTTAACTGTAAAAGTAAAATTATCTTTTATATAGATCCATTCTTCAGATAAACCATTTGCTTTAAGTTGAAATATGATCGATGGAATTATTATCTAGAGAAGATAAAAAATGTACCGCATTATTGTTGTAGATAAAATTATTTAATAACAAACAACACTAACAATAATAGTCATTTGTTTAACTAGGAAGTAAAGTGCAAGATTTAATACTGCAGCTGGGTCTTACTTCTCTACTAAAGCAGCCAAGGCATTAAATCTACTTTACTGCCAAGTTAAACACCTAATTTTTTGGCCTATCAATTTTAATTTTATCGTAATAGCAAGTTATTTCTTTTATATTATTAAAGTTGTATGTTATTTCTTTCATGAATAATAATTTCATAAGAGGATTACTTAATTACTCGCCATATTGTTCTTATTTAAATCTATAGAAATAACTATTTATTATTTAATATGGAATAATTTACATTAACTATAGGAACTATTGAATCAACAAAGCAAAAATAGTGTAATTTATTTCCAGAAAAATCGAAGAAGATATCAGCAATCATAAAAAGTGTATTGATTACCGGGCTGAGAATAACATTAGTCTTTTTCAGAAAATGTACTATTGGTAGGTATATTTTTCTGAATTAAACAAAAGTATAAAATTTTCTACATTGTGATCAATATATTATGCGATACGCAGAGCTAACTTGCTGATCACTACTACAAAAACAAATAAAAAAAGATTCTTTGTTGTAAGTAATTATTTAGACATGTATCGGAAATATAGTACCGCAAGACCTACAATCAAATTTTTTATTTTAAATATTCAAATGGTAAAGCATATAGTTAATAGCAATTCATACACTTATTTGGGAAAATGCCTAAACTAGTTGCTGGAACTTATCCATTTAATTCCAATTTTCCGAATTTAATTTGTCTCAGATTGAGTGAACTGACACCAAGGAAACTTACATAATGGATTAAGGAAGGAAGCGTTCTCTAGAACTAGAAGAAGTTTTCATGTGTGAGGTGGAATTAAAGGGAATCAGGGCGAGAAAAAGGATTTTCTAGTTATAATGTTGAGTTGGGAATATTTTCCCCTGTGATATCGTATTTCTAAAAGAACAGATTTCGGCAGAGCATGTTTGGAATGCGTGACATTAATACACTTGGAATAAAAACGAAGAGCGTTCTTTAGGGACATTAGTGGACTCCAAACAACAACCAAAAAGCTTTAGGACATAATAATTTTTAAATAATTTAAAAATATCTAGTTGTTTTTATTATGCTAAAGTAGATATAATGCTTGAACAAACACTAATAAATCAAAGAAGAAAGTAAAACTCTAAATGTGTTTTAACAAAAATGTCAAAGTAACTTTAAGAAAGACATTTAGAAAGAAGAAAACATTTATTGATTAACAATTTTTTAAACCCTAATTATATCTCCACATAAACATATATTAACTCTTTTCATATTGTTAATTAAATCTGCAGTGCAGAGATTGCTATCTCTATAATAGAGATATTGGTTTTCAGATAGCCCCATACAAAAATCACTATGTATATTTGTAAATATTAATATAGCTAGATTATGCACACATTAATATTGTTGTTATAGTATTTAATAAGAAGGGGAACAATCAGCAAATGAATATCTCTAACACATTTTTATGAATATTCACCACTACTGGACTGGGATTATTGGTACACCTTGTACCTCAAATGTTGTTTCTGTTGCTCTAGTGCTTTTTCCTAATCTTCCTCCTCCTCCTCCTCCTCCTGAGGACCTCCTAGCCCGAGAACAACCTGGACAGGTCAAAGAATCCTAGTTAAAGCGAGGAATGTGCACTTTAATTCTGTTACTAGGAGCAAGGTCATAACAACCCAGAACATCACTATGTATCAAATATGAACATATGATGCTCATTCATTATTCATACCTTTGTAGTTATGTAAAAATAAAAAAATTTATAAAAATGAAACTTACCTTTAAACACATTTAACAGATTCTCGAATCCACACGAAATTCTACATTCCATATTTCACTTATTAAAAGATTCGCACTTGTCCCAAGATGTGTAAAACCCACAATGCGATGAGCTAGAGTACACGGTAGGGTAAAAACATAGGAGGGAAGGGTAATAGAAAACGGCGACATATAATACATTAACTTCTCATGGCAGAAATTCTCGAAGGGCGATGAACATGTCGATTCAGAAAGGAGTAATAACAAGGTCATATTACAATAATAACACGGAGTAGTAATATTATATTCTGGTATCAATAAAACGTGAAATATTGTTGCAGGAAAGCAATATAGGTAATCACTTGTATCTGAAGATCCTTTGTGATTGTCGTTTTTTATATCTTCTATAACAAATAGCTTAACAAACTCGTCTAATGGACTGAAATTACTCAGTGCAGGAAGGAGATTTCTAGACACCATCTGTGATTTGTTATATTTCCTATTTATCAAAAACTAAGCTAAGATGTAACACTACAGTTGCAAACTCCTGCTCTGGATTAAATCTTTGTCTTATTTCCAGGTTTCCGCTTGGCAAAATGTCAAAAGCAGCGCGGGACCCGACAGTTAGAAGACCAGTAACGGTAATCCCTAGATGTCCTGAAACTCGCAAATAGAAACCATGAACTTAAAGCGAGCCTGAATAGTATTTCTATTTCAACGCGTTCAAAGAGATCGAAATCATGACCGAAGCCTCGCAACTGAATTTCACGGGGTCGAACAGCACGGGGAGGTTTTTTGAAGATGGCGCTGTTGTCAACGTTACAAGCTCTCAGGAGTATTACTATATTTTCGATAAGGTGTATATTAGGATCATCTTTATCTCCCTCTACACGATCGTTTTTTGCCTCTGTTTTTTTGGTAAGTAAAAACAAAAGGGAATGATATAATACAGGGTGTTTACTAAAGAATGGGCCATGTTTTAAGATTAACTTCCTTGGACGAAAATAAGGTAATTCAAATCAACTAAACTTAGTGCCATCTTGCTTCCTTAAAGAGTTATAGTCCCGAGAAAGTAGTCTTTTTATACAGGGTGTCCCTAAAAGGTTGGGACAGTGTTTCGCCACATAAAGCATAGCTGAAAATAAGTCGATTTAACTAAACTTGCCTTAGTCCAAAAGTTGATAATCACGGAGTTACTTTCGACTGTTTCACGTTAATTTCACGAAATTTTGTATCCAGGAGTTTCTTGGGATGACAAATTCAATTTTATTGTCCATTTTGGTATATCTTTTAGAGGGCGCCACCGGCGACGATTTCGAACCATTTAAACCAACTCTTTTGGTATTATTTTGGACAAGACAAATCTCTTCCCCAGTCTTTTATAGTTAAGAAAGGTTATCTTATTGAAATCGATTGGAGCAATGGTTTCCGAGAAACTAATACTAAAAAAAAAAATAAGTAAACGCATACATAAATAATTAAAGTTAAATAATGCTCGAAATGGCCACCATTTTCTTGTATGCAGAGATTTATTTTTCGTACAAAGTTTATTTGTACTCTGCCTAACATGTCTTCATTCATAGCGATATCTTGAGCAGCGGCACAAATTTGTCCTCTTAGGTCATTTTCGTTATTTATAATGACAGAATAGACCTTGTTCTTGTGTTTCCCACAAAAATGTATAATAAAATCGAATCTAATAGGCCCTATTGTTTAATTACAGAGAGATATTTGCACTTTCTTAAAAAAATTATTGCTTGAGGATAAATGAATAATTTTGAATTTTGTAAAAATTAAAAATAAGTTATCAGCTTTAGATGTGTTTTTCTCGGAAACCGTTGCTCCAAGCGACTTCAATAAGGTAACCTTTCTTAACTATAAAAGACTAGGGAAGAGATTTTTCTAGTCCAAAATAATATAGAGGGTGGAACAAAACAGTTGTAACGGTTTAAATGGTTCGAAATCGTCGTCGGTGGCTCCCTCTAGAAGATATACCAAAATGGACAATAAAATTGAATTTGTCAACCCAACAAAACTCTGGATCCACAATTTCGTGAAATTAACGTGAAACAATCGAAAGTTATTAAAGAAAACGCGATTTATTTTTTAATTTCTGACACCCTATAGCTCCGTGATTATCAACTTTTTGACTAAAGCAAGTTTAGTTAAATCGACTTATTTTCAGCTATACTTTATGTGGCGAAACGCCACCTTTTAGGGACACCCTGTATAATTTTTTTCTGCTAATTTACTTATTTCTTGGGTAATTGCACTAAAATTGTACCAGGAGATTTTTTGTATGATGCACATCAATATTTTATTAATTTTTGTGTTCAATATAGAGGGCCTTCTGGGCGCCTGTGCGACACTGTATTTTTTCTTTCAGATTTTTTTTAGGGAGGGAAATTTTTGGAAAATGATTAGTTACCATGAGACAGCATTCTATTAGTTTTAAAAAGGCTATACTGGTTACATGTCACTAAAATATACCATTTTACAGAAAATTGCATTTAAAGTTTGAGTTGTACCTAAATGTATGAATTTAAGGATAGCTTTTTTGAACGAAAATAAAATGATTTAAGTTAACTTACCTTGGTACAACTTTTCTTCATTAAGAAGTTGCCGACCTGAGATGGTATTTGAAAAAAAACTTTCTCAGACCTATATGGCCATTGCTCATTCTTTAGTAAACATCCTGTTAACCACATAATTTTTAAACTAGAACTATTCTTACGTCACTTTTAGTTTTGGAGCTCTACTTTCAAAATACAGGTTGTCATGATTTTTATTGATAACTCCGGTGATTTTAGATGTTTGTTTAAAATTTGGCCATTTTAATCATTTTTATTACATACTGAATGTCTGTTGTCTGTTTTGGCGGATGCGCTCCCTGCATACTTAAACATATTAAGATTAATTTCCCTAATTCTTAGAATGTTTATCAAGAAACTTTTCCTAAGAACTTGAAATTGCTTAGGTAAGTTTTTAATAATACCTACACAGAAAGGTTTAAATAAAATCCACGTTTAAATTTGACTCTTCGCTTTTTAAAAATAGATACACCATGTTTATGAAGTTCTAGGTAAGTAACGAAGCCACTTTGGATTTTATTGGTAAAACAATTTAAATAATCCATTTATGCCTAATAAAAAGTACAGAAATATTTATAAATCTATAAATGATACCTCACCTACAGAAATATTTGTTATAAAAAAGTTTGTTTTTCTTCTACACTTCAGTAATTGTAGAAAAACATGATTAAATTAAAAAATTAATTATCACAAATATTGTAACACTAGGTATATTTGTTTCAATCGACTCAAAATCAAGTAATCTATCACCTCCTAAAATTAACGTTACGACTTGCAAGACACACTGTATATCAAATATATCAATAAAATATTTCTGAATAGTTGTTTTCTATTATTATTTTTTATTGTATCTTTATTTTAAAGAGAAAATTTAACTTATTAGTTATTTTTTCTTTCTTTGTTTTCTTTTTTTGTTACCCTTGTAAACCCTTACCCTACCCATCCTAATCCCACCCTCCTGGCAGAGCACCAACCTCCTCGTATTTGCTGGGAAATAATAATTTAAAATTATATATAACTCGCGACAAGAATTCAGACGACTTACGTCATATGAACAAATGAATAATTCATTATAATTTCATCAAAATATTTAAGAAACTGCAACGGATAGTAATAAAACTATATACCACACTAAAAGTTTGCATTATATACTGCACTAAATTGCAAGAAATCATTGTTTCTTGACGCGAGTATAATAACATTTAATCTTTGATCAAAATGTGTCTTTATCATTTGTTTTTTATTTTCAAATAGTCTCATTTACATTCATTATTATATACTTCAATTTATTTTAAATTATTATTGGCGAAATTGAACAAATACTGGTATCTAAAGTAAATACGGTCCTGTCTACTTCTGACCAGCTGGACGCGGAATCCTTTGATGTTTTTATGGCAGTTTCTTATGTCTATTTTTTATCCCTTATACCGATGATATGGACTGTACGCCTCTATATAAAATTTAATTTTGATATATCTTCTGGCTTAGGAGCTATGCTCCGTCCACTCAGTGATGGCGCATTCTGTATATTATTATTTATTGATTAAGAATGACGTATTACTGTCAATCTGTGGAAGATTGTAGAGATTATAAATTTATCGTTATGCTTCCTGTAACTATATGAATAATCCCATCTATTTCTACATTGAAATCTCAGGATACAAACTTCAGTCAGTGTGTGTTAAATTAATCGATCTACCACAGAGTGCAGCTGTTCAGTTAGCTCAAACACTGTTACATGCGAAAGCTTCTAAATTAATGAGAAGCGCATAGGATAAACCTCAAAAACAAAGCAAAATCGGTACATGGATGCAAATCGCCTGCAAGCCAGCTGCACTCGGTGTTACTGCAAAATAAAATCGGTAGTTTTCAATAACAGGTTCCAAGTCAGCTTTTCATTTATCTTGGAAATAAATAAAATTAAATTTAAAAATATTCAAACATTACTTTCGTGAAATTTTTGTTATGTAACACCATATTTTTTTATGATGTATGTATGTAGAATGACACGCTCTTTCAAATGGCATGGTCAAAACTGGAGGTTGCTATTTAAAATAATTGTCGATGACGTCATATATCGAATCACGATGACGTCACAAATATGGGTCGTATGTCAAAAAGTGCCCTTTTTAAAAACAAAATCGACGTGTCAGGAGATTTTTTCGAAAACTTCTCAAGTTCAAAAATAATGAATTTATTCTTCGAAAGCACTGTATATTGGACAAACCAAACAATATTTATATACTCGCGACAAGAATTGAGACGACTTACGTCATGCGAACAAATGAACAATTCACTATATTTTCATCAAAATACTTAAGAAACTGCAACTGATAGTAATAAAACTATATACTACACTAAAAGTTTGCATTATATATTGCACTAAATTGCAAACAATTATTGTTTTTAACAGGACCAAATATCGAAAATTACGTTGACAATAGAAACAAATGTGTAACGTCAGCCGTGACGTAAGACGTCTGAATTCTTGACGCGAGTATATAAACCTATTTATAACCATAAATATAATGTTGTGATCAATAATATAAACTCCACCGCTCTTTTAAAACATGCAATACAATAACCATAATATGTAGGTATATTGGTTTATACTTTAAAATAAATTGAAAAAAGTAAAAACTTTCGTTTCAGCATTCCTAAATATATACGAGTTTACTATAAATGTCTTAAAAATTTAATTCACTTTAGAACTATACGATACTATGTTTACAACAAAAATCTGGTTTGAAACAAAAATTTTATTTTTGAGTAACTGTGGTGAAAAAATTATGTTACATACAATCTGTGAGTTATTTGTTTTACAAAAAAAAAACCTGTTGATATTTATAAAATCTTGTATTGTTAATTAAAAATATGTTTTGTCTGATGAGAGATAAATAAAGAACCTGGAACGTGCGCAAAATTCGATTTTCTTATTTTACAAAATGACAATCCCTGTGGATACCGTATTTCAACATAATATTTTCGTAAACACAGTATAATCAGACATATTTTCACGAATAACTATTGTATAATCAAAGAAAAAATAAAAGTTAGTAAGAGTAAAAACTACTATTTTTTACGTATAGCTCCGTCTTCGCCTTGCATCATTGCTTGTGTCTTTCCTTCTCAATTTTTCTCCGTTCCTCTTTGATATTTCTATCCCAAAGCTGTAACAATCCCACCCCTTTAACCTTCAAGTTTATGATTTTTTTAACATGCTATCATGCTTATAACACTTTTTATTACAATCTCTTCTTCAAATATATTCTACACCAGCCACATATCTGATTTTAGTATCCATTCAACTAATATTAAATTTGCAGTCATTTTTCTTCGTGACTGAATTCTTAGGTTATGAAAAAGTCTTTTTATGAAAGTGATAAGTGATATGCCAAAAAAGAATTTCTATCCCTGAATATGTGCAGGTGACATGGGATAATATTCGTGTAAAGTTTTATATAGTTCAGTAGCTAAATGTTTAAAATCATTTATCTTTGTGGAAAACACTATCTCAAGAATACAGAGCCTTTAATAAATCTCAGTTTTAATCCATCAAATCTAGTAGACATCATAAGTAGACGTATTCCATTGGAGACATATTAATAGAGCTCATTAGAAATTGTTTTTCCCCCTCAATTGTCAGTCATCTCACCTATGGCATACTGATGAGGGCTAACAAGCCCGAAACCGGTCTATATCAGGTGGTGTGTCCGACAAGGGTTCTTGGCTGTTCACGCAGATACTGCAGGAGTAATTCAATGCCGGTCGGGGCATTAGTCTGCAGAGTAGTTGTTTCCTGCAGTATCATTTACAGATTTAGTGGCTCGTCGCCCAGGGCGAGAGGTCTGCGTTAAGTATCTACTGCAGTGTAGGTCGCTTCCTGTAAGTGGAGCCGCTCTGGCCGAGCGGGAAGTAATCAGACCCCTTATATCTCACCTGCACTCAGTTTATATGTGAACATACGTATGAAGGAACAGCCAGTTCAATTGTCGGTCATCTCACCTATGGCATACTAATGAGGGCTAACAAGCTCGAAACCGGTCTATGTCTGGTGGTGTGTCCGACAAGGGTTCTTGGCTGTTCACACAGATACTGCAGGAGTAATTCAATGCCGGTCGGGATATTAGTCCCTGGAGTAGTTGTATCCTGCAGTATCATTTACATAACGTTATTAATTTTGCATTGCCCATAATGGGGAAAGCTTCGAAGAGAACTTATGGTTTAAAAAACATAGGTTATGTTTCATGCAGATTATATCCATTTTTAAAGTAAAAGTGATAGTTGCCATCCATATAACCATGTATTTTTTAACTTTAATTAGAAGACTCCGAATCCATAAATATTTCCCGATAGTGTTGATTTCATTGCACTTTGAAAAATAAACATGATTTGACCATTTTTAACAAAACTAGTGTCAAAAGCTATCATTTTATATATTAAATTAAAGCTCTTTTCATAGCTATTGGAGGGCATAATAATTATTTATACTGTGTGCCAAAGCAGAAAATATTCCGGTAAAATAACTTTTCAGAGGCGGTCATTTTATAAAAACAATTTGTTGACCTAGAAAGCCTTGAATATACCTACAAAATGATACCTTGATCGCTAAGGTATGTTAAAAAATAACGGAAATATAGACTCGGGGAGTTTTGGCACATCTTGTATATAATAGTTTTCTAGTTTAAAAAAAAAAAAACACAAAAATTAAAATTACACGATAATTACTGAGGTTTAGATAAAAGTATTTAGAGTTAAATGAATTGCTAATGATCTCTATTAATATGTCCCCAAAGGAATACGTCTACTTACAAATTACAATAATAAACGATTAATTATGTTTCTATAGAACATTACTTTATTAAGGTTATATTCATGCATTTTTCACTGTTCAGTTTGGTAAAAGCAAATTCTCAGCAGTTTTCCATTTATTTCTAGATCCTGGCTTTAATTAATGCATACTATTAATTTAATTCTCTTTTCTATCTCGAGAAATGCAAGACGAATTTATTTTTTGATGGAAAAAGATGCCAACTGCGAATTTTATTACACCTGAGAAGAGCGAACTTAATTCTGTAATATAGTTTATACCACCGGCATAATTCTTTCCATTGTGTCAGCTGCGACTTGAAAACTAATTTTGCACGAAACATACTTTGTCAGAATTATTTATAGAGGACTAAAGCTAAGGCTAAGTTTTCGAGGGATAAATCAAAGGACAAACTAATATATTTACTACTAAAAATTTGTAACGGCAGAATTAGGTCAAACTTAACTTCAACTAGTTTATAGACTTAGATTAAGAAAAATAAAAATTCGTAGAATCGTCCATCTAAACATTTTAAAATTTATTTATAAAGCGGATTTTTGTCACCGACCGACTTACGCATAAGTCAAAGATGTCAAAGGTTGTGGACCGCGTTGTCACGTATATCGATGTATTTCCCTTCGAAAAAAAATATTTACAAAATGTAGATGACTATTTATAATGATTGAATGAGAAACACGATATGGTAACACCTACCTTGTTGATATTTATATTGATATTTGGAGAGGTTTCAAGAACGTTTATTCATTTTCTGTTTTCTTACTTGTTTACATTAAAACTTGTCATTGCACAGATTTTTGTACTTGCTGAGTCCTTGTTAGGGACCTCTTCTTCCCTCCATCGGGAAAAACCACAAAAGATAACAAAAAATATACGCATATGTATACAAATACATCCAAATGTTTACCACCAAGACATTATAGCAGTTGTTCAATGTGGTTCAAAGAGGATTCGGCATAATATTTTGTCTTCTCACACGATAATATGAACTTGATACACTTCCCTTAAATCAGCAGCTTGTCCGTCATCTCGGTGTTTCAATATATGTTTGTATATACACAAAAAATACGCGAAAAAATAAAATGCGAACAGCAAGTACTAAAAAGTTAATTCAAATCAAATATACCATGCGATATTTTATTTTTGACAGAATCTGATGCAGTAGCCGCTACTACTAGGTCACTAATGCAAGATGTAATTCACGCCAACAAGTTTTTAAACTTGTTGGCGTTGTGTTGTTGAGGAATTAAATTTTGTTAATATTAATATTAGCAACAATATTAACAATAATCAATGATGTTTGCATAAAATAATTAGTACTATTTTAAACTATAGCATCACGAGATGTTTGCAATGTTCTGTAAAAACCCTTCTTTGACCCTTAGACCAATGTTCTTTGATGTTTGAAGAGTAGCATAGAGATTAGCATATGGGATTATGATATGGGGAGGTTCATGTAGGACAGATAACGTTTTCATTGCCCAGAAACGTATCATCAGATCTATAGCTGGTGTACCGTCCACCCAGTCATGCAGTCCTTTATTCACAAAATTTAGAATTCTTCCGTTGAAAAGTTTATACATCTTTGAAATACTGCTATATATTTATAAAAATAAAGAGCGTTTTATTACTAATGTATCTGTCCATTGTCATGATACTCATAACAAACATAATTTTTGCGTCCCTTTTAGATGCCTTGGCATGTCCTTGAGAGCTCACAATGTTTTGGGACTGAGGCTGTTTAACCAGTTACCTCAGAATTGGATCGCTGTATGCTATATGCTTCTAGCTTTTCTAGAGCCGAGGACAAATCTAACGGAGCCACGGCAATCATACAAGATTTTATAATTAAATCCTGCTATAGGTGCATTCCGAGTTTTCTATTAGTTGGTATTTCTTACATTAAATTTCAATCTTCTTAGAATAAATGGGTATTTCATTTAGCTGAACGGGGACTGTGTATTCTGTTGGTGGATAATTCTGAACTATAATGAGTGAAAATTATGGCAATATGCAACGAAGAACGAATGCAAAATATTGCAACTAACCGGTTAACTGTTATCTATCAGATACTAATAAAAATATTGTCGGGAATCGACGAGAAGCGTTCCAGTCGTACGAGAAAAGGGATCTAGAGATACTGGAATATATCTGGAATATTCGTTGGGTCTATAAAAGAAGAATAAACGGCCGAGTTAGTTAGTCTTGTATAAGTCTTGTATTAGTTTTGTATCACAGTCTGAATTGAAGTGTTTAGTTGGAGATATCAAAGTGATTTAGATAGCGATTAATTAAATAAGTGTTTAGTTGAGCTGTAATTAGTAGTGTTCAGTAGTTAATAAAGAAGTAATTAATTAACGGAGTGTTCTTCTGGAAGTAAGAAAAAGACGGATTGGGAAATCCGTGACAATATAATAATTTCGTCACGTCTACATCAGACAACGCTGTAAAAAACAACCTCATGGTAGTTGACATATCTATGCTGTTTCAGACGATGACTGTCATAGGCGTCGATTTTCCAGGGGATAAGAGGATTTTGCTACATTCTTTAAACATCGAGCTAGAATTCTGAAATAATTTGTTTAAGCCTCCCTCAGCACGTGGTTAAAATGTTTGTACTTAGTCATACCCTGTATACTTGTTTTTGATTCTTTTGATAAGAACTAACTTTTGTCAATGTTTTATTGCCTCTATATACAAAACTCTGGTGTTGGAGATGCGAAGACCACTGCAATTTTCAATTTGAAATTTAATCATACGACTTCATGCAATATGCTGAAGCGGTTCATGCTTTAAATTCAGTGTTTCAGCTTTGCACCAGATAACACCAATTTAAGCGCGTTAATTGAAATAAAAATATTTAGAGTTTTAATTAAGGGACAGAGAAAATATAGTTCACATGGGTTTAATAAGCAACGGCAAAATATTTTTCAGGAAATTGCTTTCGTATTTAATTTAATAGGAATACAGGGTCCCACTGGGAACTACGGTCGTTATCTGGGTAAATACCGAGGTAAATACTGATCTAAAAAATTTGAGAATTTGATAACATTCCAAAGTCCCTGCGATGAATACATACGACTAAAATATTTAAAACTCTGCATCACTTCCGGTTATACCGGAAGTCGACACCAAGTTCCTTATTTAGAACACTCTGTATGAAGTCATTATATCGAAGAATAAATGAGAAAAATGGTTTACGGTTTATTCGGGTACAGCAAAACAAACTCTTAATCACCAAAAGTCAATGAAATCAGTTTTGATTATTAAAGGAAGTGGTATTTAAAAACGGATAATACTTCTGACTTGCTTATGGCCGAATTTCCACTTATAAAGAAAACAAAAGTCGATCTACTTTCGAAATTATTATTTTAATTTTTATTTGAAACTGTTATCAAACACGAGGAAGTTATAGATAATTATTAAATGGGTCTACAGTTACAAAATTAAGTAATTTTATCGAAGAATAAAGAAGAAAAATGGTTTAAAGTTTACTTAGGTACTACTGAGTTATTAGACGTGTCATAAGGTTAAGCAGTATTTAGGTTTCCCGTATGTTGACATCTAAGCATGCGCATATGTGCTGTGTTATTAAGGCAGCAGTAATAAGGATAGTGCTCGACCATATTTACGTATGATTAAAGTAACGTCGTGCAATACCTTATTTGATAGATCGGATCGTTGGGCCGCAATCGTTCATACTTGTCCAAACTTAAAATAACTTTTTCGCTTTTTTAAGTAAGTTGTGTCGCATGTCTGTAGTAACATGAATTGAGAATAAGTAAACTTATCCTCATTTTCACAAAATATTGACTTATTTGGGAGAAAAAAACAAAAGAATAAGATAATTCCATTCGACAGTATTAATCTCTCTCATGATATCAGTTTTCATTATTAAAGGAAGTGTTGTATAAAATCGTATAATACTTCTGACTTGTTAAAATGAATAAATCATTCTCTTGTAAGTTTATTCCTCTTGGTCCAGCCTAATGAAATTAGTTTGATATTTATTGCTATTACAACTTCTACAGCGGTGCACCGGCTGCATCCAAATAGTTTGAAAGTGCATCCGATATAGTATCTCGGATGTAATTCAAACCGCCGTTAAAGTTACAAAAAAATTAATGTTTGAGGTTATATCGACCTTGAAAAATTCTACAACGTTATTCACATAAATGGGTGTTTTTATTTTTGAGCCGCAATTTTATGGCGGTTTAGCTCATATTTCTTTCTCAGCCTTCCAGATGAACGATAGGCACTTACTGAAACAGCCAGTCGGTAAAGTTTTACCGTTTATATATTTTTTTATATAACCGGGTGCATATATAAATTGTTATCCAGGAAACTGTGGAGAAGTAAAACAAAGAGAAGGGTAAGTTGTAATAAATCATTGATGATAAATATATATATACAGGGTGGTAAGTAAGTAATGGCCCATGGAGACATACTGGATTTTTTTTCAGAATATTACGATTTTAGCCAATATGCCTTAATAAAAAAGATACAGGGTGTTCAAGTTGCCATTTAAAAACCTATTTTTTGTAATAATAATAATGTGTGTTTGACTATATCAACTTAAAAATTTGGGAATAGATGTTTTCGGATATGACAAATCATAATCTGTGTCTATTTTGACGTATTTACTAGATGGCGCCATATCCGTCACAATTGTGAAGTAAATGTGAGTGTAACTTTATTGACACTACCGTTATCACGTTTTTTATTAAAACAAATCTTAAACATACATTGTTTTTGAGAAAAAAGGTATACTTTTTATTAGTCTTAGAAATTGACCATTTTCGAAATAATAGCTTTTCAACAATCAGCTTCATAGTCAATAATTTTTCACACTCACATATGAGAGATTATTTGTTGGCAATCAAATTTCAATGCACGTGCTGGGAAAGAAGAATATTTGACAACATAATAATAATTTGATAATCAACAATTTAATAAATCTATTTCGGAATTTAGAGAGAAAAAGAGGTAAATTTTGTTCTCATTGAGGATTATTCCCAAACTAATACCATTTTACACCAGTGCAAATTTTATTTCTTGTCTACCTTCAACATATCCAATTTGCAAGGGAATTTTGACGCCTACTACGATAAAATATTGTACAATGAACCATACAGCTGATCTATTGTCTCAAAATTGATCAATTTCTGAGACTAATGACAATGTATGTTATGACTTTTTAATAAAAAAACGTGATAACGTTAATGTCAAAAAAAGTTAAGCTCACATTTACGTCATAAATATGGTAGATGTGGCGCCCTCTAGCAAACACGTCGAAATAGACAACAGATTATGATTTCCCATATTTAAAAATACCTATTCCCAAATGTTTAAGCTGATACCTTCAAAGACAGTGCAATTATTACAAAAATTGTAGGTATGTATATTTTTTATTATATCAACATTTTATTGAGGCAAGCTGGCGTAAATCGTAATATTTTGAAGTGAAAAATCTAGTATATAATATCAAGAAGACGTTAAAATACTTCAACGAATGTCCGTATTAGACAGCAGGCGTTGATTGAAACAATATAAATGAATACGTCGTGCTCTTGCGGAATTACGGCGAGCTTCTGCATAAATTTATAATATATTGTGATGCTCAGGTATGCTTAACATTTCAACAAACAAACAAAAATTAAGGAAATAGTGGTATGTAAAAGAATTAGCGACAGACACTTCGTAGTTCAAATACCAACTGATCTTTAGTTACTGTACCTCTCGCGCTATTGCCACATTCCGCGATATCGGCTTTGTCAAATTTTATTGATTAAAGAAAAAATAGTTATATATAAGGTAGGTATAAATAAATTGAAAGAAGCAATGTTTATTGCATTTTGTAGTCATTTAATGAAGAAAATTATGGTGAAAACCCTTAATTAATCGAACTTTTAAACATGAAATTGGATATTAGCTGGTTTTTTTGTTTTCGAAAATGGTTGGGTTTAAAACCCATGTCATGCAATGCTTTTGTGTTCATATTGATGTATACTATAGCAAATAAACCTCTAACACTATGTATAATATTTTTTTCATTCACTTGATGTACTGTACATGAAATTTTTTTTTATCTAAGTTCACTTTTGAAACTGTGGGAACTCGAAAATTCAACCACAATAGATGAGAGCTGACCTAATTCTGCATTTTTAGGATTACTTCTTCAGGTAGCCCGCTTTGTTGAGTTGAGTTGAGTCAAATATCTAACTATAAAAAGTATTATAGTTAGATATTAAAGATAAAAATTATTATACCAATAAATTAAAATTATTTGAAATTAAATATCGACAATGTCAAAAGTGACTAACCTGTCAATGAATTTAAGCATGATAACGACCTACTTAATTAATAACAAAATTTTACCCTTTATGTAATCGTTTATATATATATTTAGGTATTAGATAACAATATTGTTTGCTTTAGTCCGCAGAGTAGTTAGTTTCACACAATATTGTTAATACCTAAAAATATATATAAAAAAAATATGGTGCCTTACATACAATATTTTGTTCTTACTGCTGCTTGTATGGTAATTTTGACATTTTTGCTCAATTATTCCCTTCATAACAAACTGCACCACTGTGTGAACTCTAGATAGCTATGTTAATGCAATTTTATAATATTGTATTAGCAACATAAAAGTATATATTTTTTTCGTAGTTAAATATATTTTCATTAAATTGGATCGAGATTAAAAGAACGCTGAAAAAAATCTTATGTCATGTCAGCTGTTCGCAAAACTTTATCCAGAAAAGTTTAGTATAAAGCACATAAATTAACATATCCTGCAACGTTCGCATGTACATCTCAACTTTTACTGGGTGATATGGAACAGTTATTTCCTGTTTCCAGGGGTATATCTAAAAGGCATTTCGAATCTTGCCGACAAGTCAGCTTCTAGAGGCGTAGACGTGTTTGGTTGAAATTTATCGCATAACTTCTAACAAAATTCCAAATATAGTTGCGGCAAGAATTCAGATGATTTACGTCACGCAGTTGTTTTTATTGTCAACATAATTTTTGATAGTTTGTCGCGTCGTAGTGTAAATTATAACTGCATATACAGTATGGTTTCAAAAAGACGTGGTAATATTATTTGGGCTTTGTAGGCAGGATGTCTCAACCCTAATAGCACACGACGTTCAGTGGACGTCCGTTTAATGTCCATTTAACGTACAGACGTCCATGGACCATAAATTGACATTAGATGGATGTCCATTTCTGGACATATTACATTGGACATCCGATGGATGTCCTTTATGGGACATATTTTGATGGTACATATATTGGATATCCGATGGATATTCTTTATGGAACATATTTTGATAGTACATATGTGTACATCCGATGGACGTCCAGGATTGTACATGTTCTGTTATAATTTGAATTTGTCGCTAAAATTCGTGCAGCGCATGTATATTGAATAAAAATGGGTCCAGAATCCTGATGTAACGCTAATCTCTAAAGTTTAAACAAACTGTTCTGTTCTCTTTGGTGACGCTGATAAAGTGATAAATGTTGATGAGCAAACCCTCGAAGAATAAATTGGGCAATATAAATCATTCAAAATTTGATTTTTCAAAATTATCTTGCTCGCCTTGTAGCTTGAAACTTGGTGGCTTTAGGACTTACTTTTATTAAACAAAACCCCCTTGTTTTTGTTCTGTAAACCCTAATAGTATTTAATTAATTTTAAAATATCATTCTTTACTTATCCTTAATAAAAGCCTATATTATTAAACCTGAGCATGAGCATAATAACACTTTATAAGCTGTAAATAAAATTTTAATTAACGACAGAAATATTCTAAATGCAAGTGAAAATTAAATAATAATTCAGAAGACACTGATTTGTGACAAAAGGTATTTTCTTCGGATATTCCTCCGGTGCCTTAAAATTGAGTTAATAATTTTAATTAAATGAGCAATTATATTTCATTAAAATCAGCTAAACGATGGTAGCTACAGGGAGAATAAATAAGGCTTTAGATCTCTTTCCGAATCGTCGTGAAAATAATTAAGAGTGATTTTAGGAAATTTGTATTAACAATATAGGTTTGTTTGATTTATAAATAGGCACTGTCGTTTAAGACGTAGTAATTTGCAGGAGGTATCATAAATATAATTCTACTTTAATACCCTTAATTGTTTTTAATTTTGAGCACAAATTGGATATTTAATTAACCTAACAGCTTTTCTTTCACGGAACATAAGCAATTGCCGAGATAAAAACCACACCATGATTCAATACAAATGAACACTTTTTGGGCTGTTTACAGCTGCATATGAATATAAATATTTGAGTACAAACTTACGTATATAGCGTCCTTACATCACCTGCTGATAAACATATTTGGTTAGAAATGAACGTTGCAATACAGGGTGGTCGCGATGTAATGGGCCAAAATTCATGACTAGATTGCTGACGGGAAAATAATGCGATTTAGACAAACTCACCTTAGTCCAAAAGTTGATACTTACAGAGATACAGGGTGTTTAAGGCAAAATATTATTTTAGTTTTTTCTTATTTATTTCATAATAAATACTCATATCAAGATGAAATTTTGGTGTTAGGGGTTTTCTGGGGCGAGAGATTGAAATATATCCATGGTTTGCTTGTAGCTCATAGAGAGCGCCACCTGCGCTAGGTCGAATGCGTTGAAAACGACAGAACTTTTTAATCTTTCAAAAGTCTAATTCTCAGGTAGCAAATTCTGATTTTACAACTTCTTTTACACAAAAAAGCTATACTTTTTGATAGTCGCTATCTTGCACCGTTCTCGTAAAATTTGCCATTGAAAATTCCAATGTATTTGCATTCAATTACAAATCGGCAAAAATTTTCAAGTAGGCTTATGTTAAAATCCAATTTTGACATTTTCCACTTATCTTAGTGCTGTCATTAATATTATTCGTGCCTTATTAAAAGTATTCTTGACTTTGATCTAAATCGTAGTGCGAGATAACTTGCCACGCCATAATTTATTTTCAAATGGAGAAATGCGCGATATGGTTTGCGTTTATGCGCAATCAGATTATGTTGGACGTCGAGCGCTTCGTCGGTATTCAGAATTGTATCCGAATAGAAGGCAACCAAATCGGAAACTATTTCAAGAACTAGTTAATAGACTTGGAGAAACTGGTAGTTTTCGTCCTAAAAGAGACAACGCAGTGCGTACTGTTACAGTTCACCAAGAAGAAGAAATTTTAGTAAGAGTGGCCACCAGAAGTTAGCAGCAGGCAGGTAGCTAGAGAAACCGGTGTTAATAAAACAACAGTTTTCAAAATCTTTCACAAGGAAAATTTATATCCCTACCATTTTACACCCGTGCAAAATCTTTTAGCAGCAGACTTACCAGCTAGATTACAATTTGCTCATTTTATGCGCAATTAGCAAAACCTTGACCAGAAATTTTTGGATAATGTACTATAATGTACACTGATGAAACGACCTTTACTCGTCGAAGAATTTTCAATTTTAGAAATAAGCACATGTGGGATAATGAAAATCCTCACGTAGTCAGTGAGCGTCACTTCCAACATGAACATAAGATAAATGTTTGATGCGGAATCATAGGAAATCACCTTTTGGGTCCACATGACCGCTTCCTCCAAATCTAAATGGTGACTTGTATTTAGATTTCCTGCAGCACCATTTAGTTGACTACCTCGACGATTTACCACTGAATACACGGTAAAATCTATTTTTCATGCAAGATGGAGCTCTCCCTCATTATTCTGTCAGAGTACGGAACTATTTTGACCACATTTTTCCGGATCGTTAGATCGGTCGGGAGTCGAATATTATAGCCTCCTCGTAGTCCTGACTTTAATCCTATGGATTTTTGTTTCTGAGGCTACATGAAATCAGTTGTCTATAGAGAAACTATAAACACCCGCGAAGAGGTATGGCAGAAAATTGTAAATGCCGCCAAATCATTTCGTAACAAAAATCTCTATTTTAAAATACGGCAGTCTTTGAACAAACGCGTTGAATATTTATTGTAATATTCGATATTCATTTGTTCATCACAATTTATAATTTGAAATAAACTCTTGTTCTTTTTGACATTCGTACCTTATTTTGATCACTCGAATTACCAAAGCTAAATATCTTGAGAACGGTGCAAGATAGCGACTATAAAAAAGTATAGCTTTTGTGTAAAAGAAGTTGCAAAATCAGAATTTGCTACCTGAGAATTAGATTTTTGAAAGATAAAAAAGTTCTGTCATTTTCAACGCATTCGACCTAGCGCAGGTGGCGCTCTCTATGAGCTACAAGCAAACCATGGATATATTTTAATCTCTCGCCTCGGAAAACTCCTAACACCAAAATTTCATCTCGATATGAGCACTTATTATGAAATAAATAAGAAAAAACTAAAATAATATTTTGCCTTAAACACCCTGTATCTCTGTAAGTATAAACTTTTGGACTAAGATGAGTTTGTCTAAATCGCAATATTTTCACGTCAGGAATCTAGTCATGAATTTTGGCCCATTACATCGCGACCACCCTGTATATTGCAAATTTCGGCATCACTCTCAAAGATGTATAACTTTAAAAGGATAAAATTGTCTGCTCCCGCATAACGAAGGCATGTTGAATGTTTAAATATGAAAATGGGCATTACTATTACTTTAATTTAATTGAAATTTATTTATCAATTTCTTACTTTGAAAGTGAATAACTCCATAACAAAGTCCAATAGCGATTTTTTTTACCTCCTATATGTAATTTCATTTTTGACAAGACTTTTCCAAATATCCTGTATATTTTTTTAAAGTCATCACAATGATGCTCTCTAATCTAGTGAACATGTACACAAATCCTATTACTTATAGTATTAACATTTTTGTGATACGAGTGTTTACATTAGCTTTTCAATTGCCAAACATGGCTTACGTGTATAGCAACTCTGAGTTGATGGATATCGTTTTTATTTATAGTGAAGTGAAAATGCTTTAGCAGAACGATTTCCCGGTAAAAATGTGCCAAAAGCAGCTTCTTTTATCGCGATGTGCAGCGAGTACAAGTGTAGTGCAACGCAAGTGTGACACAGGAAATTTTCAATCGAATCGTGGAGAAGATGGAGGTCCAGGACGTCCACGGCGTATTGCAGCACTGTGGCGTATCATGTACGAGACTCATTTCTATCCGTACCACGTACAACGTATCCAATCATGAATGCCAAGGGATTGGACGAGGAAGACCGGTACCATGACTGCCATGATCTCCTGACTTTAAATGCTTTGGACTTATTTTTGTGGGAATATTTAAAAAATGAAATGTATTGCACTGAAATGAATACTGTTGATGATTTACATAGCTGATGCCAATAATTTACGAGCTCAAAATGGACAAGAAACAAAAACATTTGTATTAGTTTGTAGAAACTGGGTAAGATGGGCAAAACATTTTGTTGTTTTAACATCAGGCATGTCAAACTATTTTGTTAATTAAAGGCGGCAAAAGCAGCGGAATTTGCTGTGTAAAGCAGATGTTATAGAATGTTTTATTTCTTTCATTGGGAATTTATTTTAATTGTTTGTACGGTCGCCGATTGCATGCTGTGTATAGTATGTCCTATACATAAAAAAATAGATTTTTTCTGAATCACCTTGTATACCTTTATTGTTTTTAATCACCTCAATTTGGAAATTTGATGACGACGCATTTGTGAAATATTATTAAATATATTTTTTTATATCAATTTCATCGTCCTATATCTCGAAAACAAAGAATTTGCGGACACATGTTCATAGGAACTTATCTTCATATTCTGACATCAGTAACACGCCCCTGAATTTCTACACGTCTTAAAGAAACGCCCAGTATAACACCAATTTCACCCGAGTTAATATCTCCATAGTGACATCTTCATGTCACACTGCGATGATGTCGAAAGCCTTTATTAATTACCTTCGACGCAACTTTTTTAGGCTGATGAAATGAGATTTCCAGGACCTTTTCATTAGTAAAAACATTTCGCGCATCAGTTCGCAAATACTAGATTATCCTTTCGAGCGCAATGTGTTCATTTCGTCGCAATATTTAAGAGAATTCTGTGAGGTGAGAATTGAGACCTTGTTGTGCCTATAGCTATAAATAAAAAATCGGCAATAAGAAAACCGAATAACGTTTACTGCAGTTGACGTAAAAGAAAATATGTAAATACTGAAATTGGAACATAATTTGCAATCCATAATGTAATGCTTTATTTCATAGCAATAATGCTTTTCAATAAATCATCAATTTTAATATATTCATTTTGAATATCGTCAGTGTTATAAAATTCTAGTTTAATTTAAAACTTTCCTGTTGATTTATTAAAACTATGAATTATTGCCTTGCAAAAAATAATATATCATCCGAAAGCATATATTATTCCAAATAAATACATTTTGACAAAACAAAAAGGAAATATATAGGATATAATGAAATATGTTTATGGAATGATAGTTATAATAATGAAAACTATAATATAAGGTGATTGTAAAAGTGGTAGTATAAATTTAATTGCGTTTTGTTACACCTCAAAATAAGACAAGTCTATATAAATATGTATTCTAAATTGTTTCGTTTTCGAAAAGTTTAGCTGTTGATGACGGCTTTTAATTAGTATTTCAAAAACGCGTAGAGATAAATTCATGAAATTTAGCATAATCCCATAACTTTGTAAGCTGAATATAATTTATCCGAAGGCGGGTAAAACAAGGAGTGTATTGCTTCAAAAATATTCACAATTTTTCGTGTATACGGGTGGCCCACTTTTTTGTAGTCTCATTAAATTGACCTATTACAGATATTAGTTTTTCAATTTTTTCTTTAACAATAGGTGCAGATACGAAAAAAATACGAAGGATAAAAAAGTTTCCTAATAGAACTGGGAAACGATTTCCTTTAACGGACACGGTCAGTGGCGCACCACAAATAAAATTGGGGGTGGAAAAGGGTCCGCGACCTTGAAAAAAATGACCACGCGGTAGACTTTCACAATGATTTGGCATGCTTATCGAAGTAGATCACAATAAGTAACTAAACCCCAAAATTTGAACAAAATATCTCAAAAGCTAGGCGCTAGAAAGAAAAAATTAAAAAATTCTTTATTTTTGAACACCCTGTAGGTCCGTATCGAAGCTTTTGCGAACTTACTCGTATATTGATATAAACTTTTCTTCTTAAAATGCGATTCTCTATCGCCTGTTAAAGTCCTTCTACAAAAAAGTGGGCCACCCTGTATATATATATTTTTTTTTTAAATTTCATAGTAAAAGTTGAAAATCTAAGGTTGTTTACATGTTGAAATTCGATGCCGGAATTTTCGAGAAAAATGCCTTCTAAATAAAAGAAAAGAATTATTATTAGTCTTTATAAATAAAAAATTTCACCTAATAAATTTTTTAAAACTGAAAAATATTTTACTACATTTTTTTCACTATACGCCATTATTTTGTCCTCAGCCCATGTATAGGTTAAGAATCACCCTTGTATTAACATGTTACTATTTTTTTTATTTATTTGTAGTTTTTTTATGCAATCACAATCATTCTAGACGTTTTCAATGTGAGTTTAAGATAAATGTTTTGGGCCGGTATAACTGATAGTTATTTGATTGGACCAGTTATTTTGCCAAATTGATTAAATGGCGAAAGTTGAAATTTCAGCAAAATATTCTCTTATTTAATCAAAGATTTACCCTGCATGATGGGGCACCGCTTCATTTTACTGCTACTGCTAGAGATTTTAAATTGCAAGTATCCAAATAAATAGCTAAGATTAGGAGATAATTGTTCACAAAGATCGCCAGACCTCAATAAATATGATTATTTCCTTTGGTGAACATTGAAGAATTTTGTTTATTCCTCGCCAATTGAATTATAGTATATGAAACGATCATCATTTATTAGGCATAATAAATTTCAATTTACGGAGAAGAGTAAATTTATGTTTCAGAGAAAATGGTGCCGTGCCCATTTTGAACAATTTTATTAGTTTTAAGTTTTTTATAGTTTCATTACTGTCAGATTTTAAAGTCAAAGCCTATTACAGACTTTTTTTATTTCTTCTAATAAACACTATTAAAATATTGTTTTAACTAACGCATTTTTTCTTGAAAACAAGAGTAAAAAGTGTTTAAAATTAAATTATGCTTGGGATATTATCATTCTTTTTTAATTCGATGAATTGGAAAAAGTTTATTATAATTTTAGGGGTGACACCCTCAATGGAGACCTTGTAGTATTTCAATTTATTTGAACTCATAGTCCCTACATGCACCTGCTCTGCGTCGGTTCTTATGCGGAACTTTTTTTCTAATTTTCTGCTCGGAGAATGATCTGTAGTATTTTAATTGTTACTATCTCAATGTTTAAAGAATGTGCTACGATTATATAATTTCCAACTACTTCATAATTACACAAAATTTATCTTTCATTATTAAATCATCAAAATAATTACCTTTTCCATGCATTAATTTTATAAGTTAAACAAACGCACGTAAAATTTATTGCATCATTCACAAAACAAGAGGGTAAAAAAGCAGAAATAAATCTTCTTTCCCTAATTTATAGGTGGCATCCATCCCAATAAAACAACACTGGAACTAGGTCGTCTAATTTCATGAAAAATACATACACAATATGTAAATTTTACGCAGAATGTACGATCATTGATTTGTCTTTAGTGAACAACTCGTGAACACTTCGTTAAAGTAATTTTCAAACCTTTTTTCCAGAATAGAGCCGCCAGAGTCAATGGAAATTGAATTAACTAATACATTCCTTTCAGGATAAGAAGAGAATACAATGGGAAACTAAATAATTACTTTCACATTATCTTTCTGGAAATCCCGGAATTAGGATCTTAATGTTCGTGGACCCTCTTATCCTCCTTCGAAAACAGCTTGGGCTGTCCTATTATTAAGGTATTCTCCACATGCCTTCGTTGCATTTAAACGTCTTCAGCAGGTTTAACAAATTTGTCATGCTTGAAATGCTCGACTGGTGTTTTTAACCAAATTTGAACAGACGAATTTACTCGAATAAGTGAAGCATGGCATTACTTTTTGCTTTGGTTCTTATTGGTTACCGTATTTTAATCCGGCCATAGACTTTGTTCCTTTTCCGTTCGTATTGCCGCGAATCAAATTATCAAAAATCGATGTGTATGGTGAAATATCATCTTAAAATATATCTAGCCACAGATATAGTAATAATAACATCATAATGCATTTATCTCCACCAGAACATGTGTTTCAATTACAGAATAAAAATGTAACACTTAAGATAATACTGTCAGAATTTGCCCCGCTCGCACCCAATTTGACGATTATGGATCACAAAACTCTAGATTGCCCCGGTCGCCCCTACGCGATGCTGGTAAACAAACAAAATAATGACGTGTATCGAGGTGCGACTGAAATATTGAGAATCGACAAGAATCGTTCGAGAAATGGATCTAGAGCCGCTAGAAAATACCTGGAATATTCGTTTGGTCTATAAAAGAACAATAAACAGCGGAGTCAGTCAATCATGAATTAGAGTTCTCATTTGGATGGTTCAGTGAGATCAATTGAAGATTCAGAGCGATTTAGATAGTGATTAATTAAATAGTGTTTAGTCGAGTTGTAATTAGTATTCAGTAGTGTATAGAGTGTTATTAAATATCAGTAAAAATTAACTGTTTGTTTTTCTGGTAAAAGAAAAAGTCGGGTTAGGAAACCCGTAACAATACACATAGTACAATTAATTAATCACACAGATAAAATACACTTACACTTACATACATAATATTCCCACATTAAGTTTCAAAGTATCACATTACTCAATCCATTCAGCTGCAATAGACTATTTAGATTACTCGCCCAGATATCAAATTATAATTATTTGCCATAACATAAACTGGATATTTAATTAAAACATTAGTTTTAGCATTCGGACAGTAAAATATAGTCAACACGAGACCCATATCTAGGTAAATATCAGTGAAGAGAATAATTTTTCTTTCAATTCTGATAGTAGAAAATATAACTTCAAACATGCAGATTATCCGTTGTTACATAATATGCTACAGCAAGCTGATTGGAAGTGTATTGAAAGTTGTGAAAATGTTAATGAAGCTTGTGATTTGTTTTACACGATCATTAATAATATATTTGATGCGTGCATTCCTAAATATAAGAAATCATCAAAAAATTCAAATAGGAGCTATCCTCCATGGTTCAATAATGATATAATAACAAATATCCGTTTAAAAACCTCAGCTCATAAATGTTTCAAAAAATATAAAATGGATAATTATTTACAAACTTTTAGAGATTTAAGATCATCAATTCAAAAACAAATCCAAGCTTCTTATGCAGATTACATTAAAAAAGTTGAACAAAACATTTCATTGGACCCTAACAAATTCTGGGTTTTTGTAAATAACAAAAATAAGAAATCTAGAATTCCCGGAAAAATGCAAATGAATAATTTGAGTTATGAAACTCCCCAGTCTATTGTAAACGGGTTTTCTGATTTTTTCTCTAGTGTTTATTTAAGTTCTGACAATTCCAATAATTTTAATGAGTTTTTAACATCAAATTTGTGTGTGGATATGGGTTTTTTGACTGAGAATGATATAATTTTAGCCTCAAAAGAACTCAAAAATAAATTAACGGCCGGAGTTAATA
Organism: Monochamus saltuarius; assembly: GCA_025584915.1. NCBI lineage: Eukaryota > Metazoa > Arthropoda > Insecta > Coleoptera > Cerambycidae > Monochamus > Monochamus saltuarius. The sequence goes on from CM046723.1 coordinate 52,296,825, forward strand.
ATGTACCAAGCTTTATAGTCAAAGACTGCGCTCATGCTTTAGTTAAGCCTCTTCATTACTTATTCAACCTTATTCTGTCAACAAAGACCTATCCATATATTTGGAAGACCGCTAAAATATGTCCCATTCACAAGACCGGCGATCGTTCTTCTATAGAGAATTACAGACCCATAGCAATACTTTGTAATTTTGGAAAACTTTTTGAAATTATTTTATACGAAAATATTTACAGTTTAGTGAAATCTTCAATTACACCATGTCAGCACGGTTTTATGTCACAAAGATCGACAGTAACTAATTTAGCTTGTTTAACTCAGTACATTTCAAACAGCTTAGACTCTGCGCGTCAGGTAGACGTTTTATATACAGATATAAAAAAAGCTTTCGATCGCATTGATCATGGTCGCTTATTGTCGAAACTAAAATCCCTTGGTTTTTCAAAGTCTTTGTTGACATTAATGCAGTCGTACTTACTAAATCGAAAACAGTACGTGGAATATGGCGGTATACGATCAAACACCTACATATCAACATCTGGAGTTCCTCAGGGCTCCAATTTGGGGCCTCTACTTTTTCTTCTTTTCATCAATGATGTATCAGTCAATATTTCAGCGCCGCATTTACTTTTTGCTGACGATTTAAAAATTTACTTAGAAATTAATAGTTATGAGGATGGTAATACGTTACAAAATGCATTAAATGCTACTCAGACATGGTGTTATGAAAATAACCTAGAATTAAATTGATCTAAATGTAAAGTTATGTCATTTCACAGAAAATACAATCCATAAATTTTCAATTATTCCCTCAACAACACTGCTTTGGAAAGATGTGTTAAATTTAAAGATCTAGGAGTGGTATTTGACAGTGAGCTCTCCTTTAATACCCACATTTCAGAAACGGTTTCTTCTGCCTATATACTACTTGGATACTTTATTAGAAATTGGAGCAAGTTTTCAAATATAGATACGTTTAAATTATTATATATAATCTTTATTAGAAGCAAACTGGAGTATGCCTCAATTATTTGGTCTCCTCTCTATCTAAATTACATTCAGCTTTTAGAGTCACCCGCCTAGGGGTTTTGATCACGCTGCTCTACTGGAGCAATTCAAGTTTTTATCTTTAGCTGATAGGAGGAATTGTGTTAACACTGTTATGCAAAATATTTAATAATAAAATAGATTGCAACTGTCTCTTAAGTCAATTTAATTTGTATGTACCAAGAAGTCAGTCAAGATACCCACGCACATTTTATTGTAAAACACCGAAAACTAATATTTTAGTCAAATCGCCAGTCTACAGCATGTCCCAGTTATTTCATGGGGTATCCCATTTATGTGATATACACCATGATAAAATGGATTTCATTATTAAGACCTTTAAAGATATGATTTCTCTGTGATGACGTATATTATTGTTTATATTTCCTTCCTTTGACTTGTTTTTCTCAGCTAATTAAATTTAGTTTTTGTAGTTATGTGTTTTAACGCAAATATTGTGTGCGATGTATGAACCGTTACTAAAGACGTATTTTTTTTTATTTATGTAATTATTATTATTACTTTTCTATGTATAACTTAGATTTTAATTTCTTACTTATGTAATTATTATTACTACTTTTCTATGTATAACTTAGATTTTAATTTTCTCTATAATTGGGTGTAAATCCGTTGAGAATAAATTATTATTATTATTATTATTATTATTATTATTATTATTATTATTATTATTATTATTATTATTATTATTATTATTATTATTATTATTATTATTATTATTATTATTATTATTATTATTATTATTATTATTATTATTATTATTATTATTATTATTATTATTATTATTATTATTATTATTATTATTATTATTATTATTATTATTATTATTATTATTATTATTATTATTATTATTATTATTATTATTATTATTATTATTATTATTATTATTATTATTATTATTATTATTATTATTATTATTATTATTATTATTATTATTATTATTATTATTATTATTATTATTATTATTATTATTATTATTATTATTATTATTATTATTATTATTATTATTATTATTATTATTATTATTATTATTATTATTATTATTATTATTATTATTATTATTATTATTATTATTATTATTATTATTATTATTATTATTATTATTATTATTATTATTATTATTATTATTATTATTATTATTATTATTATTATTATTATTATTATTATTATTATTATTATTATTATTATTATTATTATTATTATTATTATTATTATTATTATTATTATTATTATTATTATTATTATTATTATTATTATTATTATTATTATTATTATTATTATTATTATTATTATTATTATTATTATTATTATTATTATTATTATTATTATTATTATTATTATTATTATTATTATTATTATTATTATTATTATTATTATTATTATTATTATTATTATTATTATTATTATTATTATTATTATTATTATTATTATTATTATTATTATTATTATTATTATTATTATTATTATTATTATTATTATTATTATTATTATTATTATTATTATTATTATTATTATTATTATTATTATTATTATTATTATTATTATTATTATTATTATTATTATTATTATTATTATTATTATTATTATTATTATTATTATTATTATTATTATTATTATTATTATTATTATTATTATTATTATTATTATTATTATTATTATTATTATTATTATTATTATTATTATTATTATTATTATTATTATTATTATTATTATTATTATTATTATTATTATTATTATTATTATTATTATTATTATTATTATTATTATTATTATTATTATTATTATTATTATTATTATTATTATTATTATTATTATTATTATTATTATTATTATTATTATTATTATTATTATTATTATTATTATTATTATTATTATTATTATTATTATTATTATTATTATTATTATTATTATTATTATTATTATTATTATTATTATTATTATTATTATTATTATTATTATTATTATTATTATTATTATTATTATTATTATTATTATTATTATTATTATTATTATTATTATTATTATTATTATTATTATTATTATTATTATTATTATTATTATTATTATTATTATTATTATTATTATTATTCGAATATTAAATCAACTCAGTAAAGAGAATAAGTCGACGTTACTGTGAAATAACGTAAAAAGAAACAATATGTGAGAATTGTTCTGGTATTCAGCGATTGCCTTTCAACTCGATTTAATAGCAACTTATGATCATAACCTCTAATGAGACAATAGCCATTAATACGGAAGGTCAAATATTTAAGAAAGAGTCGTTGAATTCATTCAATATAATCAATATGAGCCTGATAATAAGGATACCAGATAAGATTACAGTTACAATTTAGACCGAATTAACGAATAGTAGAGACATTTCAGTGCGGTAACATTATTGTGTGTGATGAACCATTAAGAGCATAACAGGGTTAACTGTGACTAAATACAAAAATTTTAATCACGTGCTCAGGTAGGCCTAAAAGACATTAAAAAATATTTGAGAATTTTAGCTCGATATTTAAAAAATGGGGCAAAACCCTTTTTTCCTACGGAAAGTCGGCGCCTATGATTAGTATCGACAGAGATGGCTTTGATTCATAGATAAAGCTAATTATTTCGTTACAATCTGTCAACAATGTCAACTACCATGCGGTCGTCTTTTTGCAGCGTTTCTAAATAATGCAAAAACGACAAAAATTAATATTCTTATAATAATAATAATATATCTACCCTTCATTATAATCACGAGGATTAGCCCAGAAGTCAAAGACTTGTGCGGGAGAGTGGGCGGCATATTATTATTAAGCAGGCCGCATTTGCGCCCAGGAACGACTTACGTTGGTAGACCCTAACCACCATTCAGTGCAGGAATGAGGGAAACATGGAAAACCTCATTAATTAGGGGGTCAACGTCAACCGGTATCAATCTCTCACATTGACCCAAGCCAACATTCTTCCACCCTACCATACCCGCAGAGAGGGTGCCAGTCCTCTCCACAAATATAGCTTATATACGGTCTACCGGTCTATTATTAGTAATAATACCTGATAGATAGGTAACAGTTAATCCAATTTTCATTTAAACTAGCTAATTTCATTAATGAAACATTAACGTTAAAGCGAACAAAATAACATTGATGCCAATACAAGTTGAATAACAAAAGGGAAAACTTTGGCCAGCCTAACTTATTTAATATTTACTTAGGTTAACAAAAACATCTGGACCTGATCCAAAATTAATACTGAGGAAAGTCCATTTATCAGCGTGGACTCATTAATTAAAAAACTCCCACTAGATGTTTTCCTCGTCTCTTAATTTTTTTTAAAAAATTGTTTTTATTATATAAAAATTTACCGAAGGCGAGACCAATTTTTTTTAACTTACAAATACTGAAGAAGAAAAATATGATTTATTTTTTACTTTTTCTTATATATAACTTCATTTTTCATTTGAAAATACATTCTCTAATTTTACAATCACCGTGAAGCAGGATATTAATTATTAACTAATTATCTACTTCATTCTTAACACTTTGATAAAAATCAAATCGAATTTTATCATAAACAATAGTTATGGTTTCCTTACTTATCTCACAGAGTATTGTATTGTGTAATCGCCTTCTAATATTTTTCTTTTTTTATATAGGATACGCAATTGCAAAACATCCAAACATCAGCAATACAACATACGATGAAAGTTAACGAAATCAAAGTCAAATAAAATTTTACTGAAACTTATATTTTTTAAATCTTTGGTAATTAAATTTTAGACGTTTTTCTAATCGTAATTTTTTTAGCGAAATGCAAAAGTAAACACATGCTTTGAATAAATATTTTACGTATTATAGAGGGATCTTATTACTTTCAATTCCTTCATGTAAACAAAGTACACCTAGCAATTTAGATCTCTATAGTCTAGTTCTGAGAGCACGTTTAACCCTGTTACGAATCCGATCACAAATTCTTCTACATCGACTCGATTGAATTAATGTGTTTCAAATTCCCAGGACATACATTATTAACAATTTGTGTGCATGCACATTAAGGGTAATAATAACCAGTTGTGATACCATGGAATAATTAAGTGGTTGTCGATTTTAACAATAATTTGAATCATTTGGTTGTTAAACGGGGTCCCATTTTAAGCATCTTGTTTACCAATAACATCAATTAACTCTAACTAGTATAACTACAATTTAAAAAAAATGTAATTGTAATACACTGTAAGGAACTTAAGTTTATTAAAACTGTTTACAGAAATTTGCCTGCAAGTGCTGTTTTTGTTACGCAATGTTTTCATTGTTTCAGGAAATCTTCTGGTTATCCTCGTAGTAACTCTAAGTAGGAGGTTGAGATCAATTACGAATTTCTTCCTTGCCAACCTAGCAGTAGCTGATTTCTTTGTTGCTATCTTCTGCGTGTACCAGAATCTATTTATCTACATTGTTGAAAGGTAAGCAATTATTTAAAATATGTAACTTGTAACTACACTTGTAAAAGAAAGTTGAACTATGAAGAAATATATGTAGGTACAAAAGTTCTCTATATGCTTTGAGATTTTATGTAAACTGTGTTTAAAAAATTAATATACAGAAATTTTGCTGATTTTCTCTACTATCCGAATGACTATACCATACCAATGTTAGGAAAGTATCTGGTCAATAATTGTAAGCTTCTATTCCGCAATGCAGATAAATAATAATGAAGTATCAAAAAACTAATTGTGTAGTAATTGTTGTATTTCCCTCTAGACAGTAAATGTTATACCATATTTCTATCACGGATTTTTACCTAGATGAACTGTTAACTAACTTACCATTAGTAATTTCTTGAATTTTACAAAGCTCTGACTCTCTGGCCTTCAATAAAGTGTTTGACAAAGAACTTTGCAAGAGACTGATCTTCAAACATGATTATTTAGTCCACGAATTAATGTATTCTTTAGACAGAGATTATTTCGAACTTAAACTGCAAGCAACCTTTCCCAAGCCAAGTTTACCATAAGGAAATCTTCAAGGATCAACATTGGGCCCATATTGTTTTATTTTACACATTTGACATACTATATGTAAAGTGTTCAATTCCAAGTATGTGCACATGCCGATGACACTAAATATTGTGATAATACTCACTCATTCTGCATCCTTAGAATATGACCTAGGACTCACTCTCGTGTAGTGTGGTGTGGTTTCAATAAATAGTACCAATGCTTCTGTGGTCCTGAAGGCAAAAAACAATTCATGTATCGATTTTGTTAAACAATACCGAACTCACTATAGTAAATTTACAGATAGACTTTCATATGAATATAGTGGAACCTATTGACCCAACAGGTCTTTCTTACAAATATACCATACCCGCAAAGAAGGTTCCAATCAGGCAAAGTGGCCATATTGATTCAAGTACTGACGTCTTAAACCGCTCGACCACCGGCCGATCCAAAGAGTGCAGACTTAAAACAGAAAAGGGCAATTTATAAAATGACACCGTCTATATTTTGTCACAAACAGAACTTTGAGAGATAAAATTATCTATTTGGAAGTATCGTCTCTGCATCAACCTTTTCCATCTGTCGGGTTGCTATATTTTTGTTGCAAGTTAATTTTTCTTTGTACTTTATGTCTATTTGCTATTGTGTTTATTTTATACAAAATCCCTTTTATGCTTAGAATCCTGCCCTGTCCTTAATATTCTGTAGTAATAAAAATAACAGGTAGCTTCAGCTAAAAATGTAGCAATTTATTGTGTTTATCAGTTTTCCACAGCAAGTATTGCTAATACAAAGTACCGCATTTTATATCTATTCAGGTTTGCTGTCACGATCGTTTGTTATAGCTGGATGCTGGAGGACTTCCTGTGCAAGATGTACATGTTCATCCAATCTCTGAGCAACACAGCGAGCATATTCATCTTGGTGGTAATATGCACGGAGCGGTATTTTGCCATAATTTATCCCATAACCTGCAAGCAAATCCTCACTCCGTTTCGGTTGAAGGTAAGTGCATGTCATCAAACACAAAGCACCATTTTGCTCGCATTGAAGATTTTATAGACCTATAAAATTATTGCTTAATTATGTACTTTTCATTATTTGGTTCTCAATTTCCCATCATTAACACATCGTAAACTGCACGAAGTACGTGTGTAGTGAGTAAATTTGGAATGACGATTAAATTACAATATATTCAAAATTATACAAATGTTTAATAGTATACGTGTATAACACTACTAGCATTGTTTTATATATTTTCAGGTATTAACAATATTGTGTGAAACTAACCACTCTATGGGCTAAAGCCCCAACCAGGGTTGAATTACACCCACAATATCTACCCATATATTCTTTATTACTAGCTTTTGTAACATTTTTTACTGTTTAAGAAAGGTATTTTAAGCTAATACATATGACCTATACATATATTATCTTAAAATACCTTTTCTAAACAGTAAAAAAACACTACTAGCATGATGAAAGGATAGAAGGTGAGTCGTAAACGGGCCTGTCATTTTCTGGAGCCAGTAAAAACCGTTACCGTACGTTTATTGTTATACAGGGTGTTTGGAAAAGTTGGTACAAAACTTAAGGCTCTTTATGATCTGGATATTTTTTAAAATAATTTTCTTTCTGATCAAGATAATGGAATGCAAATTGTAGGTAATAATCATAAGTACTATCATAAGTTTCATCAAAATCGGTTATACACATAAGGGTACTTTTTTAACCACCTTTTTTAATTTTATAACTTTTATATACTTTTTTCGAATTCGTAGTTTGTACCTTTGTTTTTTGTTTGTTAAAAGCTTCCTTTGTCGGTTTATTCCTAATAAAATAAAATGTTTGAAAAACGTATAGTGGTCCATATCTCCGCAACCGTTACTTTGCGGACCCATGTTTATTAAGACTTTTCTGCTTATTTTGGTTCATACTATTACCTCCTGAAATATTTTACACTCTTTTTTTAACACCCTGTATACCATTGAGTGCGTCATTTCCACAACCAATCCAATGTTCGATTTAAAAAAATTCCGCTCTTGTTCAGCATAGTGTGGAGGAGCTTCATCTTGTAAAAAAAAAACAAGTTTGCTCGTAGTTTAAGAGGAATATCGTTTAGCAAGTCTGGAAGATCATTCTCCAAAAAGCTTAGATATTCAACACCTCCCAATCGATTTGGTAGAAAGAATGGTCCCAGAAGGTGATTGTCAACAATTCCGATTGAAAATCTCCGTTAATGAAGAGTTTCAAAAGTGGCATGGGGATTTTTATCATACCATGAAGAGTGTTCAAATTGATAACGCCACGCCCCATCGGTAAATAAAATATTTAACAGGATTGTGTAATTATCTTGTTGGCGACCAAGAATTGTGCGACAATAAGGCGGGCGGCATGATCTTCTTGAAGCATACTATTAATCTTTTGAAAATGGTGAAGGTTTAATCCATTTTCCTTAAGCAACTGCTATACATAAGTATTGTTTGTTATAAATCGACCAGATAATAATCTTCCTGCACTCGCAGTAGGATTACTTCGTTCGCTGCTGATTCCATAGGTCTTGAATGAATATCCCAAAACAATCTTGCACGTTGCCAATAGTCCCTTTAAGCCGCCAAACTATTTCTATTACAGTAACCATAAATAGAATACATATCGGCATATCCACGGTTAGTAAAAGTTTGATGGTTCATGGTTGTAAAAAAATCAAATGAAATGCAAAGACAAGCACAAAGATCACAACTAAAAACTAAAGAAACGGAAGAATTCAAATGATAGTAGGCGAAAGTGACAATCATTACAATGAAACTGTCACCATGACAGATGCCTACTGTGTGAAAATTTTACAAAAATATTACTGTTCTGAATCATATTATATTATTTTAAAAAATAATTATTTCTGACTAAATTACGTAAAATTCAAGAAAAGTACAAAAAATGTATTTTGAAGGTCTAATCCTTTTGTCACAGAATTTGCCCCACTCACACCCAATTTGACGACTGTGGTACCGTGAAATGCTAAGATTGCCCCAATCGCCCCTACACGATTCTGTTAAACAAACAAAATGCCGTGGATCGAGACGGGACTGGAAAATGGGGAATCGACGAGAAGCATTCGAGTCGTTCGGGAAAATGGATCTAGAGATACTAGAAAGTACCTGGAATATTCGTTTGGTCTATAAAAGAATAATAAGCGGCCGAGTTAGTCAGTCTTGTATTACAGTCTTGAATTGAAGTGTTTAGTTGGAGAGATGAAAGCAATTTAAATAGTGTTTAGTTGAGTTGTAATTAGTATCCAGTAGTGTACAGAGTAGTTAATAAAGATCAGTGATTAATTAACGGATTGTTTTTCTGGGCAGTAAGACAAAGACGGATTAGGAAATCCGTGACGCTTTAAAAAATTATTTGCTTGATAGTTCAAAGCAATATAAAATTTTTGAAAAATTTCGGTTAAGGGTAGTTGAAAACTACCTTTATTTATAAACAATCACAAAGATAGTTATTTTAAAAAATATCCAAATAATAAGACTCTAGCTTTACCGCTTTAAGTTTTGTACCGACTTTTCCAAACACCCAATACAACATTTTATTTGTTATTCATTTGTAAATATATCACATAGATATTCAAATTTCGATTACAAAAAGATCTTCAATAATTTGTCTCACTAAGAAAATGTTTTTCAATTTAGTCAATAATAAATCTTTTTTTAAAAGGTGACGAGACACTGGTTCCACGCCACTGGATCTAGGATATGCTAAATTTCAATTTTGCGTGATGCTAGAGTACTTCTGGCGCAGTACACTAGGCACGATTTCAAACAACTTCATTCATTGATTATTATTCATGTTTTTTTATAAAAGGAAATAACTTTCATTAGAAACCTTATTATCATGCTTTGAATATAGAATATGTGAGTGTATTGTTACATAGAGCAGATTATTCTTTGTTAAAAATTAATATAGAGTTGAAATAATGGACGCACGTGTTATTATAAAAGTTTATGTCTCATGAACAAAAAGTTTTAATGTTTAAAATTATCACGTGGAAAATATGTGTATCATTTGAAGTATATTAGTTATATTCATAAAATTGTTACAATATTATTGCACTAGAAAATTACAAGATACTTTATTTCAACTTTCAGGATAAATTTGCAGTTCCCTCCAGGCTATCATAAAACAATTCAGTCAAAGACAGGGACTATATTAAAGTTTTTCGAACTCGTAAAACTTTTAAAAAGTGTAGCAGAAGAGGAGTAATTTCCTTCTTGTAAGATAAATTGTTCTTTTCGTAATCACCATTTTATTTCTACGTTCTATTAGTTAGCTTAGAAATGTCTGGGTAGTGCAGATTCTTTTCCTGCTTTTAAATTATAATCAAAACTTTCAGCAAATTAATCAACGCAACTTTTGGCTGGAGCTACGTTTAAGAGAAAATATAAAGTACATCAAAAGGCAAAGTTTAACCTTTTTTTGATTTATATTGCTCTAGGTGTTAAGATAACATATCGAATAGTAGTTTCCCTGTGCGTTAACAGACAGCAGAGATAAAAATGGATAGAATTTATGGGCAATAATACTCTAGATACTGCAAGATTTATTCTCTATCATAACTTTCAACCAAAGGAATTATATCACTATTTAGCTGATAGAAACAGTAGTCTCAGCTCATAGAACATAGTGTTTTGAAGTTTAATTAAGTGTCGTCTCAAGCAAGACGTAACAGGGTTTACTACTTTAGGTGATGCTTTATTGTGTTTTATAGTGCAATGAGTTTAGATTTAATGAAGATGTTAATTCTAGCATGCTTTTTGTTACTCCAGACCTCCAATGTTCAAATTAGAAATCTTATTTTCCTTTATAACTGTCATAGCTATTCATTTTATCAAGTTGTAATTTTATAATAAACTCGAAAACTTTGGTTTACTTTTCTAATTTTAATTATTATAATGGTATAATGTCTCGGACAATTTTTGTTTTCATGTATGGAATTACAATTTTTATATAGAGGTATGATCCAGCATTAGCTTAGTTTGCGATGACAGGCCCTAAAAATGTCGATTATTATCATAGCAACCTTTATGAGTAAATATGTTTCATACATAAAAATAAATAATCAGTGAAATAAAAAACATACACAGTCACGATAGCGCTTCCAAAGTTTACGACAAATTATTGAGGATTTTTTTGTAATCAAAATTTGAATATCTATCTGATATATTGAATAACAAATATAAAAGAATACACGCAAGGAACGGGTTTTATTGGTTCCAGCAGTTGACAAGCTCGTCTACGATTTGCCATATCCTTCCATCCCCAGTAAAAACCCTCTGACCTTGCTAATAGTGTTATAATAGTACTATTTTTAATTTTTTTTCAATAGTTGCGAACTTATATTTGTCTACGTTTACAGTATATAGGACTTTACTATTATCATTAAAGTTTCTAATAAGGTTTCAATTTCTACCTTAGATGTATTAAACAGTGTACAAGTCTTTAAAGGAACTTAGTAACAGTGGTCTATAAAAAAAATATACGTGGAACTGACATTTACTCACTCCAGAATTATTTCAAATAAATCCCCTGTATACCGTAACTGACATATTAATATACAGGGTGAATCTTAAATAATTACAGATATTTTAACGGTAGTCATACCTATGAGTCTAGTGAAAGTAATTTTTAAAAATTCCAAATATTTACAGAGGTATCAATTTTTTTTTAAATACCCACATTTTGAGGACCCCTGATCAGACGTAACTGACGTAACCTAATAAAATAAACCTTATGATTTACTGAAGTCTAGGTTGCCATATCGGCTGTAAGTTTTAATAAGTAAATAAAAATTATCATTTAACGATTCAAATATGCATTTCAGCAAGTTCGATACTATCAATTAAAATTTTTTTACTGTTTAAGAAAGGTATTTTAAGCTAATATGTATCAAATCTCCTACAATTCCTATCAATGAAGTCATATGTATGTTCTCCGATACCAAACATCTAGGTATGCTAATGAACATCCACAGACAAAACTCTATTCAATAATTATCTAAAAAATTTAAAATATTTACTAACCTCTGGAGTGGGAACTCGAAATTCAACCACAATAATTGAGATCTCACTTATTTCTACGTTTTATAAGGATCGCTTCATCAGGTGGTCTCCTTTAACTTGAGTCAAATATCTAATTATAAAGATTATTATACTAATAAATTGAAATTATTTGAAATTAAATGTCAAAATGAAATTAAATTTCGACAACGTCAAACTGATTATCTGTCAATGAATATCGTAACGACCTACTAAAATAAATAAAAATTAATAAAAAAATTTTACCTTTTATGTATAGTTTTTTCATATATTTTCAGGTATTAACAATATTGTGTGAAACTAACTACTCAGTGGACAAAAGCCCCAACCTGCGTTGAATTACACCCACAATATCTACCCATATATTCCTTATTATTAGCTTTTGTAACATTTTTACTGTTTAAGAAAGGTATTTTAAGCTAATATGTATCAAATCTCCTACAATTCCTATCAATGAAGTCATATGTATGTTCTCTGATACCAAACATCTAGGTATGCTAATGAACATCCACAGACAAAACTCTATTCAATAATTATCTAAAAAATTTAAAATATTTACTAACCTCTGGCGTGGGAACTCGAAATTCAACCACAATAATTGAGATCTCACTTATTTCTACGTTTTATAAGGATCGCTTCATCAGGTGGTCTCCTTTAACTTGAGTCAAATATCTAATTATAAAGATTATTATACTAATAAATTGAAATTATTTGAAATTAAATGTCAAAATGAAATTAAATTTCGACAACGTCAAACTGATTATCTGTCAATGAATATCGTAACGACCTACTAAAATAAATAAAAATTAATAAAAAAATTTTACCTTTTATGTATAGTGTTTTCATATATTTTCAGGTATTAACAATATTGTGTGAAACTAACTACTCAGTGGACAAAAGCCCCAACCTGCGTTGAATTACACACACAATATCTACCCATATATTCCTTATTATTAGCTTTTGTAACATTTTTTACTGTTTAAGAAAGGTATTTTAAGCTAATATGTATCAAATCTCCTACAATTCCTATCAATGAAGTCATATGTATGTTCTCTGATACCAAACATCTAGGTATGCTAATGAACATCCACAGACAAAACTCTATTCAATAATTATCTAAAAAATTTAAAATATTTACTAACCTCTGGAGTGGGAACTCGAAATTCAACCACAATAATTGAGATCTCACTTATTTCTACGTTTTATAAGGATCGCTTCATCAGGTGGTCTCCTTTAACTTGAGTCAAATATCTAATTATAAAGATTATTATACTAATAAATTGAAATTCATTTGAAATTCAAATGTCAAAATGAAATTAAATTTCGACAACGTCAAACTGATTATCTGTCAATGAATATCGTACGACTCACTAAAATAAATAAAATTAATAAAAAATTTTACCTTTATGCATAGTTTTTCATATATTTCAGGTATTAATATTGGCGTTGAATTACACAATATCTACCATATATTCCTTATTATTAGTTTTTGTAACATTTTACTGTTTAAGAAAGGTATTTTGCTTAATATGTATCAAATCTCCTAATTCCTATCAATGAAGTCATATGTATGTTCTTCGATACCAAACATCTAGGTATGCTAATGAACATCCACAGACAAAACTATTCAATAATTATCTAAAATTTAAAATATTTACTAACCTTCTGGAGTGGGAACTCGAAATTCAACCACAATAATTGAGATATCACTTATTTCTAATTTTTATAATGATCGCTTCATCAGGTGGTCTCCTTTAACTTGAGTCAAATATCTAATTATAAAGATTATTATACTAATAAATTGAAATTATTTGAAATTAAATGTCAAAATGAAATTAAATTTCGACAACGTCAAACTGATTATCTGTCAATGAATATCGTAACGACCTCGGAGAACATACATATGACTTCATTGATAGGAATTGTAGGAGATTTGATACATATTAGCTTAAAATACCTTTCTTAAACAGTAAAAAATGTTACAAAAGCTAATAATAAGGAATATATGGGTAGATATTGTGGGTGTAATTCAACGCAGGTTGGGGCTTTTGTCCACTGAGTAGTTAGTTTCACACAATATTGTTAATACCTGAAAATACATAAAAGGTAAAAATTTTTTTATTAATTTTTATTTATTTTAGTAGGTCGTTACGATATTCATTGACAGATAATCAGTTTGACGTTGTCGAAATTTAATTTCATTTTGACATTTAATTTCAAATAATTTCAATTTATTAGTATAATAATCTTTATAATTAGATATTTGACTCAAGTTAAAGGAGACCACCTGATGAAGCGATCCTTATAAAACGTAGAAATAAGTGAGATCTCAATTATTGTGGTTGAATTTCGAGTTCTACCCAGAGGTTAGTAAATATTTTAAATTTTTAGATAATTATTGAATAGAGTTTTGTCTGTGGATGTTCATTAGCATACCTAGATGTTTGGTATCAGAGAACATACATATGACTTCATTGATAGGAATTGTAGGAGATTTGATACATATTAGCTTAAAATACCTTTCTTAAACAGTTAAAAATGTTACAAAAGCTAATAATAAGGAATATATGGGTAGATATTGTGGGTGTAATTCAACGCAGGTTGGGGCTTTTGTCCACTGAGTAGTTAGTTTCACACAATATTGTTAATACCTGAAAATATATGAAAACTATACATAAAAGGTAAAATTTTTTTATTAATTTTTATTTATTTTAGTAGGTCGTTACGATATTCATTGACAGATAATCAGTTTGACGTTGTCGAAATTTAATTTCATTTTGACATTTAATTTCAAATAATTTCAATTTATTAGTATAATAATCTTTATAATTAGATATTTGACTCAAGTTAAAGGAGACCACCTGATGAAGCGATCCTTATAAAACGTAGAAATAAGTGAGATCTCAATTATTGTGGTTGAATTTCGAGTTCCCACTCCAGAGGTTAGTAAATATTTTAAATTTTTAGATAATTATTGAATAGAGTTTTGTCTGTGGATGTTCATTAGCATACCTAGATGTTTGGTATCAGAGAACATACATATGACTTCATTGATAGGAATTGTAGGAGATTTGATACATATTAGCTTAAAATACCTTTCTTAAACAGTTAAAAATGTTACAAAAGCTAATAATAAGGAATATATGGGTAGATATTGTGGGTGTAATTCAACGCAGGTTGGGGCTTTTGTCCACTGAGTAGTTAGTTTCACACAATATTGTTAATACCTGAAAATATATGAAAAACTATACATAAAAGGTAAAATTTTTTATTAATTTTTATTTATTTTAGTAGGTCGTTACGATATTCATTGACAGATAATCAGTTTGACGTTGTCGAAATTTAATTTCATTTTGACATTTAATTTCAAATAATTTCAATTTATTAGTATAATAATCTTTATAATTAGATATTTGACTCAAGTTAAAGGAGACCACCTGATGAAGCGATCCTTATAAAACGTAGAAATAAGTGAGATCTCAATTATTGTGGTTGAATTTCGAGTTCCCACTCCAGAGGTTAGTAAATATTTTAAATTTTTTAGATAATTATTGAATAGAGTTTTGTCTGTGGATGTTCATTAGCATACCTAGATGTTTGGTATCGGAGAACATACATATGACTTCATTGATAGGAATTGTAGGAGATTTGATACATATTAGCTTAAAATACCTTTCTTAAACAGTAAAAAATGTTACAAAAGCTAATAATAAGGAATATATGGGTAGATATTGTGGGTGTAATTCAACGCAGGTTGGGGCTTTTGTCCACTGAGTAGTTAGTTTCACACAATATTGTTAATACCTGAAAATATATGAAAAAACTATACATAAAAGGTAAAATTTTTTTTATTAATTTTTATTTATTTTAGTAGGTCGTTACGATATTCATTGACAGATAATCAGTTTGACGTTGTCGAAATTTAATTTCATTTTGACATTTAATTTCAAATAATTTCAATTTATTAGTATAATAATCTTTATAATTAGATATTTGACTCAAGTTAAAGGAGACCACCTGATGAAGCGATCCTTATAAAACGTAGAAATAAGTGAGATCTCAATTATTGTGGTTGAATTTCGAGTTCCCACTCCAGAGGTTAGTAAATATTTTAAATTTTTTAGATAATTATTGAATAGAGTTTTGTCTGTGGATGTTCATTAGCATACCTAGATGTTTGGTATCGGAGAACATACATATGACTTCATTGATAGGAATTGTAGGAGATTTGATACATATTAGCTTAAAATACCTTTCTTAAACAGTAAAAATGTTACAAAAGCTAATAATAAGGATATATGGGTAGATATTGTGGGTGTAATTCAACGCAGGTTGGGGCTTTTGTCCACTGAGTAGTTAGTTTCACACAATATTGTTAATACCTGAAAATATATGAAAAACTATACATAAAAGGTAAAATTTTTTATTAATTTTTATTTATTTTAGTAGGTCGTTACGATATTCATTGACAGATAATCAGTTTGACGTTGTCGAAATTTAATTTCATTTTGACATTTAATTTCAAATAATTTCAATTTATTAGTATAATAATCTTTATAATTAGATATTTGACTCAAGTTAAAGGAGACCACCTGATGAAGCGATCCTTATAAAACGTAGAAATAAGTGAGATCTCAATTATTGTGGTTGAATTTCGAGTTCCCACTCCAGAGGTTAGTAAATATTTTAAATTTTTTAGATAATTATTGAATAGAGTTTTGTCTGTGGATGTTCATTAGCATACCTAGATGTTTGGTATCGGAGAACATACATATGACTTCATTGATAGGAATTGTAGGAGATTTGATACATATTAGCTTAA
Source organism: Monochamus saltuarius (assembly GCA_025584915.1). Lineage (NCBI taxonomy): Eukaryota > Metazoa > Arthropoda > Insecta > Coleoptera > Cerambycidae > Monochamus > Monochamus saltuarius. The sequence goes on from CM046723.1 coordinate 52,313,793, forward strand.
AATACCTTTCTTAAACAGTAAAAAATGTTACAAAAGCTAATAATAAGGAATATATGGGTAGATATTGTGGGTGTAATTCAACGCAGGTTGGGGCTTTTGTCCACTGAGTAGTTAGTTTCACACAATATTGTTAATACCTGAAAATATATGAAAAAAATATCAATTAAAATGTTTAGGAAGTTACTTTGTTCAATGATTCCAAAAATGATCCATAAACGTGCATACAAGCTCACCCACTTACTGAAAAACCAACTATTTAAAGAGTTATCCATATTTCACAAGTTAATACCATTGTATACTGTTAGAAAGATTACCACAAATTATCCCCTTAAATTATTTTATGATGAATAACGAAAATCTATGACTTTCACACAACACCTTAGAGTTAATTTTCACCACATAACCTCAAACAACGTGTCAGTGCTAACCATTTCGTACTTCGTAGTTTCGTAGTGGGTGAAACAGATTTTCAAAATAAACACAAAACATGGAATAACAAAATAACTAGCTTGGTGTATGCGTTCAATATCAAGAGTAGGAGTAAAATATTTAAAAACAGTATCAATCGCATGCAAAAAATTAACTGATATCGTAGGCATAGGTAACAGGTAGGTGTCACGAGCAGTAGGCAAAATGTTCCGCAGCAGCCCCATCCTCTTGGATTGATAGTCAACAGTGGCGTAGCGTGGACTAATCTAGACGTGGGCGAAGTCACATCAGCGAGGCCCTTTTCTTCAGCCATTGGATGTTGAATGAACTGAATATTGTGACACATAATAGCTACATGCAAAGTCACAGTGTGTATCAATTTTGGTTCAAATATTTTCATACAATCGGGAGAAATTAAAAATATATAAATTAAAAAAAAAAATAAATAAATTTTACAAAATATTTTTAAATGCTGTATCTTGAAAACAAAAGGCGATCGAACATTAGTGTATATAACTTTATTTATTATTTTTTGGTCCTCTATCGCGTGATACTATGCATTGTAGTTTTTTCAATGTCACTATATATTTTCAAGAAAAGAGTGGTGAAAAATCAGAAAGTTTGTTTACAAAATTATTAATTTATGATGAAACTAGTTAAAGTAGTGAAGTCTGGATGATCTGAAAATTTCATAATTATGAGGTCTCTTAAGTACTAAAAAATATGTCCCCCAGCAGGGTGTGCAAATTAATTATAGTACGTGTGGCAAAGCCTCGGTAAAGCTTATTCTTATTAAAGTGTTTTAGGGTGTTATTCGTACTATTTAGAGTTCATGGCGTTCGGTTTTAAATCACCCCGAAGGGGGCCTCGCGCGAGGCTCCTTTAAGTGAGAGGCCGTGGGCGAGGGGCCGCTTCGCCCACGCCTAGCTACGCCACTGATAGTCAAGGTCAACGAAGAGGTTATGTTGATACCGTTGCACTAGTATAAGTTCAAAGCAAAGGAATAAGCTGTGGAAAAGGCAAGTTACAAGTGGAAACAAAAAACATAATATTTGTGGAAAGAGATTTGATAATTTCAAGACACGTAAATTGAAAGTTAATATGAGGTACTTTTGTATCTTCTGAAACCGAACTAAGCTAATGGTTTCTTTAAGTAATGCACCGCTTGACGGACCTGTTTGCGACACTAAAGTATAAAACGTATTTAAATCGTTTTATTATTTTCACGGACAGTGTTTTTCTCTTAAGTTTCTTGTGTATTTAATTAATATTTTTAGGAAAATACAGTAATTAAGTAAAATATGGCGCATTATTCAAACAGTGAAAAGATTGGCATGCTAAAGTCATACCTATTTGTTAAGTAGTGATATTGAATACATTAGCATTAGAGTCATTCGAGTGACTCTAGCTGTTGCTATAGATTTTCCAGGTGTAATTCAATGCTGGTCGGGGCATTAGCCCGCAGAGTAGTTGTTTCCTGGAATTCCGTGTTTGTGATAAATCAGTTGGAGTGTAATAAAAATGTATAATGACCAAAATTCTGGATAACTGTAGATAGATAATCTAGTTTATGTTTTCAATTTCAAATACTTAGATATATGGACATACTTTATGGGTGAGGTATAGGAATGGCAAAAGGGGATAAATAAAAATATTTCAATTATTCTTTGAAACGTCTAAATATTCTAGTTGTAACTTTCTTGTAGTCTGTTCCAAGACAGTGTAAGACTGGCAACGTTGTGGAATATGCAACCACCATGACTCTTAAAAATCATACCAGTGAATTGTACTGCTGATTAAAATATACGTAAGTACGAAAAATATTTTAGCGCCACCAAAACAGAAATCAGATTGAGCTTATTCTGCGTCATTACTTTTGTTCCTGGGTTATTCTGTCAAAATATTTAAACACGCATTTTGTAAACTGTAAATTGTTTTGAATTTTCCTTTAAATCTTCTTTTGCCTCCAGCTAAACGTGGAACAATTACTTAGTAATGCAAAACAAAGTGGCAGCAACTGCCCCTACCTTACACAAAGGAGGACTTTTTGGATGGAACGTAAAATCTGTTGTTGATTGTTACATAAAATGTCTCTGCTTGTCGGATTCTGCTTGAAGTACGGATATTCCTTTAAATTAATGACTAACAGATTTATTCCGAAATGTTTTATTCACTTTGAAGTGAGTTACTACTGTTAAATTTTGTTACACGGGTAACAATGCTTGATGAAGAAATTTTGGGTTCTTACATATCATTTTCGACTCGGAACTTCGATAAGAAGCTTGGGGTTTGTTTAGAATCACAGGAAACTTTATCTTTGCCTCCAAGTCTGAAATAAATGGCCTTCCTTTGTTGTCCACTTCCTTTATGCCTGCCGATATATTTATAGCGCCACAACATTTATCTTTAAAGTCCAGGGCTTGTTGCTATACTTTAAGTTAGTTGGCTGTGGAATGGACTGGACAGCTTTAAATTGTTCCAGCAATCGATGTACGCAATCTAATAAAAAAAATCCAGGATTACTTGAATTATGCTACGATCGTAGTACAGTTGGTTACTTGTGATGTGAAGTTAGGTTCAAAACAATATTGTTTTTAACATAACCTATTTGTTGATTGTTATTACGTCTATCAGTATCAAGATATAGTTGCTTTTGCAAAAGTACTTTTGTGCGTTCTGCATTTTTTTATGAGTTTCATGAAAGACTAAAGTGTCAGTGGTAAAATTCAGCATCAAGTTCTGTGCTAAACTGGGAAAATCGTTATAAAAACTACATTACAAATTATGTAAAATGCTTATAGACATGAACTTTTTAGTCGGTTAAGGTGCCATGCATGATTTAAGATTTAAGAGCTTCAAATAGCCAGCCAGAGATGACAATCATTCTGAACAACCTTCAATATCTATCGACGAGGGTCACGCTGCACGAGTGAATAAACTCGATGGTTAACTGTCCGGAAAATTGCTAATTTTCCATCAGTTTATAAAAAATTGCCTACATTTTTATATTATTTTTAATTAATTACTAAAAGCTTTGGTAGCCAAGTTACCAATCTTTTACGACATTGAAGAAACCATATCTAATACTTTTTAAATTTAAATATCTAAAACTGACATAACTATTTTCTCTTTTTCAGCTGATAATCATGGGAGTGTGGATCACTTGCATCCTGTACAGCTCTCCAAAGTTCTACTGGGGCAATACTGTCACCGTTCCAACAGGAAATAACAGCGAAACCGTGTGCGTTCTTAACAGACAAAAATATAACTCTGAACTATTCGATATGATCCACTTCGTACTCTTCTATGTCATCCCTTTGGCCATTATGTCGGTAAGCTTTCTTTGTGTACTTAAAAATTAGAAAACAAGAAAGATATACTTCAACAGTGATGAGAAATATGGTATAAAAAACATAATTAAAATATTGTACAGTGTGTCTTAAACTGGAGGTAGTATAGGCCTACTTGAGCATACAATATATTTAAATAAAATTTGGAACACTTGGTGTTAAATGGGATGAGGTAAACTCCAAGTGCTTAAAATACCTATTTTATCTATGGCTACGTTAGAATTTTCTTAAAACATTTACTATAGTAAAATATTTACATGATTTTTTTTTTCAGGAAAACTAGTGATATAGGTCAAACATTGATATTTTCATGCATGCTGTAAATATTAATTATAATTTCACATATTCAATGGATATAGAAGTTTGTCTATAAGTTCAAAGGTCTTAGTCATACAAAAAATGATAGTAGATACCCTATAATTATACAGGGTTAAGTATAAAATTTTTAACCACGTGCTGAGGAAGGCCTAAAAGACAATAAAAAAATTATTTCGGAATTCTAGTCTGACTATGATAACCGTCGTTCGAGATGGCTTAGATTTGTTAACTATCATGTGTTCACTTTTTACAACGTTGCCAAATGTAGAAACGACGGAAATGGCCATTTTTATTAATAATAACACCAATCTTATAGATAACAGTTAATCCCGTTGGCTGGAGTATTTATTTATTTATTTATTTATTTATTTAAACCAAACTATCCAACAGGAACAAGTCCTAATTACAGGATAGCGAGAAAAAGTACATAATGTATAATACCATCATGAAATAAAATTACAAAAAACAAAAAACATATATACATGAACAATAACAAAAAAGATACATATATAAAAGTAGTATACTACGCAAAAAAAAATTGCATTTGTTCTTCGTTCCTTTATTGCAAACTGCCAAAACTACATTTTCACTTATTACAGGTCTGTTAGAATAAAATTCGGAATTTTCGGAATAAAATTGAACGTAATAAAATACCTCTATCTATCTACAAATAGAACCCTCGAAATTCACCTGCAGTTGTCTTTAATTATAAAATCTTGTACGATAACCGTAGCTTCGTTGGATTTTTCTAACCAATTCATGTTAAGACGTACATGAAACAATTAGTTCTATTAACATTTAGGTGAAGGTACTTTGCAGTGGAATCTTGTACTATCTATCTTTTCTTAAAATATTAGTACTTAGTTATAGTTAACCTTGTATATATAGTATAAGAACTTGCTTTCATTTTTATTTGATAATCCATGCACTTAATAGTTTTTTCAGTAGAAGTGAAGAATAAGAAATACAATCTCTCAATATGTATTACTGAAAAATACAGATTGAAGCCTGTTTTGAACAAAATCATGTACGGTTATTTTTCTTTCCTGGCAGCTTTGATTTATCTCTATAATACTGACAAGTTATATTTCACAGGAATAAAACCCAATAAAAAAACTGCCAGGGTTTCTAATCCTACTAAATTGTACACTTCTCTTTGATCAAATCTTCGTCTTTCAGTTCTGAAAAAAATGTGCTTATTCATCTACATTTGAAAACATCTCATGGGCTCTGATTACGTAAATGATTAAATATATTACAAAGGCCCCGACCAGCATTGAATTGCCTATTAGCAAACAGCTAATATTATTTGTTAGCGGCCCACCAGACATATATCGGTTTCGAAATTATTCAAGTAGCGGGCAAAATGTAACGAATAATTTAAATATTTATTTTGTTATCACATTCACTGAATTACTTTGAGTAATTTATGGCTGTATTTGTAATACAACATGAATTAAATCGTTAGCCTACCGTGATTTTTCAAATATTTAGTTATTCTATTAGTTCTCAGCAGGCCGTTATTGATAATAAAACAAATCATTGTTATTATTAACTGTGGTTAGGGAAAAAAATAAGGAAATACGAGGACATGTAAACAAAAGATGACACACTAGTAATAAAGTAGTAGTTTGTGGAAAAGTGGTAACATGTTCTATCATAGGTTAGTTTTGGCGGTAATGGGTGTAGATTTATGTAAGATATATTAAAAATATCTATATTTTTTTGCAAACCACAAATTGTGCTTCTAAAATTATACATAATCAAATAAGCATTACTATCTACTTTGTTATTTCAAAAGAATGCACCTCCAGAATATCAAATAAAGAGCTAAAATAGATAGATAACGCAATGTAAGAATTATTAAATGAGGCAGGTACAATTAATTTATAATTCTAAAAAAAAATTAAAACCATTGTTTATTAAAACAATTTTAATTGAACATAAATAATAATTGCGATATTAAAATGCAATGTGCGGTTATTTTTTGTTAGTATTTGAACTTTTTTTTTGTTTTTACTATTATTTCCTTGATACCCATAACCTTTTTGATGCATGGCTCAAATAATTATTATTTCTTTATTTAGTAATAAGTTTTGTTGACATGTTGACGGTCGACCAGATTTAGGAAGATCACGAACATGTCCAAAGTTACGGTACTCAATATTGCTTACCATGCTTTGGCTAATGGGATGTCGATCAGGATGAGTTTCATAGAACAATTCAACTACTTCGTTTTGGGTGCACAATGCCACATCCTGCCTCCAAATCCGATCATGCAAAGAATTTCAATTCGTCTCATTCAGTTAATGTAACCATTTTTTTTTTATAAAATGACAAAGTTCCTATTCAATAAAGACTTCAAACATACAGCTTTTGCCAAACAAAAGATAAAAACTGAAGAAATAACAAAGAACAAAAAAACTATCTAATAAAGTACGATTTCAAGTTTTTATCTGACAGCAATAAAAAACATTCTCGGTCGCTAAAACTAGTGTCAGGCAACCATGATTTTTGACGATGTGTAAGTAAAATGCTATTAAAAAAAATTGACGATGACGTCATATCTCGAATAACGATGACGTCACAAATTTGGGTCGTATGTCAAAAAGTGGCTTTTTTAAAAACAAAATCGACGTGCCAGGCGATTTTTTCGAAAACTTCGCAATTTCAAAAATAATGAATTTATTCGTTACTTTTCGAAAGCACTGTAGATCTCATTGCCTTCCACTACTTTCTCACTCTACATTAATGATTCCTTTAAACTGCTATATAGAATGATTTAAAAATATATCTTATAACGAAATTTTCCGGATTCCTTAACATTTGACACTCGTTTATCACTTTCTAGAAAACAAAGTGTATTTATTTCTTCTTACAAAATTACTCTAAGCGTTGAGTGAGAAATTATAGATAGAGGCGCAACCTTAAGGCTTACGGTGAGCGCTCTATCAAACGATATATAACATCTGTTCCAACAACCGTCGAGAACTGTTCAGTACCGTGAGAAATATTTGACCAACACCGTCTTACGTCGCATTCGCCGAGAGTACATTAACAACTAAACTGACTGACTATTTCTGGACGGTTAGGAATCGATTCTTGCTGTGTTGGAACAAACCCATAGTTTTCGCTCAGTAACTCCTTAACGGATAATGATAAAAATATGCGGTTTTTTTTAATAGACTACAAATATTATTTTACGTCGGCGCTGTGTTTTGAAATTTTGAAAAAGTGTAAAATAAATGTTTTTAAAATGAATTTTGCATATTTTCAAAATTTCAAAACACAGCGCCGACGTAAAATAGTATTTGTAGTCTATTAAAAAAAACGCATATTTTTATCATTTTTTGTTGAGAAGTTACTGAGCGAAAACTATATCCCTTTGGATCGAGCGCTCACCGTAAGCCTTAATGGAGAAATGCGTATTCCATCTACAAGTTTAACACCCTGTATCTTGAAAACAAAGGCTCTAATAGAAAATATCTACAAGACAAAATATTTTTACAGTAGGGGTTTTTTGGGCCCGAGATTTGTCCGTCTGTCGAGAACTGTTGTTAACGACAGTCAATTTTGAGTGTTCTGTGTGATTCAATGGTTTAACAAGCAAAGAAACCCTCCGTGAACAATAAGTTGTCGATAAATTGACGAATCTCAGAACCAAAGAGCTGCCATTACCTAATATTATCTCGGACCCAAAAGTGGATACGCATTTCGCCATAAGGTTGCGCCTATAATTTCTCACTCAACGCTCTAAGAATGAAATTAAATAAAATATTTGCATGTAATATTTCACTCAAATCTTTTTTTTGTCACCCACAAAAGTAGAATTGTAGATTCTGCCAATAGACCGTTTTCATATGTGTGTTCATTTGGACAAAATATATGTAGAAGGAATTTTAAAGGAAACCAAAAAAAATTTTGATGGTACACTCCTCACAAATGAAGGCTAATTTTTTTTGGCTATAATTGGAAAATACAAAAATAACATTTAAATTAAGGAATAATGTTTTGTTAGTGTTATGTTGGGTTTTGCATAAATAGTAAATACCTAGTTTGAAACGTTGTTCCTGAAACCTGTAACAGACCCTTTACATATAATTGTATACAAAACTAACTTTTACATAACGATACTGGCCGGCAAAAAATGTAGAAAACCTTTCCTAGAGTTCCTGGCAGCTGTGTGTTGAATACGGGTAATAAAAATGTAACATTTTCCTCAACGCCGAGTTAATTATGCGAGTTTATAGTTGTTGAAGCGTAGGACATTTAGTAACTGGATAAAATACTGTACGCCAAATGAATTTTAAGTAATTATCAAAGCTGCAAATTAATAACGCTAAAAAATGGCGTTTTAAGTATAGTTTACTGTAGGTTTAATAAAAAAATTGACGCAGGAGCATTTTAATGAAAGTAAGTATATAATGAAATAGTCTGCTTTCAAAAGGTAAAATAAATCAAATAGGTGCGAGTATGTTAGTGTTAGACTCTGTAAGGATGTGTAAACATCCCTAACGGGTACCCTGAAAGGTTTTTTTTCATGGCAGAACAAGCCAGTAAGTATAAAAATTCCCAAGTGACCGATAACAGAATTTGAGTCAATAACCTTATAAAAGATATATTATAGGATCGATTATCACATTATGGTTTGTTGTCGCCCCTTTTATGTGTACCTATTTAGTTTCGCATATTATGAAAAGTTTTATTTGTACCCAAGGAAGATTGATTACCCCACCAATATTTAAAGGTCAATTGCATGAGAAGATTGAAAAGGGTTTTGCTATTTAGGCAAAATTGTCCAAAAACATGAATGTGTTCTCCTCAAGCTCTAAGATGGTTATAGATAGTTATAGAACTATGAACTATTTTTTATGGCGGGATATTTAAATAAGTGCCTATTACGTAGGTATAAACAGGAAGTGCCATGGAATCGGAACCAGTCAAAATCCGTTGCAGTTCATCAGCCTTATTTACGGATGTTGCTATGACAACGGCGACGCGTATATGTAACTAGAATTAGCGGGTGTCGCGTAGGTCGAGAGCTACTTCGCCTGTTTATACAATAATTAAAAATGTTTCTATTTTATACATGATGCCGTTTATGTTTGGAAATATCATTACAATACCATCTTTTTCTTGTCTAAAAAGAGTTTAAACCCAATGACCCATTCTGAAATTAGTAAGAAATATAACATTTTGCGTCAAAATCTGATGCACACACAATGGAGGAAAACGAACAACAAAGGATTAAGACCGCTCTGTTGAATTTACAGCATACTTTTGCTGCTGCTTTGTGTTTGCAGAACGTAAATACCTTAATTAATTTGTTTTCATGACTCGACTTCCAACTTTGTACATTGTACTCGAGACTAGTTGTTAAAAAATCGCGCTCGTTTCGTGTCGTCTGATGATGTTTTTTTTTATGCCAGGAACTTTTTCAATTCTACAATATAATTTATTTTTGGCATCAGTTACAAATTGAACTTTTTTAGAAGCTAATTCAACATGTACGCAAATTAAATTTTTAAAGTCGCCAGGTAATAAGAAGAAGCATTTTATATTGTTATGGAAGCTCACCTACCTCTTTAGTTTGTTGTTTGTTCCATGCACCTTTCTCATGCTTGAAGGTCAAAATCGACTTGTATAATGTATAACAAACGCCATCACTCGCTATTACATTTCGAGAATACGCATATAAATATGACTTCCACTGTCTATCATGTTTCTGTTTGGATGCAAATTTATCACTTTTGTAATAATATTTATTATGTCGACATATTTTAGAACACTCCAGCCAGTTTTCTAATTGATTATACAGTATGCGCCAAAAGTATGGAATAAATTCAATAAAAACGAAACAATTATTTTTTGGGAAAAATCCTCGAACAGGTCGATTTTTAATTTAAAAAATACATATTTTAGCGTAAAATGCGATTTTCAAATGTCATTTGTTTTCGAGTAATGACGTCATCGATTTTTTTTTTTAAATTGCAACATCATATTTTTTTTCCTTGATTCTGAAAGATCGTTTAATTCTCTATCAGACAGTAGTAAAATTTTGCCCTCTTACATAGGAAAGTTTTCGAGTAAATGACGATTGAATGTTAGAAAACGTAAATCAATTAAAATAAAGCAAAAACGTTATCAAGTTTAGTTTTTCGAATTCCATAGTTCTTTTATGGATCACGTAGGTGAAAATCTTTGCAAAGTGTCATTGTCACACCGACTTTCTAATAAGTATTGTAAGCGACAAAGTATTATTCAATTTAAAGTATTATGGCACATTTAACTGTTACTCAAAGAATTGAAATTTTAATTCTTATCGGATGCGGGAATATGACTAGAACTCAGCAGGAAGAACAGGTGCGATTTATTTAATGAAAATATCCAGATCGCCCTATCAGCCAATCAACAGTCAGTAAGGTAGTATAAATTTAGAGAAACTGGCAATGTTGTAAATGTCAGGTATTTATCCAGTTTTATTTAAAATCAATCAATTTACAAAATCGGAATATTCTGAGACACAATAATTTGTCATATTCAGATATGAGAGATGACTGTTATTTGTTGGAAATTAAATTTCAAGGGACGTGTTGGGCAACGAGAATACTTGGGAGAATTTCGAAATAGATTACTACGTGTAACAATTTAAAAATCTGTTAAGGAATTTAGAAAAAAAAGACGAAAAATTTGTTCACTTTACGGATTACTCACAAACTACTTCACGACGGAGACTATCTAGAGCTGCAAGAATCAATATGTCTGACTTTCATTAAAAACGTTATGTTGAAAAATACTATCCGTAGCAAATTTTATTGCTTGTCGATCTACCTTCAAGATAAATCCAATTTGCAAGGGAATTTTGGCGCCAACTACGTTAATATATTCTACAATGAACTATACAGCTGACTGTTGAAAAGTTAATTTCTCGAAAATGGCCAATTTCTTAGACTAATGACAAGTATATCTTTTTTCCTCACAAACGATGTAGGTTTAAGATAAATATGTTTTATAATTGTTATATTTAAGACTAACTAGCACTGAAAACAACAAAAAGATATTACTACAAAACACCAAGATTGTTCTCAGTTTTGCAAACACGGAATTCCAGGAAACAACTACTCTGCGGGCTAATGCCCCGACCAGCATTGAGCAGCGTTCTCAGTTTTGTCCAACCATCGTCGGTTAAATCGCAACAGCCGTGCTTTTTCTCCTCTGTTTCTTTGCGAGTTTGCAATGACTCACCACGCCTGGCAGCACTCTACAGCACAAATGACGTAGTCGGACATAGTCGTCAACTATTTCATAGAAATTATGAAAATGTCAAATATCTGCTAAGGAGTACGTTTCAGTTTACGTCTCATTTTTAAATTTATTAATTGACGCAACCTAAAAAATAAGTATTATGTTTTTATTGTGAAAATGCAGAAGTAGCTGCTTAATAAGTATGTACTCAGTTTTATAAAAAAATGTAAAATCAAATGTCAAATTCTGACATTTATGACATGATGTGTATGTATCCAAATATTAACGTTGCTGTCACCACACTACAACACACTGCAGCCCGCTCAGTTCATTCCTCCAAATGACGCATCGGTCTGGTGATTGGTCGAAAGTTACCAGGCAACCTAATCCTTTTTAATAACCTTGACACTACAGAATTCTAGATTGAAATTTAGGTGAATCGACAGACAAGTATTACAAAGGCAACGCGATTTAGCAGACGATGGTCCAACCTCATGCGAAACTACTACCAAAACAGAAATGGCTATGGAAATAAAAAAAAGTATGTATGTATCTATATTTCTGCACACTAACTGGCTGAATTTTGACAGCAAAACCCAGTTTGCTGAAAATTATAGATATATGTTTACCTTTTATTTTTAGAGTAGTTAAAAGTTTGAATTTTGAACACGAAAAATTTAATTTTCCAACCATTGTGCGGGTGTGGTTTTACTCCCCTTTATTATTGTAAGATTCCACGATTCCCTTTAATTTGCTGATTCGTAGGATGCTTCTGATAAAAAACACTGTATGTAAATTGTAGTTAAAAATAAAAATTGTTTTTACAACGCCATGTTAGGCGGTGGTAGATTTAACATTAAAACAGAACAGAACACAGAATACCTATGAACCTCAGACTAACCATGATACAAGAAAGCATGGAATTCATAGTATAGAACATAAACTAAATGACATTTGACCACGGATATGTTCCACACACACGAACCCAGACAACCATTTTACATTTATTGTCAAATATTAGGGATACACAAAAATATTTGATTAAAACTTAATAAAAGACCTAAAGTTTCATATAAAATAAATCTCCTTTCATCCAAATTGTTATTAAAGTAATAATACTGTTTAATTTAATCTTCCAACAAATCAACTGTGATGAATATCTCACCCTAGGAGCAAATGGAATTTAATAAAATATTTAACAATATCGTCAGTCAAGCGGCTAATTATATAATGCCAACCCTCGAAAATATAATACACTTCCTGCTGAAGTATATAGACTATATGTTTCATCGTTTGTTAAAGTGGAATGAAGTGAATATCGGTCGCTGGGGCGAAAATCCGATATAAGAGGCTAAACTCTACCTTTTTTTCTGTAAACTGTCGTCTACTCACGCTCCGATGTCGGAATACGGTTGTATCGAACACAATTCCGTTGGAAATCGAGTAAGTAGGTACATGTGTTACGGATTCTTGTGAGAAATTGCCTCCATTTACTGAAAAGAGAGAACTGAGAATATATTAGCAGATATTTTTTAGTGTAAGCTAAAAGTCTTAACAAACCAGATCTCTAAAGCTTCTGGTGTTTGATTGAGCAAATTTTTGAAAAATATTGCATTACTTTTTTTCTGTAGATATGAATGAAATTTGCTATGCAAAAGTATGTCAACGTAGAATTAGTGAACATTTTGTATTATCTTTGATTGAAATTTTTTTCCTATGTACAGGGTGATCATACCTAAACGTTAGATTCGACTGTAACTTTGTTACTTTAAGACACCGAAAAACCGAAACGTGCATTCATTAACAAAGATTTAAATTTTTCTACTTTGTAAAAGCGAAGAGCCAAATTTAAACGTGGCTTTTATTTATATCTTTGTGTGTAGATTTATTCAGATATTATTAAAAACTTAAATAGATAAAGACCCTTATGATTACATACCTACTATGTTCATTCCATTATCTTAATCAGACAGAGAGTTATTTTAAAAAATATCCAAATGATAAGCCCCCTTTGGAAGACCATATCAAAGTAAGGTTGTTCCTGAGGACCAACGTTTATAGGAACTTTTTTTTGAATCTGCTTTTAATCGTATGTATATAATACAATTTTAATTCAATTAACAAAACCATATGATATTATACAATTACAAACTTCCTCAATTATTACGTTTATGTATTCCATATTGACAATTTATTAACAGTAAAATTTCCACCTAACCATTTAGAAAATTAACTACACGCTTTTACGGTGTCTTTCAGTGCTCTGTAATATTATCTTAATGATCTTCCCCATAAAACGTATGATTGTTACAGCTGCTATACACCCGGATTGCTGTATGTCTCTGGAACAGCTCGGAGCAGCTGAAAAAGCAGTTGGACGCCTCTGCCCATTCCAACCAGTACCAGGGATTATGCAGGAAGCAGTCTACCAGACAGAGCAAGAAGGTAAGTTTACGTAGGATAAGACGACAGGTTATTGCACTAGAAATTGATTTGGATGAGGAAATTTTAGTATGATTGTAAATAAAATCAATCATTAATTTCCAATTAATTGTAAAAGTGAATAAACACCAACAAACTTATTGAACGAATTACGAATAACACAACAAATAAGAGAAGTTTATTTAAAATAATACACTTCGAACATGTGTTGTGGTATAAAATTATTTTTGTTTTTGATTGGTTTCTGTTGTTTTTTACATTTCCTGCTGTATAGTAGACGGAGAAATTCAATGATCGCAAATGGAAGAAGTATTGCATTATGGCAATATGAACGAATATAGCATACAGCGCCTAGCAAAAAATATTTTACCGTTCCAAAAAAAGAAAAGAAAACTGTGGTCTAGGGCGACAAAGCGCGACGAAAGGAAAACGATAAGTTCTCTAGCATTGCAACATCGTTTGATTGTGAAGACCATTTTAATATAAGCTTAATTGTAAGTACATAATTTTATAGAAAAAATAAAAAGCTTCCAGAATGTACTTGGTTGCTACAGGGTACTACAGGTTGCTTAAAAAAATCAATGGTGAAGCAAACATTTTTGGTTTCATTTATTGTATTTAGTGCTTCATTCCGATTCCAAATAATAACTTCAGTATTTGCGCCTACTTTCTACGAGATGTATAATGTTTTTTTACAACAATAATAATAAATAAGGATTTTTAAAAATGTTTAAGAAGCAATGAAATCAGTAGTGAATAACAACAAAATTCTTTAAAAAATTATTAAATTAATTTTAATAAATGTTAAATATCATTATTCATTACTTTCATTAACTATTTCTCAAATTAAAACAAATATTTTAATATGAAATTAGATGGCATAATTTTATAAATACCTCAAATGAAACCATCTAGCGTTATCACGCGGAGATCTATATTGTAAACAAATAAATAAGTTACGTTTAACAATACCGTAAGTTCATCACATCACCAATACTAATTACCACATTACCTGCATAGTATTTACACTATATAGATATAACCTACAAATGTCACAAAAACTAAAAACTACAAGAAACAAACGCCTGTTTATATCACCAACATCATTGTTATGTGATTATTGCTTCCAGACACACGTTCTGACCTTTCAATATGTGTGAAAGATTCCCCTGCAATGCATTTCAAAACAATATAAAATTCATGCAACTTCCCCATTGTCTAGCCCACTATTCAGTAACTTATTTTAAATCACACGCATACATGCACCCTCCAAGCTTTCTTATAGAAATAAAGCCTGTTCGAAAACTTAATACAGCCCTTTCTTTAATTGTTGTCAATGTTAATGTTAACTTCACACCTACTTAAGGCAGGTAATCATATCGTCGGCTAAAAAATAGTTTGGCTTATTAAAAATTAATTAATTAACTTAACTAACATTTGTAATTAACTAATAAATACTTGTATATTGCTGGCTGTACGTTGATTGAGAAATAATCTGTGCAAATACCTTGTCACTTAGTTTTAGTAGTTACATCATATTAAATGGTTCAACCATTAGGAAAATATTTAAAATAATTTGTCTCTGTATTAAATATTTCATGGAAATGACTCTCTAAGATAGCGTGCCCTGTATTGTTGAGTAATACAAGGGAATCTTGAGACAAACGACTGTGGAAACAGCTGCTTATGAGCAAACTATTCAAATGTTTAATTGCATTAAAACGTACTGCTATAAATTCATATGCAAATGTACTTCGTTGACATTTCCACCGTTTAATAACGGCCACTGTCTTGTACAGTAATAGCTATGTTGCTTATTGTTAGTTTATAAGCAGTGCAGGGTATGCAACTCCTTTTAACGAATTCATATCAATTGTTCTCCAATAATTGGTATCACATGAAGCCAAAAGCATTACCTCTCGATAACAAATAAAATAATTGTAGGAACATCGAATAGAATTAGCATAATACTGTTAAAACAGTCAAAAGCTGAGTAAGTGATGCGACTGAAATATGTCGTGCTTGGTCAAGAATGTCCGTGAGTAGTTTATACAGGGTGTTAAAAAAAAGTGTAAAATATTTAAGGAGGTAGTAGTATGAACCAAAATAAGCAGAAAAGTCTCAATAAACATGGGTCCGCAAAGTGACGCTTGCGGAGATTGGAATGTTTTATGTTTTAGCCCCTTTTTTATTTTGCAAAAACGTTGTGTATTTTCTTATAATAGTTGGTTGATGTTTAGTGAAATACACAGTACGTATTTGACAGTTGTTCTTAGTGCACAAGTTTTCTTTCGCTATGACTGGTTCCTCTTATGCAGAATTAACAGACATGCATTTCTTGTATGGTCGTGCTAATGGAAACGCCACCGAAGCGCGACGTCTTTATGTTGACTCTTATCCAAATCGCCAGATTCTTTCACAACGCATAAACATGCGGATCCAAACGGAAGAATTCATCAAAGATTGCGTGATACCGGTTCCTTGAGCAAACAGTGTCATTTATCCGGAAGACCAAGGTCGGCATCCACTCCTAGAGCAGAAGAAGAAACTCTAGCACTGGTAGAGTAGAATCCAGGTACGAGTGTGCGGAGAATATCAGCTGAGGTAGGAATTAGTGGTCCTCTTGTTTGGAGAATCCTTCACAAGCAACTGCTTTATCCATGCCATGTGCAACGAGTACAGGCCTTAAATCCAATAAATGATCAATCAAGCACGTTTGTTTTTTGGCCGCTGGTTTCTACGTCGTGATGCTCATGACCCTTCTTTTCTTGCAAGCATTCTTTTTACTGATGAGGCCGGGTTCACAAGAAATGGAATGTTTAATTTTCACAATACGCATATTTGGGCCGACGAAAATTCTCATGCTCTAATAGAATCTGGACATCAGATACGTTTTTCATTAAACATTTGGATGGGTATTGTAGGTGACAGGTTTCTAGGTCCTGTTGTTTTACTAAACCGATTAACAGGCGCTGCTTACCTCAACTTTCTGCAGAACACACTGTATGAGTTTTTGGAAGACATTCCTTTGAATCAGAGGCAACAAATGTGGTTTCAGCATGATGGTGCTCCAGTTCATTTTTCCATGGCCGTTAGAGAGCATTTACACCTTTGAAGACATTAGTGTACGGTACTCCTGTAAATAGCCTGGAAGAGCTGCAGCTACCGATTAATCAAAAGTGTCAAGAAATCCAAACCAAGGAAGGTGTTTTCGAAAGAGTTCGAATATCGTTGAGACGAAGATGTCGTGCCTGCTTGGAAATGGACGGAGGGCACTTTGAACATCTTCTGTAACTTTTTTTTTTGTTTGTTAAAAGCTTAATTTGTCGGTTTATTCCTAATTAAATAAAATATTAAACGAATAGTGGTCCATATCTCCGCAACCGTTACTTTGCGGACCCATGTTTATTAAGACTTTTCTGCTTATTTTGGTTCATACTATTACCTCCTGAAATATTTTACACTCTTTTTTTAACACCCTGTATAGTGCAATAAAGCGTGGCAGACAAAAACATACAACTGCGAAATGGAAAATACGGGAAAACTCGAGGAAAGAAGAGACCGAGATTGATAATACAAAATACACAGTTCGTGGATGGTATTTTAAAAATGAGAGGACGGTATTCTACGAGAGAGTATAAAATTTTTAAAGTAAAGATTCACTCAGCGTAAACCTATTTTTGATAATTTTATGTTCTTTGATCCCTTCTCAAGTGGCAATCCTAAGGAATATTGTCCTCAGTAACCTTCACCTCCCGTGCTCATCTAAATGTGTGAGCCTCGGCTATATCAGGAATTAAGTGACAATACAAGATGGATTGAAATCATTATATCAAAACTGGATAGATAAAGTACCAGGATTGTCTCAAAAGCGATTTTTAAGAAATTCTGATTTTCTGACATTATAATTTTAAACATCTTTTCTTAACGGTATTATTTCGTATTGTCAAAAATAAGTTGCCAGATTTTATCAGTTTTTGTTCAATTTAATCGTTAACATACTGTAGACTTTAGTTTGCATATTTCACCGTTTTTCGTTTAAAATAAATTATATACAGTTTACATATGACAATTTACAATTTACATGTGACGAATATTTAAGTAATTGTACAGTGCCCAATATTATACAACTTTGTAATATAATCCTCAATTAGTTGGTTAGATTCAGACACCTGTGCACAGCTGCCTATGCGATTGTATTATCTAACCGTGGGCGCAAGGCCCCAGGTGTCTGAGCTGGGAATATCAATTACTTAGACCCAATTATAAATGCAAGATGTTAGGCCCGTATTGAAAAGAGAAATACGTAAAATTTAAAATATAAAGCAATGGTAAAAGAATAGGGTAAGAGCGCATAAGAGTACGCACTTAATTTGTAAATACAAATTACATCCTTATTTATTTATTTAGAAGCTCGTACTTCACAGTACAACTGCATTAGATCGTTCTTAAGTAACTAAAACCATTAATAGCTTTTATAATTTAAAAAAAAATCAGATTTTTTTTTAACTTTAAATATGCGTACTTTTAGGATCAAGCGTTCTCATGAGTACGCATATGTGGCTTAAGAGCACGCAATCTTTAAAGGTGCTATGAAAAGTAATAAAAATTCCTTGAGATAATAAATTTTCAGTAAATCTTGGTTCTCTTTCTTTAATATTTTCATACTATAATTAACTATAACTCCAAAAATTAGAATATAGTACACACACTGACCAAAAAGTACTCAGGGCGCCAAAGAGTAGGCGTGCGTACTATTGCAAAACTGAAACATAGAATAGAAGACGTTATAGAAGACCTATGCTGTTTTGATTGGAAAGGTATAGAGGACCCATCTACTCTATTCTTACTGCACCATCTATCAATTAATTCAAGAATGATTATGAGCGTCATCATGCTAGCTTGAACGCGAGAGTTTTTTTGTTATGCTGTGTGCATCTGTGCCAGTTCGATGGCCTGTTCATTTGTGACTGATTGTCAGAAAACTTGATTCAGGTGCTACAATTGAATTGTTTATCTGTCCTCTATTTTATATACAATTTTTTGCTGAGGCAAGTGTATTTTTACTTACTACTAGTGAATTTCTCCTCAGTGTATACATAGTTTTATATATGGAAAGGCAAATGCAGAATACTGCACAACCAATCTATGTACCTTAAACGACATACATATTTCATTTTGCCAATGCAAATATCATTTCATTTATAAAACTACTTCCAAATGTATATCTCTATGGCAAAGATGGAACTGCGGCTCGTATTCGTACACCAGATCGGATAGTTCTATATGTTTACAGATAAATCTCAACCCCTTGAATTCAATCTACGGAAATGAAAACTTTGAGGGAAAAATATCAGCGAATAAGCTAATTTATGAAACAGTTTTTGTGAAAAGATTGGCTATAAATTTCTCTGTTACGAGGAATTATCAAATTTAGAAAGAGAAATATTTGTAGCTTCGATCCAACTGATTTTAAAACTGAAATGGTTTTCAGATATTTGCATTCGTCGTAAGTCTGAACATAAAATACAGGAGGGCCAAAATGATAGGGCATACAGGACTAGTCAAAATAATGTCAGTATTATATATACATTTTTATGCTATTTGGCTTCCTTATAGATATACAAGGCTTCCAAGTATATAAGAATTATTTGACTCGTAATTTATAAAACGTTTTCACTACTTAAATTGAAATTAAACATGCTTTATTAGATACGGTTAAAATGAAGTTTTACAGCCGGATTCATGAAACGGGCGTAGCGCTAGTCGGACTAACGAGTTTTACGCCCGTGTAAAGCGCGTTAGTTGGCCTAACCAGCTTTGCGCTCATTCACGAAACATGCGTTGCTAGGTAGGCTGTTTATTTACGTCCATATTTGCGCCAAAAGTTAGACCCAGTATTGTACCTGTCTAAAAATCACGTAACTTCGGCCTCTAGTTCCTTGCGTTTCCCATTGTATATTTAGTATTTATATTCAAAAACTGTACTTTTCAGTGCTACGGATTAGTTAACATATCATAAAGTAAGTATTATACATAGTAGTGAATAGGAGTATGCTTTTTATTTAAATTAGTGCAACAGATGCGTAAATTTTTTGCGTAACCTCCGCTAGTCTGACTAACGTTACGCCTTGTTGATGAATCCGTATGTTAGAGTTTACAGTTTCCATTCGTAAATCAATTCCCCTAGCAATTTCCTATAAAAAGCTATATCTTGTTTTATTCGATATATTTAACCACTTTCAAGATAAAAGAATATTGAATTATGTATGTAATAATAATTTATTAATAATGAAGTTAGTATTTCCAGGCATACTGTACAGGGTGTTCTTAAATAAGTGTCGCAACGGAAAACTGTAAATTCCTCTTGAAAAAAGAAACTTTGTTTTTCTCTTCCATTTTTCTCTCCGGGCTTTCGTTTTCGAGATACACGGTGTCAAGACTTTAATTTTTTTGTGTTTTTTCCAATATTTTAGGAACCGTTTGAAGTACAGAACTCAGCTTTTGTAAACACGTTACCACTATTTTCGCACCCTTCTCGAATTTATTGGACGTGCCAGTGGTGGAGATTTTTAGGTATCGGAAGGGATTTTACGCCACTGGAAAAATTGACATTTAACAGCAAATTCTCAAGCGCCAATGAATTTTACACAAAAATAGTCCTCTTGGTTCATTGCTCTAAAGTCAAGCGTTTTCAATAAAAATGACTTTCTATGAACAAAAACAAAGTTTTTGCTAACGTTACGAAAATTTTGACACCGTGTATC
Source organism: Monochamus saltuarius (assembly GCA_025584915.1). Taxonomy (NCBI): domain Eukaryota; kingdom Metazoa; phylum Arthropoda; class Insecta; order Coleoptera; family Cerambycidae; genus Monochamus; species Monochamus saltuarius. The sequence continues at coordinate 52,334,344 of CM046723.1, forward strand.
TTGAAAACGAAAGCCCGGAGAGACAAATGGAAGCAGAAAAAAATGTTTCTTTTTTTCAATAGGAATTTACAGTTTTCCGTTGCGACACTTATTTAGGAACACCCTGTATATCTGTACGGGAGCCAGGACAGAAATATATGTGAAGTACTGACATAATTTTGAATTTCCCTCTATGCCCTATCATTTTTGACCACTAGTTTCTGAACACCCTGTAAATGTTTATAAGACGTCAACATTTTGTGTAGATATTCAAAACAATCAAAATATATTTTTGCCAAAGCATCAAAACTGCTTTCATATAATAAAATAGTAATATAAAAAATAATTTATCAATCTGCTATCTACATATTACTTTTATCGATAACTGTTACTAGATACACTATTTGTATATGTTTAGCTAGCTTGGTGTAATAAACGAGCATACAATTTATTTGTCATTTAAACAGGTACTCCAATATTCTTTCTAAAAGAGAAACTAATCATTTTACATTCATTATTTAGTAATTAGTTAAAAGCTTTTTCTTGGTAGTTGGAAATGTATAGGTACCTAGTTGTATTGTCCTCTTAAAGTAAAATATACGACTATACCACTTCACTGATATTTTGTGACAGGCAGTAAAGGTTTTTACTGTTCACTTTTATAGTTACATTTATAAGAAGCCAATAATCGAAAGCGACAGTAAAACAAGTTCATATAAATATGGGTCGGGTAAATGACAAATGTCCAATTTTGTTTAGTATCGGATCATGAAAAAAATTAGTCCAAATAAGCCATGGCGTCATACGATGAAACTGCATATGTCCCCTATTCACTGGAGAAGAAATCCTGCCCTACAAAAAAAATACTCTTACTAATATGTTCTTGAGGTCGCTGAAACCGAATTAGGGGTCCGTTTAACCTCATCATGTCAGGATTTTGTTATAACCTCAATAAATGCCCAATAATATATGCTTTTCAGCATTACTAAACACATATAACCCTATAACTCAATCTTTAAGTACACAACGCAAGCTGTGAATCAAGAACCCACAAACCAATCACCACAAAGCCCCGTAAAACCATATAACCCCACAACCTTATAACCAATAAACTAATAACTGGTCTATAAACAAAACATATTCTGCCCCATATATCCCATATACTCATACAATCCCATAATCTCATGACCCTATAACCAATAAACCCAATAACCGGGTTACCCGAAACTTCAACGTATCTCACATCACGCGACTGATTCGGGTTTTATAAACAAACTTCATCTTATAGATGCTACATCGCGTGTAAGATAAGCTCAAGTTTTTAAATTCTACAGTTCAACAAGTGTTTTGAAATCTACGAATGCACTCTTATTGGTTTATTTAAAGAATTCTGCACACGAAACTGCTTAATTAAAAAACAAGCCCCATATATTCTGTATTCTTCATATGTCATATATTTTCTTTATTAAAGTCATGGTCAAAACACTTATTAAGAAAATAATGCATGATATCGACTAAAATGTAAATGTAAAATACTTCTTTAGAAACAGTATGTTGTTCGGGAAACAAAAAATATTGAAAATTTTATTTTATCTAAAATAAAGACATTAAGGAAAACAGGATTTTAAACTCATATTTGCCTAGACCTTTTTCTTTCCCGTAGGCTTTTAAATTATAAGCTAAATTTTTTTTTCTGATACGACAAAAGAACAAGATTTTCATATCTAGGTAGTATGTTATTAATAAAAAAAATAATAAATTGTATTTGAAAACTTCAGAACCTTTTTACGACTAGGGCCTACAGCCTGAAAGAATACCTATCTGAAAGAAAAAGGAATGATGATAAAAAATGTATACATATCAAATTCATGTCGAACAAGATGGAACTTCCAAAGAATTAAAAGTTAGTGGTAAACTTTTGCGGTGTCAACTTTAGTCTTCATACATATATGTGTAGAGACGTCGTCTGGTCATCAAGAGTACATGTGTCACATATTTAGTAATATCCAACACTTTTAAGATTCTAAACCATGGCGAATTAGTTTTATACTCCAATACATATACACTACATGTGTGCTAATCAGTTCTTAGTCCTTCAATGCATCCCAACTGGCAGAGAGTAACTACCTTTTCTGCAGGCACTCTAAAAACAAGACCTGTGTCACACACTAGGTGGCAAAGTCGTATATGTCGTTCTCTATGCGCTTCCGACTTATTCTACTGTGCTATTTACGTAAATGTCAAAATCTGTTCGGTGGAACAAGTATTTTATTAGTTCTTTTTTATGCGATTTGCTGAAATTTTCTAAAATGTTTTCGGCGAGACCGCGACGCGAGGGAACCTTTGACTTACTAGAGAAAATGTCTACATATAAGGAAGGAACCCACTAGGCAGTCGCGGTCTAGGCGCATAACGAACTGTGCTGATATCGCTTTCATTTAGTGAAATATCTTATAATTATTTTAAATGTAGAAGTTTACACTAGTAGGTCTGAATTCATTTGCGTTGCGGTCTCAAAACTTTTTGAAGAATATTGGCCAGTCGCGCCAAATAAAAGTTCTAATAAAAATATATCTTTCATATAACATATTTTGACACCTAAATAGTATAGTAGAATAAGTCTGGGGTGCATAGAGAACGACATATGGGATTGAACTGGTCAAATATTTTGATATATTTTGAACAGTTTGAAATCAATCCTTGACTTTTGTGGAAATAGATCTGATGTACTAGCGATGCTAGGCATAGAAATTGCAAGTCACCGACTTGGCCTACTGTGATGGTTGTTGCGGGTAGTGGTACGTGCTGGCGCAGGTCTAATGTGCGATGTTTCATTAAATACCATGGGCAGATACCTTCATGAGCAGGCATTACAGGTCCGTGCTGTGCATAACCAACTTCTGTTTAAACTCCATCCTATAATGACTGGACATAACGGATTATTGAATTTAAGCAAATTCTTCCCTAATATGTATAGGTATTACAAAAACTGACTTACTTAAGCAAACTTTATGCACTATCAATATGAAACTTTGAGATTATCAATAATTCAATTAAACTTTAGTTTTGATTGCGGGAGTCACCAATGGTTAAACAATTTCTGAATTGGTTGCCACGTCGTCGATTAATGATTGACTTTTCTGTCCAAGAAGAGACCGATATGAAAAATCAAAAAATCTGAACGAACAATCGGCCCGAACATTTTGTTTTATCATAAAATATCAGTGCCTAATTTTTGGCACTTGATTGGACAGGAATAAGTTTATATTGTGAAAAACCACTACTGTGCTGACCATTGTCCTGATCAATATTACGTTTCACTCCCAATTTTTAGTACATTATTACCAGTAGCACCACTGATTTTGCGCTTATCAGTTCTCATTGGTGTAACACAGGTACCAGGCGATCGATGATTGATCTAGCTCTCTTAATGTCTATATTCAAACAAGGTTTGAGTGTGGAAAGTAACGAATAAATTCATTATTTTTTAAATTAAGAAGTTTTCGAAAAAATGCCGTCGATTTTGTTTTTAAAAAAGGCACATTTTGACATACGACCCACATTTGTAACGTCATCGTTGTTCGAAATATGACGTCAACGACAATTTCTTTAAATGGCAACCCCCAATTTTGACCATGACCATGCCATTTGAAAGAACGTGTCATTCTACATGCATACATCATGAAAAATTATGGTATATAACAAAAATTTCAAGAAAATAATGTTTAAAATTTTAAAATTTAATTTTCACAATACTGAAAATGGTAATAATTATGTGAAAAATCGACTAAATTAAATGTTCCAATTGTGCACCGCTAGCCAAGATGATTAATAAATTCTTTTTGGACATTATCAATAACTTCAGGAGGTATACGATGTATCTCGTCACGAATTCTTACTTTTAAATCATCTAAATTAACCGGTCTAGTAACGTATACTTTGCTTTTTAAATATCTCCACCAGAAATAATCTCGGGGTGTCAAATCAGGCGATCTGGCTGGCCACTCAATCGGCCTCCTTTTTCCTATCCAACGATTGGGGAACAGCTCATCTAAATAAGCACGGACAGGTGTTGCATAATGGTGGGTGCACACTGCACAATATTGTGAAAATTAAATTTTAAAATCTTCAAACATTATTTTCTTGAAATTTTTGTTATGTGACACCATAATTCATTTCATGATGGTTGTATGTAGAATGACACGGTCTTTCAAATCGCATGGTCAAAATTAGGGGTTGCTATTTAAAAAAATTGTCGATGTCGTCATATCTCGAACAACGATGACGTCACAAATATGGGTGCCTTTCAAAAAAACAAAATCGACGTGCCAGGGGATTTTTTCGAAAACTTCTCAATTTCAAAAATAATGAATTTATTCGTTACTTTTCGAAAGCACTGTACATATAACGTATAATTATCATAGTAGCTATTTAATTGTAATTTACTATCTACAGAATGGCATTAGAGATATAAAATAAATTAAAATATATTTCACCAAACATTTTATTCAGAATGAAGTAAGAATATTTATGAAATAGAATTTGTCTGGCGGGGGAAAAGCAGGCTGTGGACGGGCGTGAATCAGTGTTGACGAATATCACTGAATTTTTTTTGGTAAGTCACTTTACAATTTTATTTTGTAAATTTGCCGAACTATAAGGGTGTCGGGAGTATTTGAATAACTTTTCGAGGAAAAAGGAATATATCGGTTGGTCCTAGCCAAACTTAGATATGTTATGTGGAAAACTTAGACTGAATCTCTGGACAGGTTAAGTTAATTCTGGAAACGCTGGGGAGTGTTTTATTTTAAAATAGTGGCTAAAGTTTTCCTGCCTATAGGGTAATTTGGTATTTTATGATAGTTTCGCCTAGTTTTAAATTGGCCTAGTATTTTACTGTAGTAAGTGCAGCCTAATGTGAGAGCCTTGTATGGCTGTTTTGTGTTGCTGAACATTTACTTAGATATTAGAGATACGCTCGATTTGATGTTTATCTGAAATTTAGAAAAGTAGAATATATGGAATATTTCAGGGGATTTTTATGTAAGAGCTTAAGTGTTAACTGCACTTAGCCGTAATAATACCTCAGAGAGGTATTTAATAAGGGTAGTTTGGCCTTGAGTAGTTTCCTTGAACTAAATCCATGCACTTGCGAAGCCGTCGTGAGACTCACAAAGCCTTCAAGCTCCCAACTACCAACGGGAAGAGTTAAAGTGCCACAGGATTAGCAGGAGTATTATATTTAGAATAAAACAGGTAATTTAATGTAGTGAAGTCGGATAGCAACATTTTATAAATGCCTCAAATAACATTCTATATCACGTAAATAGTAGAAGCAAATAGAGGACATCATGTTATTTGGAATCGGAATGATGCGCTGAATACAATAAATGAGAAACAAATGTTTAGCTTGCTTTACCACTGATTTTCCAAACGCCCTTTATACACTCTGATAGATTAACAGAGAAGTTTAATTGATTCTTTGCAACTTTATATTTTATTTTTTCCGGTGAACTTAAACCTCCCTGTATTGTCAATTAAACTTACATTAAAATCGTCCGAACAATCAAACAATATTGCAATGCTTGCTTTCGTTCCGCTTCATCGCCCACATCATATGTTTTTGGCACAGTAAAATATAGTAGGCGTAGTATGTTGTGTTCGTACATAATGGCATAATGCAATACTTTTTCCATTTGCTCGATGAGATGCAGTTTTTGTGCCCATTTTACGAGTCTATTTTGCAACTTTATTCAATATCAATGTCCGTTCAACACAATAACACCTAATAATATCACAAATTAATTTCATTGATGTCCATTGCGCATTTAGCCGTGATTTAGCCACAACCTCTTGAACCTTCACTCGACGAACTGTATAAACTGCGATGCTACTTCGAACGGCGTCTGATGTCATAGCTCTACGCTATAGCGGCGATCGTTTTGTGGGGGGGGGGTCGTGGCCAGAGTAAATTTTTAAATACCGTTTTTAGGCTTAGTTTCCACGAAATTATCTAGGACAAACGCCATTTCGATTAAAATAATGCTTTCTTTCTTCTGCACATATTTGGAAAAATCATACAATTTTCCCATAAACCTATTATATAGGGTGTTTCATAATATATGCGCAGGACTTTAGGATGTGATAGCTCGTCCAAAAATTTGAAAAAATGTTTGTATTAACTTACCCTCTAAAATGCTCAATTTTCGAGAGGGTGTTGAAATTGTAAAAAAAATTTCGCTTTTTGCGAATATCTCCGGAACCGTTTATTGTACAGAAAACAGCTTTTGTGAGCATTTACTACTCATAATAAGCTATGTTCTGTGCGAGAAAAAAAATTTTCAAAGTCATAATTGGTGAAGATTTTGAAGGGGAAGTGGGTGTTTTTCTCTCCAACTTCTACGCCACTGGAAAAAGTACGGTTTTGATACACCCTTTTCAAACGCCAATGTTTTCTACACAAAAAATGTACTCTTGGTCATAAGCTCTAAAGTTAACCGTTTTCGAGAAAAATCTACCTTTATGTTGAAAAACATGGTCAATTTTTTTAAATAAAATTTTTTTACTAATTAAACAGAATTTATTTAATTGTTAGAACAAGTAACAAAAATAAACGTTAACTTTGTAGTTGCAAAATTTAAAAAAAATCGTACACAGTTAAATTAAATGTTGGGAATGTTAGCTTCAATGCACGCAGCAATTCATTCAAATTTCAAAAAATTTACCATGTTTTTCAACATAAAAGTAGATTTTTCTTGAACACGGTCAACTTTAGAGCTTATGACCAAGAGTACATTTATCGTGTAGAAAACATTGGCGGTTCAAATGGGTGTCTCAAAACCGTACTTTTTCCAGTGGCGTAGATGTTGGGAAGAAAAACACCCACTTCCCCTTCAAAATCTTCACCAATTATGACTTTGAACAAAAAATTTTCTCACACAGAACATAGCTTATTATGAGTAGTAAATGCTTACAAAAGCTGTTTTCTGTACGATAAACGGTTCCGGAGATTCGCAAAAAACATACAATATCAACACCCTGTATCTCGAAAACTGTGCATTTTAGAGGCTAAGCTAATACAAACTGTTTTTCTAATTTTTGAACGAGTTATCACATCCTGAAGTCCTGCGCATATATTATGAAACACCCTGTATAGCCAGGTATCACCACGTATTAAAACAAAAATACTATTAGGAACTGTCAATTCAGTTTGCCTTATTTTGTTCATGTTGCAGACACACCTAAACGGAGATGCCACCCTTCTGCAGAACACTTCCAACAACTTACCCAACCCTAACTCCAGCCAGAACGTGCTGAGGGCCAGACGTGGCGTCATCAAGATGCTGATCGTCGTCGTCTGCGCCTTTGCCATATGCAACCTGCCATTCCACGCAAGGAAGATGTGGCAGTACTGGTCGTCCAGCTATCACGGCGACACGAATTTCAGCGCCCTCTTCACGCCGCTGACGTTCCTCTCCACTTACTTCAACTCGGGAGTCAACCCCCTCCTGTACGCCTTCCTTTCGAAAAACTTCAGAAGGTGAGCAAATTTTAACGCTATAAGCGGGGGTTCATATTCTGTATAAATAATAGTTATTTATGGCCATGAAAAGGCGCAACTTTTCCCTAATTTGAGCCACCCTGTATATTTTACGGATTCCTAGATGCAAATGGTGAGCCATGAAGAACGCTCAACCCTGTATACATATGGTATCTCCTTTATAAACCAGCAATGCAATAAACTTTATTATAAAGACATAATCCTTTAGTCTACAAATCGATTTACTTTTTCCAAACATCAGCCATGTCAGAATACTCTGACAAGGATATCAACAGGGATAAAGTATCAGAAATAAAATACACAACAAAAATTTCACCCCAAAAGTAACTGGATTTTATTATTGAACTACCACGGGAAGTAGCATATCTAACGATCAAAATATAAATCAAGAGAAATATTCTACAGGAATAAATATTTAGAAAAATGACAGGCAATTTAACTCACAACATAAGATTTCCGATCCATCGACCAAATAGCTTCTGGCATTATGTGAGCTGTCTTATTCTATTTCAATATTACCTTGGCGCTAGTGAAATGAAGCGTCGTTGTATTGAATTTGTTTCCGACATCTAAGGTGCTTTTCTGGACGAACAAAAATTTTACTCAAATAAAATTGTCAAACGAAAATTGTGTTTCTATACAAATCAATAAGAAGCTTGTATTGATATAAAGTATATAATATTTGTATTACAATAATCATTTTAGAAAGGATATGAGATATGGATATTTATATTGCAGGGTGTCTCAAGCTCAATTGTATAGGACTACTGTCAACAAAATATTTAAATAACATTTGGGGCACTTAGTGTTACATGGGATGAGGTAAGCTTTGTTTTCAATAGAAAGTATTATCTTTGGGATTTCAAAGAAAAGACTAATGACGTCATCAATTATATTTTTTCCAGAAACATACCCAAATTATTTTCCTGTTAAAATGCTCTCCTTTTTCTAATAAACTTTTATTAGAATTTTTTTTTGTATTACTTCCCGCTTAAAAGTTATAAGCAATATCGTCCTAAAAGGTCTCAAAAGAAATACCACCTAAAAATCACATTAGCGGTGGAAGGATCAAGTACGTTGGAAAATAATTGAATGTTCGTAGTTTAAAATGCATAAATGTCACAAAATACTTATAATTACTCATTATAGATTCAACGTCCTGGGACAGTAGGTCATTTGAAACAAAGAAACAACGAAAACTCTAATTTAACGTACGTTTCGGGTTTATTACATAATACCCATCTTCAGAAAATACAATATTCTTATGCTAAAATAGTAAACAATAAGACGTAAATAACATTTTTTTTTAAAAAACAACCAAAAAACACAAACAACATTTAGTTTAAACATACCTAACATCGTATAATAATTTTAATTTTCACTTATAATACCACCAGAGCTTCAATTATTACTGGAAATTTTTTCGAGCACACGAATATTTTGAAAATTCATCCGATCAGAATTTTCTAAAAAATATTCGTGTGCAAGAAAAAATTTCCAGTTTTCAATTGAAGCTAGAGTGGTATTCGGTAAGAAAATTTCACAATGAAGTGTACTTATTAAATTATGATAGAATAAATTTGAAGTTAAATATAAATGTCATTTTATTTATAAATGTCAAAAAATTTCCAGTGTAATTTCATGCTCCTTACCCCAAGGAAGAGAAAAATTTCCGGAAATTTTCTTAGTTGCTATAGTAACGCTACAAAATTCAGGCCTTTAATGGGCTGAAAAATACTATTGTGAAATTTTCATAATAATTTTTCCAATAAATTATTTTAGATTTACTCAAAAACATATAAATTTTCATTATAATTTGTCTTGCGGTGCGAAATGAAACATAAAATATTTTAAGGATGGCGTTTCAAGGACGAATAATCATATCTAAATATGCACACAAAAAATACACACAGTAGGTGGAGGTCCTTATTAATGTAGTACTAAATTATAATGCTGAAATTGAATCATTTTCTTTAACTTTTGAAGAAAAAATGTGCTAGAGAACATAAAAAACTGTGAATTTGTACCTTATCACTGTGTTCTATACACCGTAAAAAATACTTGATAATTTACATAAATTCAAGTGTTACTAGTTTTTTAAAAGAATTCTGCGGGATGTGATAATGTTTATAATGTTGTATACAATTTTCTCAATGTGCAGTTGACTTGTAAAATTCAGTAGATTTTATGATAAAACGTAATAGGTGAAAATGATGCTCTTTTTTTCTTATTCTAAATGACTTGTCAGCTTGAAAATTGTTTTATATCCCGGAGAAAACTTGTATAATTGACATAGTGAAGAGATATTCTCTCTAACTTACTCAGATTTTTTTAGACTGTCTCAACAAACAGCTATGAAATTCGTTGAAAATTTGCCTATAAAGCGGCGCCCTTAACGCGAAATTAAGAATGAAAGACGATCTCATATTTAAGAATGTCAGAAAAAATGTCTATTTTTTAGACAAAAAAATATAAAATGTCGGTGAAAAAAGTAAAAACATACACAGTAAATTTAAAAGTTTCTTTAAAGAGTATATACAGGTAGTGTAAAAATCTGCAAGGAATCAATTGTTAATCAAGTCAAAATATACATGTGATAAACCTTTAATATCAGTGTTATTGTTAATAGAATTAGTATTTCTCTTAACCTGAATCATTTCAAGAATAGAACGTTTTTGCAAGTTATTTTCATTATTGAGAATTTCAATATTTTCAAAATCAAAATTATGGTTACTTTCAATTGCATGTTTAGCATGGGCAGTAGAATTTGTGTTTTTAGTAGAAATATTATATTTATGATTATAAATACGTTTATGCAAATATTGTTTTGTTTGACCAATATAAGTTCCATTACAGTCATTACAGTTTATTTTATAGACAACATTTGACGAGAATTTTTTTGGAATAACCGGTTTAAATTTAGTAAAGAATTTTTGTTGTTGTCGTATATGGTTTATGTGCAATATTTATATCGTATTTTTGAAACATTCTAACAATTTTCTCAGACAAGGCAGGTATATAAGGTAATGAAATATATTTTTTGTTTTTATTGCTGAGGTTAATATGGTTATTATTATAAATATTGTGGATTCTGTTTCTAATAATAGGTTCATAAAATTTTTTAGGATAATCATTGAATTTTAAAACGCTCTTTATTTTTTTAATATTCTTAGGCCTATTGCAAGGATGGGATAATTTTATAGCATTGTCCGTCAAATTATTTATAACATTTTTTTTATGATTAATTGGGGATACGGAATTGAAATTTAAATATCTTTTGGACCAAACTTACTTAGTATACCAATTTGTTGTTATAATACCTTCAGAATTATATTTAATGGTCAAATTAAGGAAATCAATTTTTTTGTTATTTTCTAATTCAATAGTACACTGTAATTTTGGATGAAACTTATTGAATTCATTCTTAATATATTCCACCTTATTGATAGGAACACATACAATGCAATCATCGACATATCTTTTATAAAAATGCGGTATGAAATCTAATTTTTTGATAACACTAGTTTCAAGTTCCTCCAATACCAAATTTGCAACTGTTACAAAAATGGGTGAGCCCATTGCGGTACCAAAAATTTGAGAATAAAACTTATTGTTAAAGGTAAAATAAGTAGAGCTTAAACAAAACTTTACAGCGCAAAATAAGATCATCCAATTTTAATCGAGTAAATTCTTTTTTTTTACTGTATATACTCTTTAAAGAAACTTTTAAATTTACTATGTATGTTTTTACTTTTTTCACCGACATTTTATATTTTTTTGTCTAAAAAATAGACATTTTTCTGACATTCCTAAATACGCGCTTGTCTTTCATTCCTAATTTTGCGTTAAAATATTGTATATTTCATTTCGCACCGCAAGACAAACTATAATTAAAATTTATATGTTTTTGAGTAAATCTAAAATAATTTTTTGGAAAAATTATTATGAAAATTAAAATTCTTATACGATGTTAGGTATGTTTAAACTAAATGTTGTTTATGTTTTTTGGCCGTTTTTTTTTAAAATGGTATTTACGTCTTATCTCTTTTAGCATAAGAATATTGTATTTTCTGAAGATGGGTATTATGTAATAAACCCGAAACGTACGTTAAATTAGAGTTTTCGTCGTTGCTTTGTTTCAAATGACCTACTGTCCCAGGATGTTGAATCTATAATATCAATTACATGGTCAGGAAAATCCTATTGATTATAGTTACTCAATACGAACGTCAAACGTATAACTTATGTGCTTACAAAATGTTTTCTCATTCAGAAAAAGTTAATATGTTGCTAATTTATGGCGAATCACAAAAAATTTCAAGAAGAGCTATAGAGTTATAAGAAAATCCACGAAATTCTATACGGTAGGCTAGCAGGGATTTGAATTTGGGGAATTTTAAAGACCAATAATTAGTATCATGACTACAAAATTCACAATCTGAATTATTTGCCTCAGCATCACATTGAAAACAGCTCAAATTGTAGTAAGAAACTGTTTCTCGAGACGTTCTTTGGACGGACGAAAGTCGGTTTGTCAGTAATGGTTTGCCAAACAGGCGCAACGAACACTACTGGTCCACTGAAAATCAGTCAAATACCAATGCCATTTTGGAGGGTGGATGGTGCGGCATCATCGGAAGGCCTTATTTGGTCTTATTTTTATGAACATACATTGAACAGCGTGAATTACCTAAATTTTCTACAAGAAAAACTTCCTGCACTTCTGGAAAATGTGTCTAAGGAGAAACCAGCACGATGGAACCCCACAAGGCTAGGATTGTGGAGCAATATTTAAATAATACTTTCCCATTACAATAGATTGGGATTAATGGACACATTCAGTGGCCCGAAAAGTCATCATATCTGACAACCCTCAATTTTTTTATGTTGGGTTTTAAAAAGTAAGGTTTACAAAACACCTTCGAGAGATATTAATTATTTGACGACATGTTCATAAACGCAGACCACAAGAAATAAGGCGAAGATTGGATATGTATCTTGAAATAAGATATGGCCATATAGGTAGAGAATAGATTGTAATATGTACATGTAGTATAATGGCGTTTGCGTCATTTCTTGATGACATTTATGCATTTTAAACAACAAACATTCACTTATTTTCCAACGACTACTTGATTCTTCCAACGCTAATGTGATTTTTAGGTTGTGTTTCTTTAACAAAATAGCTATTTATGCCATCAGTTACGAAATGCCTAATTTTGTGTAACGCGTGAGATTTTTCACTCACTCACTTCGTTCGTTCCGCAAAAACTCACAAGTTACACAAAATTTCATTTCGTAACGTATTGCATACAAGATTTTTTCTAATTTTGAAGAAAGTAATAAAAAAATAAAATTTAATATAATTGACAAATATTTGGAAAACATAAATTTAGTTTGTTGCTGTTACTTCATGTTAGTTGTCAGTTTGACATTTTGTAAAAAAGTCTAGACGGAAGATTTTTAGCAAGATTGATATATTTTTAGTTTTATTTTTAAAAAATGAGTGATTCAAGTTCTGAAGAGCTACCAAGCGATATTGAAGAGGCAGCAGGTAATGCTCTATTATCAGTAATTCCCAAAAAGTCAAAGGTAGTTTATGATTTGGCATACGAAAAATTTGTTACGTGGTGTGATGAGAAGAAAATTAAACATGTTAATGAGAAAGTTTTACTTGCATATTTTGAGGGTAATAAAGATCTAAAAGTTTCCACATTATGGACACTTTACTCAATGTTAAGGTCTGAACTAAATCTGAAAAGGAATATTGATATTAAAAAATATACAAATTTGGTAGCATATATTAAAAGGCAGGCGGACGGGTACAGTGCTAAAAAGTCTAAAGTTTTTATTAAAGAAGATTTTGCCAAATTTTTAGTGGAAGCTGATGACAAAGAATACTTAATGGCTAAGGTTGCAATGATAATTGGAATGGCAGGAGCATGCAGAAAAGCAGAATTAACATTTCTTCCAGTTGAAAATGTTATAGACGAAGAAAGCCATTTTCGTGTTGATATGCCACCTTCAAAATCAAAAGTTATACGGCAGTTTGCAATTACCACTGGAGACATTGAAAATACGAATCTTGTTGAAATATTAAGAAAATATATTAAGTTGCGTCCCCAGGTTCTTAAACACAACAGATTTTTTGTAAAATATGCGAATGGAAAATGTACCAGAAATCCTGTGGGAATTAACACATTTAGCTGTCTGCCAAAAGTTATTGCACAATTTCTTGGTCTTTCAAATCCTGTTCTATATACTTGCCACTGCTTCACAAGAAGCTCTGCCACTTTTCTAGCAGACAGTGGCGCTGATATTTTAAAATTAAAGAGGCACGGAGGTTGGAAATCTAGCTCTGTTGCGGAGGGATATATTGAAAATTCCATGAATAATAAAAAACTTATAGCGGTGAATATTTGGTGAAACATCTTATGCAATGTGCGCCGCTTCCCAAATAACAGCAAGTTCGAGCAATGAAAAAAAATATGTCGTCGGGAATTAATTTGAATAATTGCAATAATTGTGTTATCAATATTTATAATAATTAATTAATTTATAATTTATGTTTTTAACTTGTATTATAACAGTTTAATAAATAGAATAATTCTTTTTGTCACTAACTTTGAAATACATTTTTCGTCACCAATTGCATAAAATTTTACTTTATGCAACTAGTTACAAAAAGTAAGACGTTTCATAATGTCAATCAGTTTTAAAGTGTCACTTTATATATCAAAATTAGAAAAAATAAATTTTATCACAACTATCAAACTAGAAATTGTGACATATTATGCATTCTGGGACACAAAACCAGTAGATTTGAAATATCTCCTTTTTATATGGGTACAAAGCACTATAATCATCTTCCACTTCGACTTAACTGTAAATGAGAAAATGTTTAAAAAATCTATTAAAAAACTACTATTAGAAAAGCATATGATGTGGATGAATATTTCTCTGATGAAATAGAATAACTTGTATTGATCGAGATTTTCTTTTTTTATTATTCTTCTGTTGTTGTTTGTCAGTGCAAAACTGTTCTCTATAAGTGTAGCGGTTTCAGAGAATAATCAGTCGCGTAGTTGTCAATCCGGTTTCTTGAGTGTTCATTTAGGGGTACCGCAGGGATCCATTTTAGGCTCAGTTTTGTTTATTTTATATATAAACCAGATTGGTTCGGTTATACCAGGTTGTCACTTTACTGTTTATGCTGATGATATATCTCATAATTTCTGATAAAATTTTTAATAATCTAAAAAGTAAGTGCTCTGACATTTTAAATAATATTGCTCACTATTTCACTGATCTTAATTTATATTTTAATGTTGAAGAAACTGAGGGCTTACTATCGAGTTTGAGACACCATGTACTAGGAACACACTTATTTATTTAGATTACCATTTTCCTAGACTTCCCAATTTATACCATCATATTTGCTAAGTTTCTTTATACCTACCTTTAGTATACTGATTTGTACATCACTTAATAAAGATAATGTATCATTAATTGTGATATTCCATGTTGAATTACTGCTCATTAGGTAATCTGAAATGAGAACAAACATTATCCCACCGTGAACCTACTAGCTGAATACACTCAATTGGGCAAATTAGCCACACAAATCGAGTTCAGTTCCGCAAAATAATCTGTAATGAATAGATATTAAGTAGAGGACCCTGTTTTCCTCAGCAGGAAGCATATTAAAAGAACCATTAACGCTAATGGTTTGAAGGAAACCTAAAGTTTCCCAGTGAACTTTATGATTGCTTTTTAGTTTGCTTATTTGCTGCGTAAAATTACTTCAAACGGCTCACAAAATTACAAGTTTCATGACATAATTACAAGTCACGTGTTCCAGTATCGTTCGAGATGGGTGAAAGTAAATAAATATCTTTTACGCTATTGGCATACTTAATTTTTTCTAAAATAATGTATAAGATAGCTTTTTGCTACAGTATCATCAGCATCTAGTGCGACACAGGTCTTGCTTTCATAGTACCTGCAGAAACAGTATAAAACTCTGTATCAATAGGTTTTTTCCAAATAGCAGTAATTTCTAGTAATCGGACTATTTGCCATGCGCAGTAGCAAAATTATAAATTATAGTAGTCCATTTTTTCAACTCCACTTGAAAATCAAATTATTACTAATAATTACCGTTCAGTTCATCAGTTGTAGTGATATATATATATATATGGTAATTCTAAACAAGCAATTATTTCATGTTGAAAAGATATTTTGCTACTGCGCATGTTAAATAGTCCGATTACTGGAAATTACTGCTATTTGGAAAGAACCTAATAAGAATGATCACAGAAAAATTAAATTTTGTTTAAGAGAATTATTTAAAATGACCTTATTCTGCAAAATTTTACAAAAAAATATTTATATGAGAAAAAACAAAGGAAATATCAATATTCGTCTAAACCTGCAAGGCACTCTGTGACGTCACAAGGCGGAACACATGAGAATTACTGGTTAGGTTAGATTTTTATGTAATAATCTGTCTGCCAGGTCTGCCTTTATTGATGCTTGCGTACCTTTGCGTCCTTTGTGTCCTTCGTTTTGTACTTTTTAAAATTTTAATTGAGTGATAGAATTATAATAAATTGAAGAAGGTTTTTAAAAGACAGACTCACATAATCTCCCAACTGTGGACATTACTATGGTGTATTTTTTTGAAATTTTATTGATTTTCAAGAAAAAAACTCGTTCTTGTTCTAGTTTTATAAAAATAAATGGTTTATGTCACACAAAATGTGTAGCAAAATGATATGGTCAATTATATTAACAATTAATATTTATTTACCTAAACCATACTAAAAAGTTTTAAGTAAACAGTTATTTTTGTTACAAATACCTAAAATGCAGTTTTATCTAACAAATCGCTGCGGTTTAGAGTAACAGAATTTTGTATAAAATAAAGTTGTCTCAGCAACTTTTTGAGATTGAATTCAATAAAAACTTATTTTAGGAACTCAAATGATGAATTAAAATGAAATGAATCTAATTATTATTTGTATACCCTCTCAAAATAGCTATTTTTGGGAGAGTATACAAAACATATTAAATCACACTAGGTATTTCATTATTACTTTCAAGTTTGTGTATGTAACAATACTATTCTGTACAGATAGATGTTTATTTTGCAAAATATATGTGTAGTACAAAATTATTTAATTTAAGAAATAAAGCAGATTCAAAGAAAACGTTTAAGTGATCAGTGATTTTATTGTGAACGATTCCACATCAAGCAAAGGGGAATAATTCAAATTTCTCGTGCGTAAACACTATGTTATTGGTTAATTTGTCGTACACAGTCCCACATAAATTCATATTTATTGTCATGTCAACACTGTCAACTGCTAACCTATCAAATGTCAATTATATTGGTCTAATGTTAACGTTGCCATTATTTTATTTTGTGTTTATTTTTAAAGCAAAAAGTTCTATTCATAAGCAACGAATCGTATTGTTTATTGCGTTCTTTTCTCATTTTTTTAAAATTTTATCGCCAGAATGAATTGTTGTATTTCCCTTAGCAGAAGCATGTTGGATTTATATTTCATTTATCTATATATTCCTTTATTTAATAAATTTTTGACAATAGAAACCAAAAACCAACTTGCCCTGAGGAAGGCTTAATAAATAGCCGAAACGTTAGCAATTTTGAAAATTGTGTTTTCTATAACATGTTGACCTGAAGCCAACTATACGTACTACACGATCTGTGTATTTTCTAATTACTTTTCCTTGCGTATATGTGACTTCTTCATTTACTCTTTCTAGTTAAAAACAAAGTATATGTAGTGTATTATGAATTTTCATTTAGAAATTCATTTGGAACTCAATTTTACTTTTTATTGACTGATTTTGTTATTTGTAACACTAGACTGCTTTATTTGGGTTTTATATTTTCTTCAAAAGTTTTAGGTAAAACTAAAAGTTGTAAAACGATACTGAAACAGAGAACCAAACCTAGCCTAGCAGGTAAATGGGTTTTGCCGCAAGCTTGTGGTTTGTTCCGTGATGGGACGTCATAAGTGCTAATCTCAACGCAGGTACCGTTTGCTAGCCTCGTTGGTTTCGGTGTTTTAATTTTGAGTTTATTTTCGGAAACAAAAATGTTAAGACATTTCTATTGCCTTAGAACTATAATATTTTGTTATTCTAATTAAAAAATACTGGACAAACGTATTGGACCATATTAAGTAAGTTATTCTACAGTTAATGTTGAATGTTATATCCTACCCATATTATATCTTGAAATAAAACAAATACACTTCTTTTACAGCTAATAATGTTTAAAAAAGGACGTCCACCTTTACTAAATAACTGTTTGGCAATGAAAACGGAAAAAAGGCAGAGTAAGATGCTTTTAGCGATCTCTATGTATTTGATAAAAAATAAGGTTATATTCACATCTGACTACTGCGAAACTCTTGAATGCTAAGTTTCACTGAGCTGAACTGAGTTAAAAAAGTCGTCCAACCTTAGTAAAAAATTAAATTACAAGTATTTCTCTGAAAGCACCCAACTCTTCCTAAAAAACCTAATATAATATAATTTGATCTGCTGGGTTTATTTTCACCGAAGGAAGTTTCGTTTCTGTAAATGTCAAGGGTTTTGAAAACGTAAATTTCTAATTTTTGATATAACACTTTGAAATATTAGGATACTTTGGGGATACTCCAATTTATTAACAAGGGTTAATGTCCCACCCTTTTCAAATACCAACAAGGGGTAATAGGCATTTATCACTACTTTATGTAAACTATTAAATTATTTAAAATCTTACCTTCAGCCTAATGTAATAGCTGTAATGGATACATTTTCAGGAACTATTTTATTACGTCCAATTATAAAATCAATACGGAACAAACTTTGCAGCATTTGGTGTTTTGTAAAATAAGATTTTCATAGAGTTTAATTCCAAAATGATTGTCATAAAGGTTCTGTCACGAACAAAGTTTTCACATACTTTCATACATATTTCTCAATGAATTTCCCTTTATGCGGTTGAGAATTCAAGAAAGCAGCATCCTGCCACATATTTCAATTTGGCTTCTAAAAAAGAACTTTCACCCTCCTGTAAGCTATTTACTATACAGTGTGTCCCACCACAAACGGTCGCGATGAATATATGGAAAAGTGTATACAGGCTGATTCTGAAAATGTGTCCAAGTAGGCCATACTATTTAAAAATATTTACACGTTTCTGTAATTTCCGGTTATACCAGAAGTCAGTATCAATACTTATTTTAAATGGAACATCCTGAATATAAATGCATGTTTGGATTCTACGTTAAATTTTAAGCCAATTTTATATAGAGAGGAAGCGCCAAATATGGAATACCATATTGTTCTTTCATATTAAAATAATAGTATAATATAAGTTTTTAACTTAACTTATTGAATTAAAAAGTTTAAAAAGTATAAATTACAGCTTGTGACATATAAGTGGACAGCTACTTCATGCTCGGCCTAAGCAGCTCGACTTGCAGAAAGCGAACATACATATGAAGGAACAGCCAGATCAATTGTCGGTCTTCTCACATATGGCACACTAATGAGGGCTAACAAGCCCGAAATTAGTCTATGTCTGGTGCGGTGGTCGATAAGGGTTCTTGGCTGTCCAAACAGATACTGCAGGTGTAATTCAATGCGGGTCGTGGCGTTAGTCCGCGGAGTAGCTGTTTCCTGCAGTATCATTTGTAAATTACAACTTGTTTTTAAATGTTTTAAGTAACATAGCAGTAGCAGTTCATGACTCTTTAAAGTGAGGCAGGCAAGCAGACTGGGACTGCTTTTTTAATCATTACACAGCTCCACAATATTTTTTTTTCCAGATCTGGATGTCAGACCATGTTTACTATATGTTTTAGGGTTGCCGAATCCGAATCTGAGGCCCGTTTAACTCCATTATGAAAGGGTTTGTGCTATAACCTCAAAAAACTCAATAATTTAGTTTTTAGGCAGCACTACTAAACGCATATAACTCAATAATTCAAATTTTAACGACCCTTCTGACGGCTTGCGAATGGATGACACTGGTATCAGAGAATTGATAATTTTATAAAATATTTATCTGTCGAGTTTCAGCCTGTTAAAATGACGAGTTTCCATTTTAGAAGTATTGAATATTCAGTTTACCCCAATTTCCACCCCTATGATGGCTTGGGAGTGCATGTCACTGGTATTACAAAATTTATAATTTCATAAAATATTTATCTACCAGACTGTTAAAATGACGGGTTTCCCTTTTTGAAATATCGGATTTTTAATTTACCCCAATTTCCATTCCTCTGACGGCTTGCGAGTAGATGCCACTTATAGCATAAAATTGATAATTCCATAAAATATTTATCTACCGAGTTTCAGCCTGCTAAAATGACGAATTTCCATTTTAGAAGTATCAAATTTTTAATTTAACCCAATTTCTTCTAATCTGACGGCTTGCGAGTGGATGACACTGGTATCAGAAAATTGAAAATTTTATAAAATATTTATCTACCGAGTTTCAGCCAGCTAAAATGACGGATTTCCATTTTAGAAATATCAAATTTTTAATTTACCCCAATTTCTTCCAATCTGACGACTTGCGAGTGGATGACACTTACATCAGAAAATTGATAATTTTGATAAAATATTTACCTGCCGAGTTAGCCTGTTAAAATAACGGGTTTCCATTTTACAAATATTGAATATTGAGTTTACCCCAATTTCCACCCCTCTGGCGGCTTGCGGGTGAATGACACTGGTATCAGAAAATTGATAATTTCATGAAATATTTATCTACCGTGTTTCAGGCTGTTAAAATGATGGGTTTCCATTTTAGAGATATCAAATTTTTAATTTACCCCAATTTCAACCCCTCTGACGGTTAGTGAGTGGATGACACTGATCTCAGAATATTGATAAGTTTATAAAATATTTATCTACCGAGTTTCAGCCTGTTAAAATGAGGAGTTTTCGTTTTAGAAATATTAAATGGTATATGACTCTGGTATCAAAAAATTGATTTCATAAAATATTTATCTACCGAGTTTCAGCTTGCGAATGGATGCCACTGGGTTCAAATATTTTTGTTAAAGTGTTTTTTGTTCTGCCCTCATGTTGCACGAACTACAAGTGTACTTAAATTAATTTTTTGTCATTTCGTTTTTTTTACAATTATTATTCGTTATCATACTACGTTTAATTGAGAAAATTACAAAAACAAATGTTTTATTTAGGATATTTTAAATATATGCTAAATTTTAACCGTGTTCTATATCGACGAACGTCTATGATCATCCGGGTGTTTCCGTAGCGCCTGGCCGCTATGACTTTACATCGATTGTTAGTTGTTAAAACACACTGTACATTTTTTAAATATTTTTAGGTATTAACAATATTGTGTGAAACTAACTACTCTGCGGACCAGATTATTTTTTTAGATAATTATTGAATAGAGCTTTCTCTGTGGAATTGATCATTAGCATACCTAGATGTTTGCAGAGAGCATACATATGCCTTCATTGATAGAAATTGTAGGATATTTGATTTATATTAGCTTAAAATACCTTTCTAATACTATACATAGTATGTAATTCAATATCAATATCTACTTTGCATTTATAACTAAGACCAATATTTTCAATTTGTTGCTTGATTTAATATATGGAATACGTCATTGAAATAAACATTTCTTACTTTTCCAGAGGCATGAGAGAAATTCTGCTCTGCACGTGTCCCCGCAGGAAGCAGCAGGACAAGAAGAATCACATCAATCTCCACCTACAGAGGCACGCCTCCAGTAGATCGACGATGAAAGGAAACACAACTGTAACCATCGTGAACAACGATCCTAGTTCGGAATGTTCCCACGAAGTATGAGGCTGTGCGTACTGTCTCTACTGCTCTAAGTATAGCTGAAGAGACAGGAGCGTTTAGTTGGTAACTTGAAACCCAAGAGATGGGGAGGTTAGCCTCTAATCGCAGTAACGACTATACCGAATCATCGAAGAATGTTAATTACGCACAATTTCAACTAATGCAGTGAAGTTGGTTTACTTAAATTGCATATTTTGTCAATACATGTAGTAAAATAATCACGCAACAGTTTTTGTACGAACGTTAAGAACTTTTTATTTATTGTAGATCTAGAATTATCAATGCATTGATGAACACGGATTGCTCCAGCAACAGAGCTGGGTATGGATCCAGGAAAAGTATTTTTCTCCAAATAACATTAAAAACCGGTTTTAAGGCGGGGATTTTGTAGAAAAGAAATTGCACAGCCTGAGTGAGCAAAACCGCAAATCAATCAGACCTATGAGACAGTATACAAACCGTATAGGCCCGAACCACACGGTTCCCTGAAGTTTATCGTGCATTTTGACGTACATAAAATGTAAGCCGTGATATATGTTATGATTTTACTCGAGGATACAAAATGTAAAATTAGCAACAAATATTAATCTGAAAGTGAAACACAAGTTGTCCTATATGTCCTGGCTACTGAGTGAAGTAATTTGGTGGCTGTGGCTGTGATAATTTTGCCGTAATTGTGACATATTGGCGTAGTAACTGTGTGGCTAAAATTGAGGTATTTTAACATTTATTTTAATTATTCTTGTGATTTTATGAGCAATGAAAATTATCTCACGCACTAGCGGGAACCTTTGTGAATACGTTGATATATAATAATAACCAATTATTTAAATTTTCTTGGAGTTCTGTGTCCTCGCTTGAAGCTCTGTTAGACGGTAAAAATATGTCTACAAAATCCCAGTCTTAATGACACTTGACAGGCTGTCGTGTATTTTACTGCCCAGGTAATAATTTGAATAACAATGACATTAGGTCAACATAAAATGGAGTTTGAAAAAATACACAAAACCGGTTTTATTACATTGCAACTAAAACTACAACAGAGATTTTTATTTATTAGAAATATTTATCTTGATTTGAGTACAATTATTTAATATACTCGAGACAAGAATTCAGACGACTTACGTCATACGAACAAATGAATAATTCATTATATTTTTAACAAAATATTTAAGAAACTGCAACTAATAGTAATAAAACTATATACTACACTAAAAGTTTGCATCATATATTACACTAAATTGCAAATAATGATTGATTTTAACGCGACCAAATGTCGAAAATTACGTTGACAATAAAAACAAATGTGTAACGTCAGACGTAAGACGTCTGAATTATTGACGCGAGTATACAATAATTGTACTCTCTCCACTTTCCTCCTTTTTCGTAATATTAACAATATTGTTATCCACACTACTGAAACTCCGGACACACCTGAAAATATTGTATTGCCGATGTTCAATTTATTGTCTAGCGAGTCCTTGATATAGACGTTCATCTCCCATGCTGCTTGAACATTGTTATGTCCCCACCAGAATGCACCAGCATCGTGGTCGAAGGTCTGCGAAGGCAGTGCCCAGTATACTCTTTCGTATGGGCTAGCTCCAGAAAAGTAGCAATTTCTTGTGGCATTTTATCGAACTTGTGAATGACAATAAATTGTTGATGTGTTCGCATATTTATAGAAGAAACGCCGATTATTCAGTTCGAGGGTCTGGAGGCCGCATATTTTCTGCTTAAATATTTCATTACTACAAAAGATCTAGATATTTATTAGCATAATTAGCAATTTGTCGCCCATATCACTTATATCATCCTTTGAAAAAAAGTTATTTAATCAATAATAATAGATAATTTTCAGTATATCCTACCTTCGTGCCCAAATACAGTTCATCTGGGGCCTCTGATAAAAATTTCTCAATTACTTCTATTTGAAAAACTCGGGACTTTCTTGCGTGGAAACCATCTGACTGCCGTTTGAAGCTCGTAACTTATACTTTGCCAAATCAATATTATTTTTTTTATTCGAGATAGCTTCCAACATCGAATAGATAGACCATAACGTTGAAGGCTTCATTTTCTTTGAAATATCGGAAAATAGGCAATCAGCACATTCCAGAGAAAGATTCTACATTTTTCTTCTGTCTATATTCCTTGAATCTGCTGTCACATACAGCAGATTCATGGCATATAATTTGCTACAAAATTCACCACTGCATTTTATGTGTAGTTCATATACGCTTTTTGACTTATCCGGCAACAGATTCAATTCCACATCTCGCGCCAAGTACCTTAACTCAGCTGATGTTAAAGATATTAATTCATCTTCACTTTCAATTAAATCCATTTTGAACAACTACTTGACATTATTTTTAAATTGACGATGGCATTAAAGTAAACACAAACAATTCAACAAACGTCATCAACGGTAAATATAGTAACAGAAAGCCTTATTCAGATATTAATAATAAAACGCAATTATATAAAGAAGATGATTTAGCGTGAAATTGGAACAATTTTGGAGAAAAAATTATATGAAACATAGACGGAAAAGCATATTTAATGCCTTGTCTGGTTTCCAAGCCCCGGCTATGCCTAGACAATGAGTTTGTTCCAACAACAAGAAGAATCGATTCAGAACAGTCTAGAACTAGTCAGTCAGTTCAGTTGTTAATATACTCTTGGCGAATGCGACGTAAGACGGTGTTGGTCAAACATTTCTAACAGTTCTGAACCAGTTCTCGACGGCTCGGCTGTTGGAACAGATCATATGAAACACCAGCCGTGCCATTAAATTTAAATCTTGTGCTTTTCTAGCTAGTGAAACAAAGAACTATTAATCTATTAATAATGAGTACTACTCTGTAAAAAAGTATTCATGATTACTTGAATATTGAATACATCATTGAAGGAAAGAGAGTGTGGAAATTAATAGCTGTAGTACACAATACAATATTGTCATGAATACAATGAATTTGAATAATATCCAGCTCTGCTTACAGGTGTAATCTGTGTCCATGTTCAAACTGTACGAAATGTTGTAGTACTTTCGCACAACTGAAGGTAACGAACGTAAAAGGACTTTGTTAAATTTATATCTATGTAAATCTAGATTTTCGTTTCAATGAGTTGACCAAAGGACTTGAGATATATGGAGCGTGCAGTTTTAGTTGTTAAATTGATAGGCATGTAAATAAGATCTGAATTTTGAAATTAAAAAGCATTTGCTTAAAAAAGCTCTCGGAATAAATAAACTTCACATGTTCCATACTTCTGTTTAAGAAAATTTTGAACAACTCGCGGACTAATACTTTAAATAGATTTAATTGTTGAAGGTACACTTAATAAATAACGATGGTGCTATAGATTATGAATATATTTTTTAATGTACAGTCACACGAAAATTGCCTCCTCTTTTTTCGTTCTTGTTCTTGATACGAAAAATTATGCATGAATGAAGTTTGTAGGAACTTGTACACAGGGTGATAGAGGTTTAACTGCTATAACTTTAAGATAGATAAAATATAAATGAACAAGAAAGTTAAATAGTATAAAGGCATAACTCATGCCGTTCTTAAAATAGGTTGAGTTATTATATTAGGTAATTTTGTCACAACGTGGCAACAGTGCGAATACACTGTGTCAGACGAGCGGTTTGTGGGTTGCCTACTACGTGCCAACTTGTTTTTTAATGATGACAAAAAAAACAAAAATAAACAAGTATTGTGAAGTTTAATCAATTTAGTTTAGACAACTGTTTTGCAATTTTATTTTTGAACAGAGAATGGTAGAGTTAATGATTTTTTATATTAAATGTTATTAAACTTTGGTGATTTTTAAATGTTTAAAACACATAACATAACTTAAACCAAATAGGAATTTGAAAAATAATTAATAAAAATTTCTAAGAACACACACTCACTTCGCAGAAATAATTATAACTTATGTACAAAAAATGTACTTATAGAAAATCAAAATAAAATGTCATTTACTCGGTCATTTATACCACAGATAAATTAGTTTATATGTGTTTATACATACTTAACTAACATAAGCTCAAAATGTCAATACCTAAGAATTTTATAATTATAAAATTATTCGCTTTGTTGCCACATTCCGCAATATCGACTTTGTTGAATTTTATTGATTAACGAAAAAATAGTTTTTTATTAAAACTAAACATAAATAAATTGAAAGAGGGGGTAAACATTGCATTTTATTATTTATTTAATGCAGAGAATTATGGTGAGAACCCTTAATTAACCGATTTTTTACACAATGAAATTGGAGCTTTGTTAATTTTTTTCTAAAATAGTTTATTTTAGGACCCATGTCATAATCAGGTTTTTTGTTCATTTTGATGTATACTGTCATCTGTTAAATTCATGGCAGTCAAACCTCACACACACCTCAAACACAATGTACATTGGTTGATTCAAATATTACAAAAACAATTGAATATCACATTTCCGGCATGTAAACCTAACATGATTTTTTAGGTGGAATATTCTTTATTTTCTTATACTATTGGGAAAACTGTCAAATGAGTTTTTCAAAAACATAGTACGTAATAATAGAACATTATATAATATTGCTCATTTACAAGTTTAGTCAATTAAAAAATAAAATACTTTTGTTGTATGATACAAACTGCTTAGTAAAAAATATCGACTTTCCATTGCAAAAGAAGAAGGCGATATTGACCTACTTATAATACAATATCCTAATTAAAAATGATTAATTTCATACATTTCATTTAATATTTTGTACCTAGATATTTTACATTACTTTGTTGAGAAAAAAATATTTTCTTTAAAAAGATATACTTTATGACTGAACTGATTTCATATGAAATATCACAAAAATAGTTAAAGTTAAGTATCATGTATAATATACTTTTGAATAGCTTATTTGAGCCTTTCGAACGGCATAAGAATATACAGGGTGTTCCATTAAAAAAAAAATTGTGCATACTTCTTAGAAATGCTATATCAAATTGTTTTTATAATGTATGAGTTAAAGAATATTTAAAATTTACTGCAATTTTCGTTCTTACATCTATTTTCGTACCACCTTGTACTTCTGACATAAAGAGAGCACAACTGTGAGAGAAACGAAGGAAATTGTAGTTGTAGACTTTAGCCTCTAAATATTCTCAAAAAATTTTATACCTAAAAGAAGTAACATATAAAAATAACCAATTAGCCAGAATATAGGTACATAGACAAAACCACATTGATCTACGTTTCTGCATTTTTTTTATATTTGAGAAAGGCCTAATCTCTTGGTAAAATAAATATGTGTTTTCATTTTTCTTTCGCCGGCATTATATTTTTATTATTACTTTTAACAGACTGAGAACCAAAAACGTGCCATTTTTTGTAGAAGTTCATTTTTAAATACCAAACCAGCATATCCACATTACCAAATTCATAATTTACAGTACATTTGTCAAGAAAAAATAAATAAGTTAATGTCGGCGAAAAAAAGAGTGTATATTTATGTATAAATTATTTATATAATTAATGTTTATTTGTATATTTGTATTTATATTGTACTTTTGTAAAATATGTAAATAAAATTAATTGTGTTCATTGATAATAAACTGTTGTGAAAATTGTTCAGTTTTCAATAAAATAGTCTACAAATATGCATAGTTGAATTAAATTTTTAACATAATTTTTTAAAACAGCAATACTCTGGTTAATATCTTATCCATTAAATAATAAAACATAATTACCTTAAAAAAAAACTCTGCTCAATGGTATTAGAGTTATGAATAGAAGAAGCTATAGATTCTATAAACCAACACCCAAAAATTAGGCATAAATGTTTAAATAACGATACGTTTGGCACAGTAAAACAAGGCAATGAGTTTGAACAATTTTTATAAACATTATTCTTTAAATTGCTCCATAAAATAAATTCAAATAGAGTTTTGCATTCTTTATAATAAAATAAAATTTTAATTATGAAATTACTTAATCATGAATATCTGACGAACAGTAAAGATAGCCCATTACATGTTTTTATCAATGCAATCAGGAAAAAGTGGAGAATCCAAAAATATAATGATATACAAGATGTTTCATAAGAAAAAAACCAAATTGGTATCAATATCTCTATTGTTTTTTTGATAAAAAATTGAAATCCTTATGAAAAATTAGTGACTGCACATTATTTAAAGGACATCCAAAATATAAAATTATTCTTAAATTCAAACTTTATTCAGTCTAGAATAAGATTTTAAAAAACCGTTGACATTTGAACTTATAGCGACTTCGAATACTTTTAATAAGGAGGTACTAAATAAATAAAGTTCTGAGCATGGTATAACATATATTATAAATTATTATAATCAATACAAGAAATCAAACTCGTCAATTCTCGATTTACAAGCAAATCTTAGATTTTTATTATAAATGTCTTCATCGTCTTGAAAAATATTAGATACCTAAGTCATACATTGAAACATGATAAAGTTATTACGTATTGAAGGACAATCTTTATTAAATTAAAAATAGCGCATGTCTTATGATCTCAAGACCATAATTTCGTATTGTTTGTAAGGAATTTCCTTACCATCGAAAGGAATGTAACAGGTCCTGTGGCTAGGATGAACCTAAAAGAAAAAAACAATACTTGTACACATTTTCGATGATCCTTATCGATAAATGAAAGAAAAACTGTCCTCAATATCTATCTATTTTTATTTAAAAAGCAGTGTCATTATTAACGGTTTAAGAGGACAACTATGATATTTTAGATGCAACACTCTGTATATTGTTACATTATTTTATTCCACAGGCAATTTAACGTGCGACTACACTTGCTTGAGAAATGTTAGACCACTTGATATTTTAAACTTATTTTGAGATATAGGTGAGATATAAGTGGTTTACAGATTTAAACTTATTTTATTTACAGCATTTTTACGACATCTAGAGTGCTAATATCAATATTCTGGGTCAGTACTTAAATAGTAATTTTCATAATAAATTTAGTGATACAACCAAATTTAAAATCGATTTAATACGAAGAATTAATTATGCATTATTAAAGAAATGGTAAGCTTGTTATATGTTATATTTTTAATATAATCGTTATAAAAAATCAAGTGGGCTCAAGTCCAGTTGCACCTTAAATCGCTTCTAGAATGAAAGAAATGTAGAAATATTCAGTGTATTACATTTAAATTCAATATGTTTCCGGCAAAATCGGAAATGACAGATATATAATAAATATGGAAATAAATTGCATTTCCTTCTGTATATTACGCCCTTCAAATCTCAATTATATATTTAGAAAGCTCTGGATATTATCACTTTTTTAATATCCTGGTATTGTCACTGATGTCAGTTTAATTGTTGGAAAACTTACTTACTAAAAACAACCTGGACGAGCTTATTATGTACTTAAAACGAATTTGAAAGAACAATAATTAACAAATTTCCCATTACTGGTACCTTAAACATTTCTTAAAACTGCTTCTCATTTCGATCAGTAGAATTATCTCCAAAAGTCTGGTGCACTATTTTTTCCCCTGTATATTATTGACAGTAAATTTATGATTAAAGAATATCAAGAGGGAACGATAGTACCCTAGTTCTTGTTATGAACTCACTTTGCCTATGGTAGGTGCTCCTTTATGGTAGGCCCTTCCAACGTAGAGAATTTCCCCTGATCTAGTTCTTCCACCTTCTACCGCACCTGGAGGTATCAATCCATCATGTGACGGCACCCAATCAAAACGTTGCTGGCATAGCACCTACAAAAAATTATTATTATTATTATTGTGAAAATAAGTCTACAGAATAATAACTGACTAGATTGACTATAGAAAATGTTTTCACAAATCTAAACTGATTTAAATATAGCTGAATCATCTTGAAGTAATTATGACTTTGTTAATAAAAGGTTAGTTAACAGATGGTCTTTTTCCAAGTTACTTTTTCAACACGTTTTACCTGATACCGTGTCTTCAAATGTTCTTGTCCGCCGTAGGCCACATAAGCTGCATGCTTTTGAGGAATGATCTTGGCGGGAATCCAATCTCCTTCGTGGTAAGCTCTTCCTACATACAATATTGAACCGTCAATGTCTCTACCTCCTTCGATGGCTGTTGATGGCAACACTGAGCGTGTTTCAGAGTCAACCCAATAGTAGGCTGAAAAGGAAACGAAATTGCACACTAGAATACGTATTACGACACATGAGATTTATACTAAACTTTATACACGGCCGGTATTTAGAAAACTTATAAATTTGTTATAAATCATAATATGTATTTGAGGAATTAAAATCAAGTAATTTTTGTTGAGCCGAATTGACAATTGTGACAGATGCCGGGCAATAATATCAACAAACGCGATTTTCATGTACGCCATATTTAGTACACTAAAAACCTCTAGGAAATTGACAGATTTTTTCATATATAGTTGGTAAAATATGGATTTCAATAATGATAGTAGTACAGAAGACATTAGTAGTACGCTTGAAGTTTTTAAAGCTGCGGGGGAAGCGAAAGAAAAACATGATGATTTTGTTCAATGGAGTTACTTTAAGAAAGTGAAACAGTACACTGAACATGTGCCCCTAACATATATTTAGAAAAAAATTTAGTATACAGACACTAGATGGCGCGTAGAATTCGAAGATGTCATTAGTTTTTATACAGGGTGTTCAGTTCTGCAGAAAATTGATTTAATTTCGATGTTTTGGTAGTTAACCCTGGGGCTGACGACCAAAATATCAAAATTAAATCGATTTCTTGGAAAAAAACACCCTGTATAAGAATTGATGTTATCATCAGATTCTACGTGCCATCTAGTGTCTGCATACCAAATTTCGTCGCACTGGTTATGATGGTTTCTGAGATATTCGCACTGAAAGTCTTAGAGGGAACACCCGGTATAAAGGTCTCGTTTGCGAGGCGAGAGAACAAAATAATATAATAACCGAGAACAACAATTAAATTTATGATTTGATAATGATTGGTCAGAGAATGTGTATAATTTTGATCAGCTGTAACTTTTCTGTTTTATAAGTTTTTCTTATTTGAAAAAACAAAGACTAGTGATTTTGAGAGATCTTCCCTGTATATTATTGGATATTTCATATCCTATACCTATCTTCAACTGTTTCTGAGACATAGTTTTACAAACATGTCAAATTATCATAAAAATTGCTCTACTTGTTCATGGCACACTTTGCACTGAGCTTAAAGCTGAAGTTCGGCATTGCTTGAGCCGTGCTAGTAACAATCGAGCCTTAGTATTTTGTTCTGTTGAGGAAAATGACACACAAGTAGAGCGATTTTGTGATAATTTGACATGTTTGTAAAACTATTTCTCAGAAATAGTTGAAGATAGTATAGGATATTCTTTATAAAAGATGCTTGGAATTTTGAGTAGAATCCAAATATCCAATAATATACAGGGCGTTTCATTTAAAAAAATATAAGTTAGGTTAAGATCTCTCAAAATCATTGGTCCTTTGTTTTTTTTTTCAAATAAGAAAAAACTTGCTAGTCCACTATGTAATATGGTTTTTGTTTCATTCCGATATCTTTAAAAACAGAAAAGTTACAGCTGATCAAAATGTTATCAAAGTTATTGAAACGCACTGTACCTTGGATTTCCATAGCAAACGGAAAACTGTGTATAGTTAACATCGCTTATCATCTTATCAATGTTATTACAAATATCATGTCATGTCTATCTTTTAGACTTAATCTAAAAGTAAATATATTAATATTATCTGGTTGCAAATTTTATATTGAAAATCATAGGGCTAGGCAATTTACAAATTAATATCATGTCAGCGAATAGTCAAACATTCTGAGAATGATTTTGATATTTATATAATAGGAAATCAGCAATACTTCATTGCTTGAAACACGAAATACCTATAGCTCTTTTACACATTAGTATCAGTAATTCTAGATTATTCGGATATAGATAAAAGGTATGTGTCACAAAATTTTTAATAGCAACTATAAATCATTAATTAATTAATACTCATACTATAACTGCTGATCAACACTGAACTCAAATATTTTGCATATAATAATTTCCTTCATAAAAGTTAAAATAAATATATTTTTTATTATATAATGGTCTTCAAATTTTGTATAAACAGATACACGTAAAAGTTGTACTCTAATATATTTACGAATAATTAATCACCTACTTAAATGAAATTATTAATTAGCTGCTATTTAATTCATTTGTTCTAAATTGTTGTATTTGAAAGTGAAGCATATTTTTGCAAATATATAAAACATTAGTTTAACATACCTGCCATGAGTTGAAAATTTTGAGGAATTCTAATAAATCACACTGTCACAGAACCACCAACACTGGCTGTAATAAATACGATGATGTTTATTTACTGCTAACTTTTATCGTTATCAACAGTTCTCATATATTTCTATGTACTGATAATAACGAAATTATATATAAATTTTGGAGGTATACAAACTGTCATAACTTTTAGTATTTGATTTTTTATTAACAAATCGATGTAAATATTCCATACTTTAATCTTGATTTCGAAGAAAATTTATACTAATTATTATTTGGCAACAATACAGTGATTCACAACTTATCTAAAAAAAAATGGAAAAAAATGAGTCATGAAAACTGGAATTAAAATCGTAAAAATATGTTTGTAGTATTTTCAACCTTTACATCGCTGGGCTTACTGTAGTGCCTAGCGTGATCGGAATTCATTATATCTGCGTTCTTAGTATTAACGCTTTTGCGATAGTGTTTACATTGATTTTTTATGTGTCAAAAATGGCATACGTGTATATCAACTCGGAGTTGATAGATATCGTTTTAATTTATGGTAAAGTAAGATAAAATGCTGTAGCAGCTTCTCGTCTGTAAACAGAACGATTTTCCGGTAGACATGTGCCAAGTACAGCTACTTTTACAGCGGTAAAGCAACGCGGGCGTGACACGGGAAATTTGCAACCGAATTGTTAGAGATTGTTAAAAATCTTAAAAATTCACAAATTAATTTTATTAATTAATAATAACAATAGCGGCGAAAGCAGTTGAATATTTAGATATAAAAAATGTTTCGAGAAATTTTATTTAATTTTATGCTTGAAAAATTCTTTTAATTTTTTGTCCTTTGATTTTTTATTTCATTTTGCCGGTCGGCGACCGAATGCTTTGCCTTGCGGAAGGTCAGGTTTTCAGCGGCGGCTCGTGAGATTTCAGGTATATTATATCGCAATAACCAGACATAGGACCTAAACCAAACTTTAGGATGTATGTACTGTGACTATACAGGGTGACAACGGAAAGTGGGAACACGCTGTAACTTTTTTATGATTGCTGACAAAAATTTGAAATTGGGTGGGTTTATACTAGATGGTGTCATGAATTCTTTGAGGTCATTTCGGATTTCATGACATTTCCAGCTTGACCGGAAATGACCGTAAATTTATATTTTTAAATGGGACACCCTGTATTTTTTGACATTTTTGGAATCGGCGGATCATTTTACGTATGGTAGGACCAATTTTCTGACACATTTTCTGGATGTAAGTATTTTTATTTATCAGCAGTCATAAAAATATTACAGCGTGTTCCCATTTTCCGTTGTCACCCGGTATAGACAAGTTTTGTAAATAGAGAACTTTTTGCCGGTTGCGAAAAAAAGTTTAAAAAAATCACTGCTTCACCTAGGAATTTCTAGATTGGCTTCTTCAATTTTAGTAAACTATTTTTTTTTTTACAAATTAGATGTCATTTTATCGAGGTATTTGATATTTTATTAGAATTAATAGCACTTTGAATTGTTTTTAAACTATTCTTATTAGGTTTGTTTTAGCAGCAGTTGAAAACTGTTTGGAAACTATCAGAAATGTCCGTCCAACTATTTATTGCGTCAAATGCAATGGAAAGGCGTTCTCAAGTTAACTGGTCCAATATTTCTGACAGTTTCCAAACGGTTTTAAATGCTGCAAAAACAAGCCTATTATAAATTGGTTATTGAGATATGACATACCTGAAATCTCACCAGTTGCCTCTGCAGGTTTTACAGTGGTTCAGTTTCCTGTACCGTGCAGAAGTGTATTTTTAAATCATTTTCGAACTGCCCTTTCTGATTTTTTTTACAAAATTGTATTTATATGAGTCTCATGTACATTCAACATATATATATTTTTTGGGGTAAGTTCTGAATCACCCTTATAATTTATTTACTTTATGAAGACACTACAGTTATTTCTTAATAATTGACATGTAAAAAATACCATTGTTTTTAAGTTGAAGCGTTGAGTAAAGGAAGTGTAATTTATTAATCTACCTGTGTGTAATATGATATATACGTACGTATTTTGAAACAGACGTTACGAGCTTAAATGATATTTTATGCTGTTACTTACAAAGCTTATTATTGGTACACATTTATTTTGAGTAATAACTTGAATCTAATAATAAAAAAAATCTCTTCACTCACTTTATACGACTGCCGCCTGTTGTATCATAAACATTGCTCTGAAAAAAATTCAAGTCTTACTTTTGTTACAAAAATAGAATATACTCGCGTCAAGAATTGAGAGTAATCAAACTATATACTACACTAAAGGTTTGCATTATACAGGGTGTTCCAAAATGATGGTCAAATATTTTACAACAAGTCATTTCAGGGGGGATCTTCATATGAAATTTTTCAATTTGGGTCCTTTCTGTTGAGATATTCGAGTCTTAAAATGGCGGAAATAAATAGTTTTTTAATTTTTCCTCAATAACGGTCACTCTTAGAAATTTTAATTTTGGTACACATTATCAGCTAGTCAAAAGCTATTTTGTGGTGGTGTTTATTCTTTGGCTCATGTTTCTAGAGGGAGGGAATAAGCAACCCCTAGACTCCTTTTTTAATACTACACCTAATTATACTACTTTTTCCCTCTTGTAATTTTTCCATACAACCAACAGTTTTCGCGGAAAAAAATAAAAATAATTTTCCTTACTCTAAACATCTTTTTGTCAGCAGTTGATGTTTCTCTGTTGTATTGTCAAACAAATCGCCATTAGGTCTATAATTGGCAGTTTTTGCAACTATTTCTAAACAAAGGTTTAATTTATTAGCAAATATTTGTACGGAAGCGCCAGTTGTTTACAAATATTTGCAAAAACTGTCAAGACTGATTTGTTTGACAAGACAACAGAGAAACATCAACATAGCAACCGCCTACTGCGGTTATCAGTAACCGGTGACGAAAAGATGTTTAGAGTAAGGAAAACTATTTTTATTTTTTCCGCGAAAACTGTTGGTTGTATGAAAAAATTGCAAGAGAGAAAAAAAGTAGTACAATTAGGTGTCGTATTTAAAAAAAAGTTTTGTTGAAATCGGCCATTGCAGGAAAAAGTTCTGAAAGGAATAAACCTATAGGGGTTGCTTACTCCCGCCCTCCAGAAAAATGAGCTAAGGAATAGACACCACCACAAAATAGCTTCTGGAATACACTAGTAAAAAATTTAATTATCATTCTGGAACACCCTGTATATTGCACTAAATTACAAAAAATTTATGTATTTAACGCGACCAAATATCTAAAATTACGATGACAATAAAGACAATTGCCTAATGTAAACCATGATGTAAGACGTCTGAATTCTGAAAGATGATGAAAAAAAGTATATATCTGTTATTAGTTTGTAATGGCTAATGACTTAATATCAAACAAAAAATTATGTACTGTTTCTCAATGCACCGTTTCATTTGAATAACTGTTTAAAAAATATATTAATTGCTACTAGAAATGTTTGAATATCAATAAAATAACGTAAATTATACTATTGTTTTGTAAAATCACTATAAAATAAAATTAAAGAGATAACATAATAAAATTCGAGGAAGCTTTTGTGACTGCCGCGACATCTGTTATTTCCCTGCAGGAGTATTATTTTTCCTGTTTCTTTCACCAGGAAGAAACTGCGGTTTTCTGTTAAAAAGAATATTACCCATATTGATTTGCATCTAAGTGAATCTATTATCGAAGAGATGACTTTAAAATGTTGCATAATCGTAAAAAAAAACTGTTGTCGACTATTGATAGATTTTAAGAGGATGGACATCGTACAGATCACTACATTTTTATCAATTCACGTCTGTTATGTCTTCTTAAAATTTCCGCTTCTATTTAAAGTTTATATCGTAGTCGAATGCCTTATTTCTGTTTTAAAATGTTTTATATTTAAGTGTCCAACTGTAAAAAAAAATAAAAAGATATCATGCTTTTATCGCTTCCAACTAACGATTCTCTGATACCATAATATGTAAATGTGATATAATATGAAAGATCTTATTTAAAAATATTAATAATTTAGTAAATATTTCATACTTATGATTACAAAATATGATAAAATTATTAAATGTGTACATTAATAATTATTGTATTAACTGAAATATCCTCAATATGTGAATATTTTCAAAATAAAAAAATAGTTCACGATTCATGCACGTGTAATGCTGAAACTTTTATACAAATTCGGTACCTGAAGTTCAACTCTATAGAATACGCTTTGTGCATCTAGATAGTCGATTTAGTTCATCTTAATTATGTTTTGGCGGTTCAGCGCTGCCGTGAGTCGTTTTGGTATATTTACCCTTACTTCTTGAGATTCTAGGCTATAATAGTTCTCTTATTTATACATAACAACTATGTTTTATAAGTTCTTTCCTTCCAAAAACATTGATCTCACGTGTTATGATGCTGAATGTGATTACCTTATTTATCATTGTTGTTATGTACTTGACATGTCCTAGGTATATCAAGAACTACATAACATATATTTTTTGGAAATCTGGAACAAAGTATTCTATTCTGTTATGTTCGATTCTAGTCTATTATGTTCTATTCTAGTCTATTCCATCATATACTATTCTATCTTATACTATCTTATTCTTATCCTTTCCTATCCTATCCTATCCTATCCTATCCTATCCTATCCTATCCTATCCTATCCTATCCTATCCTATCCTATCCTATCCTATCCTATCCCATCCCATCCCATCCCATCCCATCCCATCCCATCCCATCCCATCCCATCCCATCCCATCCCATCCCATCCCATCCCATCCCATCCCATCCCATCCCATCCTATCCCATACCATCCCATCCCATCCCATCCCATCCCATCCCATCCCATCCCATCCCATCCCATCCCATCCCATCCCATCCCATCCCATCCCATCCCATCCCATCCCATCCCATCCCATCCCATCCCATCCCATCCCATCCCATCCCATCCCATCCCATCCCATCCTATCCTATCCTATCCTATCCTATCCTATCCTATCCTATCCTATCCTATCCTATCCTATCCTATCCTATCCTATCCTATCCTATCCTATCCTATCCTATCCTATCCTATTATATCATATCCTATCCTACCCTCCATATCCTATCCTATTCTATAATTTGAAATCCGATTACACTCATTTTTTGCTTACTAGTCGTCATTGCTAATGTAATTTCCAATCACTAAAAAGTAGTACCTACATGTGATTTTTTTAAATTCTTTTTTCACACAAATAAGCAACACATTTATTTTAATACATTTTATTTCATTATAAATAAATATATTACATGTACATTATTATTAGGTATAACAAAACGTAACAAAACTTATAGCAAAAACACTTATTCTATCAACATCTTACTCTACATGGACGTGTCTGTCTCTTCAATAGCATTCTTCGAAGACCAGTTATCTTTAATTGAACTGAAACAGAAATATTATTCAGCTAATCAGCAACATAAATTATGTAACTAAAAAAAGGATTGGGGAACGAATTAAAATGCAAATATCGCAGTTGGTGAAACGTGCAAGAGTGTGTTGCATTATGGATAGACAAATGTTAGCTTTCCTAACTTAATGGATTTTTTTCATTATTCAAAACAAAAAAATTGTAATCAGTTATAAATATAATTCAGGAATGCTTGCACAGTATCAAAAGTATCTTAAAAATTTATATTCTCATAAAACCCTTACATCAATCAATACTGGGTATATATTTTTTACACATTACATAATTCTGCTATTTTAAGCCGGGGGCACATTGCTCTGATGCCACGCTACGCCACGCCATGTGATGCAACGTTAGAAGTGTTTCTTATGGATTTTTATATATTGTGTGCACATTGCTCTGACACTACACCACGCCACGCCATGCAACACTATCCTACGTGTTACGAATCCCGACTTGTTAGATTTTCATTATGTCGCAGGATGTAACGTGATGGTAACAGTGTGCACCTGAATTTCATGTGAACGAATGACTTATTTTACGATAATAAGGAATAGATTCTACCATTTAAATATATAAAGTCAATATGTCATAGAATAGATTATGAAATTATAACTGTATACGAAATCAAGGTGAAGTGGTGTTGGTGGCTCGCAGTCTCTACTTTCTCTATTTTCTTCAGTTTCCTCAGTGTCTCCAGTTTCTTCTGCTTCTTAATTCTCTTCATCCGACAGTTCAATAGTCAGGAAATTGTCTAAATCAACGTCGATAGGTTCATCAACTTCGACGATTACAATGCTGGTGGCGTTGCTTCTTTTTCAGTGGTTACTGGCAGTGAACCGTTGATAGTGCGTTTCCAACCCCATTCCGTTGGTTTCATGAATTTCTTTCCAGCTCTGCATTGGGTGATAAACTGTACAGACGCTGAGGTACGGCCGCTGGAATAGGTAGCAGGGAAAGAAGGTGACCCAATTTTTTACCACTGCCTTTTTGAAACACTGAAATTGTATTTTGCGTTAACCATAAATTGTAATGTAACGAGGCATAGCATGACGTGGTAACAGTGTACACACAAAGTACATGTCACATCACGTCGGGTGGCATGGCGTGGCCCCGGCTTTATTATTATTCTTTCCTCTATTCATTTGAAGATAATGAATGGTAATACTCTGATTTGGAGTTATTGTTTGACTGACATTTACTAGTTCGAATTAACCCTAATCTGTACTAACGTCGGTATTTATTTTATATTTAATTTAGTATAGTATATATTGTATTCGTGGAATATGATATAGTAAAGAATCCACTGGTTACGCATTATTTAGAATAACAACTATTATTATTGTAGAATGAATGTATGAGTATGCGATTTAATTAATACTTTTTTTGTATGCGCTCCCAAAATTATTTTTAGCAATCATTTGGGTCTCTAAAATAAGTCTTTTCCGGATTCAATGCTGAAAAGTTGCGATGGCGCATTTTATACGGAATACACAGCGATAGTTATTTTGTGTTTACATTAAACCATCTAGTTACTTTGCTGGCATGGTAACATTAGATTTTAGCGAAGTTTATAAAACGAATGATGGTAATTAAAATCCAAAGCTCACTATATCCTTTGATCACATTAATGATACATAATAAGATGTTTGAATCGTAAACTGTAACAAGACGATGTTGTTTGTGACCTAAAGAGTTTTTTCGAACTTGCAAAAGGCAACGATTCGTCCAAAAAATAGGCATTTTCGATATAAGTTGCGAAATAATGGAATTTACATATATTTTGTAACATGTATCAAACAAGATTTTTCGTAAAATCATCAAATAAATCATCAAAATAGTTTCGACATAATCTTCGATTGCATTTTTGCTAATATGATCACTATACTATTTTATTTAAACAACTTTAAACAAGTTGCCTGAAAATTCTGAAATAGAAAATGAGGCGCAAACTGCTTTATATACATTGATTCCTCAGAAATCGAAGAAATTGTATCAACAAACTTATGCAAAATTTGATATTTGGTGTGTCGAAAAAAAGGTATGTAATATTTCGGAGAAAGTTATTCTAGCGTACTTGTCTCATCTTTAAAATGTACACCCTCTACATTATGGAGTAACTACTCCATGATGCGAATTACAATTTAATTGAATAAAAATATGGATTTAGTGAAGATACCAATGTTATTGCTGTTCCTAGATTAATTACAATACCAGAGGGAGACATAGAAGGAGTAAATTTTTTTGGAAATTTTCCGCATATATGCAAGTCTACATCCAACCACCATTGATCACAACCCTTTTTTATCACGTACAGGAATTCAAAATGTACTACACAAGCAGAAGATATAAATAACATAGATTCAATTTCTAAAAAGAGTTTCTTAGAGTATCCAATTTCACTGAGTATAGTGAGCACTGCTTTAGACAATGTTCTGCAACCTTCCTTGCAGATTCAAGAGCCAACATATCGATGCTCAAGAGACACGGAGGTTGGCGTTCAACTTTTGTGGCAGAAGGGTACATATAGTCCAGGGCATTTAGCACAAAAGCACCCGAATAGAGGAAATTTTGGAGCACAACAGATATCGAGATGCGGTTTTCTGCATTGTGTTGGGGAAGGTCCCAGAAAAGACTGGTGAAAATCATTACTTGTACCGTTATGGGAACGATTGTAAACGCGGAAAAATCGCTCGGAAATCGTTACTCGGGGGTTTTCGGGGCTGCCGAACTCGATTCTGGCATTAGAATTACCCGGGGGTGCACGGGGGCGGCTCTGTGGGGGTGCGTGGGGGGTGAATTGGGGGAGCAATGGCAGCGTGCATGAGAATCGCTCCAAACTCGTCCCGGATATTCCAATGCCAGAATTGAATTTAGCATCCCCCAAAACCCTCGAGTAACCATTTTGGAGCCATTTACATGGACTATGCGATTTCCCCTCAGAATGAACCCCCGGATGCCCCTGCAGAGACGCCCCTGAGCGCCCCCGGGTAATTCCAATGCCAGAATTGAATTCAGCATCCCCAAAAACCCCCGAGTAACGAGTTTGGAGCGATTCTCATGCACGCTGCCATTCCTCCCCCAATTCACCCCCCGTTCACCCCCACAGAGCCACCCCCGTGCACCCCCGGGTAATTCTAATGCCATAATCGAGTTCGGCAGCCCCGAAAACCCCCGACTAACGATTCCCGAGCGATTTTTCCGAGTTTCCACTCGTTCCCATAACGGTACAAGTAATGATGCAATTGGAAAATGCATTTTCCGGCCCAGAAGGCGTTTTTCAAAAAACTGCTAATCCACATTTTCACCAGTCTTTTCTGGGACCTTCCCCAACACAATGCAGAAAACCGCATCTCGATATCTGTTGTGCTCCAAAATTTCCTCTATTTTTGCTAAATGCCCTGGACTAATAGAAAATTCCATACCAAATAAGTAGGCGATAGCAAGGAAACTTCTCGGGGAGAAACCACTTTCATTCCAAAAACTGAGTGCACCAGCAGCACCGGGATGCAATATAATTCTTCCAATATTGAAGTTATACCACAGCTTAAATAACTCACAGACTCTACAAATAATCAAGAAGTGAGAGAAAATATACTAAATTGAGTCACGGCAGCGCCGAATCGTCAAAACATTTTGAAGATGAACTAAATCGACTATCTAGATGCACAAAGCGTATTCTATAGAGTTTTACTTCAGGCACAGCTTAAATAACAATCAGCTCACAGACTCTACGGCGGCACCTTTGAAGTATTAAAACCAGAAAATTTGTCCTTGAAGATTGTTGTCTCTCTCTCGCTCAGGATTGAGGTCAGGACTGGATTAAAAATAGTTGTCCCAATTTAGAAAGTGTTTTAACTGCACTGTGTACCTACTTGAATTTCATAATAGTTTTTTTTTGTTTTACTAAAACATAGATATAGAAAATGTTACCTAATTTTTTGGGAGCTTGATTCATATAAATACCATACTTGCATGGATCCATTATTAACATAAAATGTACAACTACTTTTCAAAGTACGTATAATAGGTAATTGATTAACATTACGTTGCTAATGACTAAAAAAGAAATCGAAACAAAAGTGAAATTTATTAAGCCACTTATGTTTTCGAAATATTACATTATACCGAAACAAAAAAGTACAGAAAATATATGTATTAATAATAATAATAATAATAATAATAATAATAATAATAATAATAATAATAATAATAATAATAATACCTTTATTGCCCAACAGATTTCTCCAATTATAGGACAACATTATCCAACATATGTGTTAAACATATTACTGTGCTTAAAAATAAAATAATAAGAATGATATCTAATAATAATAAAATCTTAAAACTAAACTAAGACCAAATTATAATTAACATGATACGATATATACCTAGAGATCTAAATCAAAATTGAAAATTAGCAATTATTTTATTAGAGATACTATATAAACTATCAAAATGTATATCACACACTTCTGCAACTACATTAAAACTACGAAACATATTACACAAAGGAGAATTAAACAAAATATTAGTGTTCGTATGAGGTTGATGAAAAGCAATACAATGACGCGTTCTAAAATGAGGTACATGAAATACAATTTTCGATAATATACTCAAAGAATCAACTTTGTGATGTAGCAACATATAAAGAAATTTGAGATTAAGTAAAGTTCTTCTCAACTCAAGTGAATGCATGTTAGACTCGGTTAGAAGTAAAACGTTATCATAACCTCTAGGAGGATAGACCCCATTCGTTTTAAAGCTAAGAAATTTTTCTTTGAACTCTTTCCAAAGCACGTTTATGTGTAGCATAAATTGGAAACCAAACAATACTACAATATTCAAGTCTTGATCTGACATATGAATAGTAAATGCACTATGAATAGTTAAATGCACTAATATTATCGAATCTACTGCAATTCCTAATAATAAATCCTAACATTTTGTATGCTGATGTTGATATATTCTGTATGTGATTCGAGAATGTGAATTGTTTATCGAAAGTCACTCCTAAATCCTTTGTGACGTCACAGCGTTGCAATACATGTGTGTCATATGTGTAATCATACAAAATAGGAACACGTTTCCGAGTGTAGGTCATAACCTTACACTTAGAAACGTTCATATTTAGGTTGTTTCCAGGCACCACCGATTAATTTTTATTAACTGATTTTGCATGTTCTCACAGTCGGAAACAGTACTAACTTTAGAGAAGAGCTTAAGGTCATCCGCAAAGAGCAAATAATTACAGTCAATAACAGAACACAAACCATCTATGA
The DNA here is from genome assembly GCA_025584915.1 of Monochamus saltuarius. NCBI lineage: Eukaryota > Metazoa > Arthropoda > Insecta > Coleoptera > Cerambycidae > Monochamus > Monochamus saltuarius. The sequence goes on from CM046723.1 coordinate 52,376,818, forward strand.
ACATTAAAAATAGTAGGGGGCCTAAATTCGACCCTTGAGGTACACCAGAGGTAGCTAAAAAGTTATTTCATTTAAAACCATTATAAGCCACAAATTGCACCCTATCAGAGAGGTATGATACAAACAAATTCAGAAGTGGTAGGCTGAAACCAAATATTTCTAATTTTTCAATCAAAATGCTGTGATCAATACGGTCAAAGGCTTTCATGAAGTCTGTGTATATCACATCTACCTGTCCTTGCTCATCTAGAACCTCCGATATATGCTGCGTGAGATGAATTAAATTTGTAGAAGTTGACCTTTTCTCAATGAATCCATGTTGATTTGGCGAAATACGATTACATGCATATGGGTAGATGATGTTATACAATGACCTCTCCAAAACCTTGGCAAAGTTGTTCAGAATTGTGATAGGGCGATAGTTGTTTAGTAATGATGGATCCCCAGATTTCAGAATAGGGCACACTCTGCCTACCTTCCATACATCAGGAAATGTTGATGTTTTTAAAGATAAATCAAATAATATTAATAATGGATATACAAAAACGTATTTACAATCTTTCACTAAATAACTGGGAATCTGATCATCCCCAGCAGTTGGCTTATTTTTCAATTTATCTATAGATGAGATTATGTTCTCGACCGATATATGATTTATCATCAAACCCGGAAATAAATTAAAATTAATATTCGGAACATAATTAATTTTAGCATTGTAGACACTACAGAAATATTTACTAAAACCGTCAACAATCACCTCAGGTTTATCATAAATTGTATTATCGTCAAAAAGTTCTCCGGGAATCCTGGAGGTATTTTTTTTGTCTTGTATAAATTTCCAGAACTCTTTACTATTTGTTGTAATTGAAGACTGAATACTATTAAGATATGACTGATATGCTACATTAACATGTTGCTTTAATATAGTTCTTGTTTCCTTAAATTTTTCGTAATAGTAATTAATCTTATATTGTTTAAACTTACGATGATACATGAATTTCAATTTTATAAGATCAATGATGTCCTTAGTATACCACGAAGGGTACTTATTCTTTTTACTTTTAAACCGAGGAACATAAATATCAAAAATAGAAAACAACTTAACATAAAATTCAGAACATGCTACATTAATGTCAGTATACCGATGCAAGAAGTTCCAATCAATGTCAAGCAGTGCTTGATATAATTTACCGAAATCAGCTCGTCGGAAGTTGTAAGCTCTACTGTTAATATTACAAGAAAATTTTGGTTTAGTTTTGGAACTTATTTTAATATCAACTGATAACGGGGGATGAAAAGAATCTATTCTAGTAAGAGGATTTTGATCACGAATAACACTACATTCAATATTACTGATCACCAAGTCAAGAAGCCTTCCATCTTGATTAACTACATTATTTAATTGCGCAAAACCACAAAATTGCAAAAAATTGTTAATTAATTGAGTACGACCATCGTTAACTAGAGCATTGTTGAAATTAGTAATATTAAAATCTCCAACTATCAAAACATTACTATTTTGTGATACGACATTCTCAAGTAAATCAAAAACATTTCGAGCTCCGAAATGGGCGTTGATGGAGGCACATACACTGTGTATATATAAAGTGAAAACGAGTTAATAATGCATTTAGCTCCAACAACGTCAATCCCAGGAACCAACAAAATAATTTGAGAAAGATCTAATTGTACAACAACATAACTAGCCCTACATGCTAATAAAACACCACCACCGCAGGTTTTGTTGATATCTTCAAATCTTCTATCGCACCGGAAGACAATGTAATTTTGTGAAAAATATTCAGAGCTCAATATTTCACTGGAAAGCCAAGTTTCACACAGACAGATGAAGTCAAACTCAGTATCACTACTAGATAAAAAAATATCATCACACTTCATCCTGATGCTACGCACATTTTGAAAATAAAGAGAGAAACTAAAGAAATCCTTGGGCATATCTAGTTTAAATGACGAATAACCGGAATTCCTTTTTCATACTTAATCTTAAGATCTGTTTCTCCTTTAGATACTCTCTCATTCAATTCAGACTTGAGTGTTTTGTAATATTCTATCTGTCGTGGTGTCCTATTCTGGGATATGTGTACTTCATTAAACTCTGATCCCATTAACTGCTTTGTCTTACGAAGAATATTGTGAACGTCATTTTCATTTGGGAGAGACAGTTTAATGGGCCTAGGCCTTCGAGTAGTGGGATTTAGTCTTCCTAAACGCAACGGCTTTAGGTTGAAGGTCTCATAACTGATATTTAGGAAATCGAAAACAGAAGTAACTTTTAACTTGTCATCCTCTGCACGATTATTCTGGCTCTCGGCAACACCATAAAAATGATATTGTTTCGACGCTTCTGACGTTCATAAACCTCCTGAATAATTTCTTCTGTAAATTTGTTATTAAATTCTGTAGATCTGCCGTCTTTTAATTGGACCACCTCGTTTCTGAGTTCAACAATAGCGGCTTTCAATTCCAATATATCACCTCCAATAGTTGAACAATTTGCACAGTTCCAGGTTAAACCCGCTTTTGTGGAGATAGATTTTACTTCAGCTATAGTTAAACCCACACATGAATACTTGAAATTATTTTTGCATATACAGCAGACAACTAATTTCGATACATCTGTATTACTTTTGCAACAGAAGCAAATATTAGACGCCATAATTATTTCTAGTCGGCACGCCTATGTACGCCCAAATAAATGTTAAATTTCTTCCAGCCAGCAAAAAAGTAATCCTCTGAATAGCCACATTATCAACTTGATAAGAGTGACTAGCTCAAATACACAAAAATGACCCTTAACGATGCGAGCGAGGAAGGATTATCAAACTATTACTGCTTCTAAATCGAAATTGAAGTCAAATGGTACATACCACAAACTAGCGATTTATGTTACAATCTCATATATCCAAAATCCAAATTTATTCGAATTAATTTCACAGAAGTAAATCAGTTCAAATACAACACATAAAATGCCGACCAAACAGCACAGCACTCAGCAATTTTTTTTTTTTTTTGTTTGTTTATGTATTACAGCGGTATACCTACCTAAATAATAAGAATAAATTGTACTGGTATACATTTAATTGGTCAAGTCCAAATTTTTGTCTTATTTTTTTATATATACTGAATGTGCAAGATAGAGTTGACCAGTATTAATCTCGAGAACTGTGGCAGATATAAAATAGATTTTTGTATATAAAAGTTGTAGGTACAAATATAAACTACAAAATGCTGAATAAATTTTATGTACTACATGGTGTTACAAGATTGATTAAAGTTTATTTTTTTAAACAAACCACAAAACACAACCACACGCCCCTGCCGCTATTTCAATGTTCTATCCTCAAATGGCGGCATGCGCGAAGGATCTGCGTGAGACGTTCCCGCCATATGAGTCTGTGAGCTGATTGTTATTTAAGGCTTACGATGAGCGCTCTATCAAACGATATATAACATCTGTTCCAACAACCGTCGAGAACTGTTCTGTACCGTGAGAAATGTTTGACCAACACCGTCTTACGTCGCATTCGCGGAGAGTACATTAACAACTAAACTGACTGACTAATTCTGGACGGTTCGGAATCGATTCTTGCTGTGTTGGAACAAACCCATAGTTTTCGCTCAGTAACTCCTTAACGGATAATAATAAAAATATGCGGTTTTTTTTAATAGACTTCAAATATTATTTTACGTCGGCGCTGTGTTTTGAAATTTTGAAAAAGTGTAAAATAAATTTTTTTAAAATGAATTTTGCATATTTTCAAAATTTCAAAACACAGCGCCGACGTAAAATAGTATTTGTAGTCTATTAAAAAAACCGCATATTTTATCATTTTTCGTTGAGGAGTTACTGAGCGAAAACTATATCCCTTTGGATCGAGCGCTCACCGTAAGCCTTAAGCTGTGGTTATACCATATGAAGAAACAAATATATGTTCACCTAAGTCCAATTATACGATTTAAATGATTGTGTTATTAACATTTATAATACATAAATAATTCAGTTATTTTATTTTATTTGTACGCACATGTGCGTAAAAAACATTGTTTTAAGCAATGTGCCTAAAAGATTGTCATTTCGATACTTAAATGACAATCGAATTGTCATTATTATGCAATGATTTTACGAAAACATATTCTGGGTACTTATAACAAAAAAATATTTTTACGTATTATTTGGGGTGTTATAGTAGTGTCATAAAAACTGCACTAGTTTGAAATATGTTTATATGTACCTGCAAATTAACGTACTTTATAAAATTTGATAGAGAAATATATTTTCATGCATTTAACAATAAGTTGCACTATCATAAAGTATACAATTATTATGTTCGTCCAATACCTACACACTAAACGACAGAACTGACCTTTTCGGGGGATTTGAGTCCACTAGCGTTAATTCTGTCAGGACTGTAGTATCCCGACGATGGTTTAAATCCTGAATACTAAAAGAG